>CM071878.1:2671719-3271719 GCA_036759885.1 Tetranychus piercei
AGAAAATTCTAAGAAATTAAAATTCTGATTTTGCCCATTGATCACATGACTAGTTAAATTTTAATCGATTCCTGGGATAAATTCCTATTGGGCCTTTTTCTCATACTATATATTAAATTGAAGCTTATTAATTGCTCTATCTGTTTCAAACTAGACGCACCTATCTTCAGAAAATTCTAAGAAAATTAAAATTCTGATTTTGCCCATTGATCACATGACTAGTAAAATTTTAATCGATTCCTGGGATAAATTCCTATTGGCCTTTTTTCTCATACTATATATTAAATTGAAGCTTATTAATTGCTCTATCTGTTCAAACTAGACGCACCTATCTTCAGAAAAATTCTAAGAAATTAAAATTACTGATTTTGCCCATTGATCACATGACTAGTAAATTTTAATCGATTCCTGGGATAAATTCCTATTGGCCCTTTTCTCATGCTATATATTAAATTGAAGCGAATTAAAATGTTCTAATCTGTTAGACGTTTCAAACTAGACGCACCTATCTTCAGAAAATTCTAAGAAATTAAAATTCTGATTTTGCCCATTGATCACATGACTAATGAATTTTAATCGATTCCTGGGATAAATTCCTATTGGCCTTTTTCTCATACTATATATTAAATTGAAGCTTATTAATTGCTCTATCTGTTCAAGCTAGACGCACGTATCTTCAGAAAATTCTAAGAAATTAAAATTCTGATTTTGCCCATTGATCACATGACTAGTAAATTTTAATCGATTCCGTGGATAAATTCCTATTGGCCCTTTTCTCATGCTATATATTAAATTGAAGCGAATTAAATGTTCTATCTGTTAGACGTTTCAAACTAGACGCACGTATCTTCAGAAAATTCTAAGAAATTAAAATTCTGATTTTGCCCATTGATCACATGACTAGTAAATTTTAATCGATTCCTGGGATAAATTCCTATTGGTCTTTTTCTCATGCTATATATTAAATTGAAGCGAATTAAATGTTCTATCTGTTAGACGTTTCAAACTAGACGCACGTATCTTCAGAAAATTCTAAGAAATTAAAATTCTGATTTTGCCCATTGATCACATGACTAATGAATTTTAATCGATTCCTGGGATAAATTCCTATTGGCCTTTTTCTCATACTATATATTAAATTGAAGCTTATTAATTGCTCTATCTGTTCAAGCTAGACGCACGTATCTTCAGAAAATTCTAAGAAATTAAAATTCTGATTTTGCCCATTGATCACATGACTAGTAAATTTTAATCGATTCCTGGGATAAATTCCTATTGGCCTTTTTCTCATACTATATATTAAATTGAAGCTTATTAATTGCTCTATCTGTTCAAACTAGACGCACCTATCTTCAGAAAATTCTAAGAAATTAAAATTCTGATTTTGCCCATTGATCACATGACTAGTAAATTTTAATCGATTCCTGGGATAAATTCCTATTGGCCTTTTTTCTCATACTATATATTAAATTGAAGCTTATTAATTGCTCTATCTGTTCAAACTAGACGCACCTATCTTCAGAAAATTCTAAGAAATTAAAATTCTGATTTTGGCCCATTGATCACATGACTAGTAAATTTTAATCGATTCTTGGGATAAATGCCTATTGGCCTTTTTCTCATACTATATATTAAATTGAAGCTTATTAATTGCTCTATCTGTTCAAACTAGACGCACCTATCTTCAGAAAATTCTAAGAAATTAAAATTCTGATTTTGCCCATTGATCACATGACTAGTAAATTTTAATCGATTCCTGGGATAAATTCCTATTGGCCTTTTTCTCATACTATATATTAAATTGAAGCTTATTAATTGCTCTATCTGTTCAAACTAGACGCACCTATCTTCAGAAAATTCTAAGAAATTAAAATTCTGATTTTGCCCATTGATCACCATGACTATAAATTTTAATCGATTCCGTGGATAAATTCCTATTGGCCCTTTTCTCATGCTATATATTAAATTGAAGCGAATTAAATGTTCTATCTGTTAGACGTTTCAAACTAGACGCACCTATCTTCAGAAAATTCTAAGAAATTAAAATTCTGATTTTGCCCATTGATCACATGACTAGTAAATTTTAATCGATTCCTGGGATAAATTCCTATTGGCCTTTTTTCTCATACTATATATTAAATTGAAGCTTATTAAATGTTCTATCTGTTAGACGTTTCAAACTAGACGCACCTATCTTCAGAAAATTTAAGAAATTAAAATTCTGATTTTGCCCATTGATCACATGACTAATGAATTTTAATCGATTCCTGGGATAAATTCCTATTGGTCTTTTTCTCATACTATATATCAAATTGAAGCTTATTAATTGCTCTATCTGTTCAAACTAGACGCACCTATCTTCAGAAAATTCTAAGAAATTAAAATTCTGATTTTGCCCATTGATCACATGACTAGTAAATTTTAATCGATTCCTGGGATAAATTCCTATTGGCCTTTTTTCTCATACTATATATTAAATTGAAGCTTATTAATTGCTCTATCTGTTCAAACTAGACGCACCTATCTTCAGAAAATTCTAAGAAATTAAAATTCTGATTTTGCCCATTGATCACATGACTAGTAAATTTTAATCGATTCCTGGGATAAATTCCTATTGGCCTTTTTTCTCATACTATATATTAAATTGAAGCTTATTAATTGCTCTATCTGTTCAAACTAGACGCACCTATCTTCAGAAAATTCTAAGAAATTAAAATTCTGATTTTGCCCATTGATCAACATGACTAGTAAATTTTAATCGATTCCTGGGATAAATTCCTATTGGTCTTTTTCTCATGCTATATATTAAATTGAAGCGAATTAAATGTTCTATCTGTTAGACGTTTCAAACTAGACGCACCTATCTTCAGAAAATTTAAGAAATTAAAATTCTGATTTTGCCCATTGATCACATGACTAATGAATTTTAATCGATTCCTGGGATAAAATTTCCTATTGGGCCTTTTTCTCATACTATATATTTAAAATTGAAGCTTTATAAATTTGCTCTATATCTGTTCAAAACTAGACGCACCTATCTTCAGAAAATTCTAAGAAATTAAAATTCTGATTTTGCCCATTGATCACATGACTAGTAAATTTTAATCGATTCCTGGGATAAATTCCTATTGGCCTTTTTTCTCATACTATATATTAAATTGAAGCTTATTAATTGCTCTATCTGTTCAAACTAGACGCACCTATCTTCAGAAAATTCTAAGCAAATTAAAATTCTGATTTTGCCCATTGATCACATGACTAGTAAATTTTAATCGATTCCTGGGAATAAATTCCTATTGGTCTTTTTCTCATGCTATATATTAAATTGAAGCGAATTAAATGTTTCTATCTGTTAGACGTTTTCAAACTAGACGCACCTATCTTCAGAAAATTTAAGAAATTAAAATTCTGATTTTGCCCATTGATCACATGACTAATGAATTTTAATCGATTCCTGGGATAAATTCCTATTGGCCTTTTTCTCATACTATATATTAAATTGAAGCTTATTAATTGCTCTATCTGTTCAAACTAGACGCACCTATCTTCAGAAAATTCTAAGAAATTAAAATTCTGATTTTGCCCATTGATCACATGACTAGTAAATTTTAATCGATTCCTGGGATAAATTCCTATTGGCCTTTTTCTCATACTATATATAGAATTGAAGCTTATTAATTGCTCTATCTGTTCAAACTAGACGCACCTATCTTCAGAAAATTCTAAGAAATTAAAATTCTGATTTTGCCCATTGATCACATGACTAGTAAATTTTAATCGATTCCTGGGATAAATTCCTATTGGCCCTTTTTCATGCTATATATTAAATTGAAGCGAATTAAATGTTCTATCTGTTAGACGTTTCAAACTAGACGCACCTATCTTCAGAAAATTTAAGAAATTAAAATTCTGATTTTGCCCATTGATCACATGACTAATGAATTTTAATCGATTCCTGGGATAAATTCCTATTGGCCTTGTAACAATTTTGTTAAGAATAGAATATGTACCACACCCTATCGATCGAAAGAGCTCGATCGATAGGATGATTCCTAGCATAGTATATAATATTATTATACAATAAAGATGAAGCCAGTTCCATCCTGAACTCAGTTCTGAGAAGATTCTTTTCAATTGGAGGCTCAAATGAGGATCTGTGAAGGAGATTCTCCAACAACAATAGTTTGTTTATAACATTTGTTTATTCATTATTAAAACATTGTATGGTTCAAAATCTAATTATTAATTGTGAAATACATAAGTGAGAAAATATTAATCAGTAAAATATACAATCCGTTTATACCAAATGTCTCTGACTGTGTGTTGCATCAGATGAACCCTATCACCGTAACTTTTCACTTAATTAACCTGAAAATTGTGACTAAATTCTCACCTTAATACATAATACATTTATTGCCATCTTACCAATCATCAAACTGTGAATCGCTTAAATTATTTGTGTTCTATTGATTGTAAATATTCAATAAATGAGTGGCTATTGAATTTGATTCATCTTCTCACCATTGTAGCTTCAATCTCACTCGCTTTGTTTATCCCCACCTTCGTAATGGTTAATTATGTGAGTTTTTTTTTTGCATCTTAATTTATCCTAACCATTTAACCATTACAAATAACCAATCAACGATTAATTTGACCACCATCTAAAGTCTGATCATTGGGTGCATACGAAAAACATTACATTATACTAAAATTGACTTGAATAGTTGTCTATTGACTAACAATACTCTGGTTCCAATTTTTACCATAGGATTTGGACCGAATTTTAATTTCTACCCGTCAATTGCCACAGACAATTAAGTATATCAAATATCTTACTTATCAATTTCCGATTAATTGTAAATTAATCTTCCATCTGCAAAAGCTGAAAGCTACCAACAATAACAGATAAATCAACCTAATTTACTGTAAGTAAATAGTAATCTATCAACTATAGTTAGTAAATTGAATGTATTTATACTCAAACAGAATCTAATTGTAAGGTAACCATTAACATTACTTACATCTAATTTATTTTGCATGAAATAATACTTAATTCTAGCCTTATTATACAGCTCAAGAATACAGAACGCTTAAGTTCGCCATTCGACATCGAGTTATTAATATTAAATTACTATCTAGTTTAATCTAGCTTAAGAATACAGAACGCTTAAGTTCGCCATTCATAACTGAGCTATTAATATCTAATCAATACCTAATTTAATCCAACTCAAGAATACAGAACGCTTCAGTTCGCCATTCATAACTGAGTTATTAATACCTAATTAATACCTAATTTAATCAGACTCAAGAATACAGAACGCCTAAGTTCGCCATTCACAATTGAGTCATTAATACCTAATTAATACCTAATTTAATCAAACTCAAGAATACAGAACGCCTCAGTTCGCCATTCATAATTGAGTTATTAATACCTAATCAATACCTAATTTAATCAAACTCAAGAATACAGAACGCCTCAGTTCGCCATTCATAATTGAGTTATTAATACCTAATCAATACCTAATTTAATCAGACTCAAGAATACAGAACGCCTCAGTTCGCCATTCATAATTGAGTTATTAATACCTAATATTACTACCAGATTCTGAAGCTCAAGAATATAGAACGCCTCAGTTCGCCATTCGTATTCGAGCCGAAGATAAACCCAAATTATTTATTTCATTTGCTGCTCGTATTTGCATGCATTTGTATGTTATTTCTCAAACCATTTGAACTTTGAGATTTACCTTTAAATTAATTGGATTTTAAACATTAATCTGACGTTAAATTACTTTAAGTTGGAAAACAACATATATATACTTTACTCAATAAAGTTAATCTGAATGAGACCACACCTAAGTGAATGCTCAAGTTAAATTGGTTATTGAACCATAAATCAACCATAAGCCAAAAATAAAGAGAATAAATCATTATCTCGCTATTGCACGCAAAGAAATCACGATTGACTTCAATCATTTTTGAACGTGATTTTAGTTAACAAATCCCTTTTCCACACCCTTTCGTGACTAAAGAAAATATAACATATATACCTTTGAGTGATTAATAACATTAAAACTAATAACAAATTACTCTAAGTTACTTTACCCATTCATTAATTCTGATGAATTGGTTCTTCTGTTGTCATCTCCTCAACTTAATCTTTCTTGAATTTTGCCATAGTCTCATTAATAAAGTAAGGCGTTGGTTGTCTTTAGAAGATTCAAACTCATTGATGATTTGTCTTTTAGCAGTAATTGCAATTTTAACCATTACTATAATAAAAGTGAATATTATTAATTATTTAAAGCACCAATATTACAGATTAAGAATCTAATAATTCTTATTGCATGCTACACCTTGGTTCAATGATTAAATGACAAAGATTAATAATAATATAGAAATAAAAGCAATCAGCTCTGTGTTGAGATTACACCCTTGGTATCGCAGACAACAACCAATAATAGTAACTTTATGCCCATCATTCAACTAATAAAATAATAGTAGATTATAGTCGTATTTGTGTCGAATCAGACAACGTTTTATTAGACGAAATTAGACGCTAATTATTTTTAGAAGAACATTAATAAACAAAAGAATTAAATAAAATGGATCACTCTATTACAAACAGGTAATGAGGAGACTCATATTAATAATTTAGTGTCACCTCTTACTACAGCTAATATTACTTTTCCAAACGTCCCAGTCAATATCAACTTCTTCTCGGCTGACGACGATGAAAATGTTATTGACTGGTTTCGACTCATTTGAGTTTGCAGCCAAAGCTCTAGGCTGGACACACAAAAGATATGTTCAATGTGTTACCAGCTTACCTGCAAGGAAACTGCAAGAAGATGGTATTATGCCATAACTTCACATGTACCTAGTGTAACTAGTCTGCCTGACGCACCAACAGGTATGACTACACCACCACAAGGTCCACCACAAGATTATCATGACCTCAAAAACAGAATGATTGCAGATCTGTGTCCTGCAGATTACAGATCGTACCTTTCACAAGAACTATATAAATCTAAGCAGAAAGTCGGACCAATCCCGCCATCGCTTTTATTTATGAAATCCATGAATTATGTAGAAGAATTCATGAACAAACACCTGAAGTTTTCATCATCAGTATGATAAAAGAAAAATTATTACCACAAATTAAATATGGGATTGCTCTTCAAAACCCAAAAACTTTGCATGAACTAGTCGAGGCGGCAAGATTGGCTGAGCGAGCTATGCATAGTTGCTCAACACCATTCGATGCCCCTAATCGAGAAGTACTTCAGTTTGCAAACACAAGTGCAGCAAATGAAGGAAAAATTAGACTCTTTTAAGAGATGTAATATTTGTAAACGATTAGGACATACTGAAGAAGGTGCCACTTCGCTAAAAGATCTGAAAATGAAAACAGGTCAAAATAGCTATGCTAATCGTAATCCAAACATTGAATAAACTACCCGACAGGTAACTACAACCCAAATGTTTCGCAATACAATCAGGATTATCAGCAGGTAATTGCGCAAGCTAATCAAAATTATCAAACAGCAGTAAAAAATTACACTCCAGGTAATCCAGGTGTTAGTAATAGAACTTTCGCAAAGCGAATTCCTCCTAAAGAGACTACAGATACTGAAAACTGGAGAAATAGACCTTCGACGTCTACTGCGGAACCTGAAGTAAAAACAGACCCACCTAAAGAACCTGCACGTAAGAGTAAATCAAAAGAAAGATCACCTTCACCGAAGCGAGGTAGAGGTAGACCACCTAGTAAAGACAGAGGTAGAGGTAGAGGTCGAGGTCGCGGTAAGACTCCGCAAGTAAGAATTACAACTTATCGGAATGAACAATCCGAGGATTCTGAATGTATTGAATCAGATGACAATATGTTTGTTAATCCAGTTGTTCATTTACTTAATCAAAGTCTTATACAACAGTTTGTAAAGGTAAATGGTTGTAAGGTAGACTCAATGCTAGACACGGGATCAGAGATTTCTCTTATCACTAAAGATTTAGTTAGTAAACTTAACTTAAATGTAACTAAATATAAAGGTCCCACACCATTTGCTGCAAACAATAAACCTTTACCAATCTTAGGAAAAGTTAAGGTTCAGTTAAAAATTACAGACGGAAAGAAAATAGCTATGATTGATACTAAAATGCAAGTAGTCAATAACTTGCCACGCAAATTCAAAGTATTAATAGGGCAAGATTTATTGACAAAAGCTCAGGTAAACATTGATTGTGCAAATAAAAAGATAAAAATAGGTAAAGAACAACCGGCCGTGGAATTGATTACTACTGAAGAAGAATCAGTGAGCGAATCGTCAGATAGTGAACCGATTGTAGATACTTCAGTAACATCTGAGGATTCCAGTGGAATGTATGACTTGGATGATTTTGTCTCTTCTGAGACAAAACAGTTGTCAGAATTGACCGAAGGTGTTGAAATTGAACCTATCACAACGTTCGTAGATAAACCAAAATTACCTGAACTAGAGTTAAATGTCGAAAAAGGTGTACCAGGTGGAGTAGAGCAAACGTTGTATCAGTTATGCAATAACTATAGAGAAGCTTTTGCTGTTACACCGCAAGAATTAGGAAGAACTAATCTTTTCATGCACCGAATTGAGACAGGTAACCATGCACCTATTGCACAATCACCTTATTCTCAAAGTACTCAAAAGCGAGAAATTACGAAACAAATTGTTAGCGAACTATTAAGAGATGGCATAATAGTTGACTCATTCTCACCTTGGTGCTCACCTGTTGTTTTAGTCAGCAAAAAGACAGGTGATTGGAGAATGTGTGTCGATTATCGTAAGTTAAATGCTGTGACAGTAAAGGATTCATATCCTATTCCAAATATAAATGTTTCGTTAGATGCTCTACAAGGTGCAGAATACTTTAGTCTCTTAGATCTCAGGTCAGGTTATCACCAGGTAGAACTTGCACCTGAGGACAGACAAAAAAGTGCATTTGTGACCAGCTTCGGCATGTACGAATACGTAACCATGCCTTTTGGGTTATGTAATGCACCTGCTACCTTTCAAAGATTAATGAATTGTTGTCTTGGTGGGTTGAAATATAAATGTTGTCTTGTTTATATTGACGACATAATAGTTTTTAGTAAAACAATCAGAGAACATTTTGAACGACTACAAGCTGTTTTCGATAGCCTGAGAAAAGCTGGTTTGACTTTGAAACCAGACAAGTGCTTTTTCTTTAAAAGAAAAATTCTTTATCTTGGGCATATCATCAGTGCAGCTGGTCAAGAACCCGATCCAGAAAAGATACGAGCGGTGAAAAATTTTCCCGTTCCCATAACATTAAAAGACATTCGTGCATTTGTTGCTCTTTGCTCTTATTATCGAAAATTTATCAAAGATTTTGCAAAAATTGCGCAACCATTAACACAGTTAACAAAGAAAGACATTCCTTTTGTATGGGGTCCAAATCAGGTTGAAGCATTTGAGTACCTGAAGAATTGTCTAGTAAGAGCACCTGTATTAGCCCATTATGATCAGAATTTAGAAACACAACTAAGAACAGATGCTTCAGATGTGGGCTTAGGAGCCATCTTACTCCAGAAACACGAAAATAAATGGAAGCCTGTGGCTTTCGCAAGTAGACAAATCAGAGGTGCAGAGATTAATTACCCGGTTTCAGATAAAGAATGTCTTGCTATTATTTATGCTTTTGAGAAATTTAGGCATTACCTAGAGGGAATTACATTTGAAGTAGTGACCGATCACTGTGCATTATGCTTTCTAAGGTCTAAAACTAAATTACCCCCTAGATTAATGCGCTATGCAATGACACTTCAAGCTTTTGAATTCAAGATAACATATAAATCTGGTAAGGTTCATGCAGACGCTGACTGTCTAAGTCGTTACCCGACTAATGACCCTGAATTTAACAAAATTAATGACGATGATAAAGAACAGGGAGATGATATTTTCACACTTTTAATTAGTGAACAGGACGAAGAAAATATTAATCTCATTGAAGAACAAAGAAATGATCCGTTAACCCAATCTCAAATTCAACAATTAAACGATATAGATAAGTTAGAACCTAAAATAAAGAATAGAATCATACGTAATTTTAGAATGCGAGATGGTATCCTTGAGAAAAGAATTATTACGGATGTAGGAACTAACTGGGTTACAGTCCTACCAACAGCCCTTGTCAAAAAGGTTTTGCAATCGTATCACAATGACGTAAACTCAGGTCACTGTGGTATTTATCAGACTTATGCGAAACTAAAACCAAAATATTATTGGGCAAAAATGACAAAAGATATTACTAAATATATTAATTCTTGTGAAGAATGTCAGCTTAACAAGAAAGGAATTGGTAATGCAGTTCCGCCACTTAAATCAATCTACGTCACAGGCCCGTTTGAAAAAGTAGGAATAGATATCCTTGGTCCTTTGCCTCCTTCTTCAGGAAAAGAATACATCATTGTGGCCACTGATTACTTTACTCGGTGGGTAGAAATGAAGGCATTGGCAAAGAAGGATGCATTAAGCACTGCAAAATTTTTAATTGAAAATATTTTATCACGACATGGTTGTCCCAAAACAATCGTTAGTGATCAAGGTCGTAATTTCATCGCCGATACAATTAAGGAAATTTCAGAATTTATGAATACAAAATGGCAGTTGTCAACCACTTATCATCCTCAGACTAATGGTTTGACCGAAAGAGTAAATCGAACGATTTGTCAAATGTTAAGTCATTATTGTCAGGAAACTAATCGTTTGCGATGGACTCAAATATTGCCATTGATAAATTTAGCCTACAATAGTGCAGCAAATCAGAGTACTCAGTACTCACCATTCTTTCTCCTGTATGGAAGAGAAGCGAATTTACCGATAGACCTAAAACTGAATCCAGAAAATAAAGAAATCAGATTCACTGAATATGTAGAATTTATCAATAATGAATGGGCATCAGCTAAAGAACTTGCAAGAATAAATTCAGATGAATCGAAAGAAAAACAATCGAAAAATCATGAGAAAAAACATAAACTTAGAACCTTCAATGTAGGAGATTTAGTATTGTATGAAAAACAAGTACGAACGAGTAAGCTAGAATCAAAATATGAAGGCCCATACAAAATAATAGAGAAAATAGGAGAGACTACCTATTTCTTACAGAGAGACGACGGTTATGAACCGAAACGAGTACATGGTTCCCAGATTAAGCCGTATATTGCTGAAGAGACTAAAACCTCTTCTGGTGATAAACGGAGTAGTAAGCTATCAACTAGCTTGCTGCTATTACTCCTCTTACCTTTGATGACAACAATCTGTGAATCGATAACGATTTCAGATTCACTCATCTGGAAAGCTACGTCCAATAAATATCTAAAAGGTTATATCCGTGTCAACCACACAATTACTTTGGTGAATCCATGTAAACAAATTCCCGAATATGAAAGTTGGTTTGACGAAAAGAATATTGGATGGAAACATACTCACAATAGCACAATAGATTGTGAAATACAATGGGGGGTTCAACACGAACCTGGTGAAATTGTCTATGTTGATGAACTGGAAGTTAACGTTGTCAAAACTTACCGGGGTTGTAAAGAATTTATCAAAAGAGGAAACCGTACTCATTGTTATGATCGAGCTGACGAAATTTGCTTTGAATATACACATGTTAACGATATTTTCTACATTGCTAGACACACATGTTTGAGATATATCAAAGAAAAAATGCAAATGGTTGAAAAACTGTGCAGTCAAAAAGAAGTTTCGTCAAGGCAACGAAGAGACGGTGGTGTAACAGCTGTAATTTTCGTTGCGTCCATCCTGATTGTTGGAGTAAGCGCGCTGATCAATAGCTACAATAGCGGCTCACAAACAGTAGACCAAATCACCAACGACGCGCTCACCCAAATATCAGCAGCTCTGAAAGCGCATCAAGCAAAAATGATGCATATGTCAGCAGAATTAGCAGACTTAAAGATAAGAGTTGCTCAACTGGAACATAGCGCCTATGAGAACTCATTTCGAGCAGCTGATATATCCTTCCAAGTAAATAGATTGATCACAGTTATGCAAGAAACTATGAGAGCCATCAAGGCGAATAATACTATTCCAATGTCAACCTTTGACTTTTTCAATGTCACCTTGCCGTGCGGAGAAACATGTCTATTGACAAAGGTGTCAGATGCAAAATGTCGAGTAATCAAAAGGGAAAATCAAAGTTCAGAGGATACACAGTTGCAATTTACATTTAAAGTTGCAAGGATAGCGACTGATTTGGTTGTACGAAAAGCTGATCCTTTCACTCTACTTGAAAAAAGTAATGGTTCAGTATGTTTACTGAAATACAAAGGACCTCAGTATGTCACAGTCAACTTAACTTCGAAAGAAATGTGTAGTGTTGATGCTGACGAAGTGAAAGAAGAATACTTAATACACTTCCCTAATTATTGCGAGACATCGAAAGGAGTTGAGCTCTGGGAGAAAGAAAATTGTATTGAGGCTACGAAATTCAAAATACGAAAACCCCAGATAAAAATTGTTAATGATTATTATTATGTCTACTGTGCTGGACATAATTTAACTCAATATGGTAGTACTGGACCGTGTTCGAATGAAATTACTAAGGTTTCGATGGATCAGAATTTTTCTATCGATGGTGAAGTTTACCCTTTCAGTGAACTCGCTACGTTAGAACACTATGAAATGACACCGGTATCTAATTTAATAAATTGGAAGTTACTAAACGTCAAACCGGTTGTTGAAGAAAAACCGTATGATCTTGGTATGCTAGAAGAACTCATCGCACAACATAAAACAGAAATAAATCGCGATGAATCATGGTTATCCTGGATTAAAAGAAGCCTGATAACATTTTTGTTAGCCGTGATAACTATCTGCATAATATTACTCATAATATCGAAGATGTTTTTCACGATATTATATTGCATTAAAAAGCCTGTCATTGCAGTAAACATGGTTCCCGATTTGAATTATCCAGATTCTAAAACTCAATCAAATCCAATTGCGATTCCGATAAGCTCCTTATATTAGTTTAATGGTGCCTGCTGCCTGAAATAAAAAACAACTATAATAATACTCACAATAATACCTATGATAATAACTATAATACCTATTATAATGACTATCATTTAGACCTAACATATCTTAGAATTATATTATCTAGTATACGAATGTAATTCGATTTTTCCAAATCTATTTAAATTCTAGGACATAATATGCCTCGTCGGCGATTTATTCCCCTACCTGATGATCCAGATTATGATCCATGGCCACCCAGGAGACCATTTTCTCCAGCAGATTGGGGAGATCTTGTTGTTGCTCCAGATGAAGAAGCGATCAGGATAAATGCCGAAATAGTAGACATAATGAGACAAGCTCCACAAATTGAATTTAAAAGAGATTTCGTAGATAGTGAAGCGTGCAAGGATTTCGCATGCACTGTATGTATGGAGATTATACCTGACCACTACAAAAAGCACACCTGCGTGTTTTGTAGAGCTTGCATGTGTCCCGATACTTGCCTGAAAGCTTATAAAATTAGTATAGAACGGTTACCTGTAGATGGACAAGTATGTCCTACTTGCAGAAAACCACTAAAATATAAATATAGACCTCAGAGAGGTATTAAATCAATAGAAACCTGGAACACATTACAGGTTTACTGTGAATTTCCGTCGTGTAGAACTATTATTGATAATATCAACTACAATAATCACATCAATATATGCCCCCACAATGTTAATAATTGTTCTCGATGTACTTCCAAGAATTGGAATCAAGAGATTCACACTAGTTACTGCATGGAAGAACTTAGTTCTACCCAGGCAGTGCTAGCAGCTAAAGACCAAGAAATAATAAGATTGAATCAAACAATCGCAATTAGAAAATTAATGGTAGAAGGGGCAGAAGCAAAAATAAGAGAGTTAGAAACCAAACTGGCTCAAAAGGAAATTGAAATAGCAAATAATAGTTCTACACAAGGAATCCCATCCACCTCAAATCCTATGTGTAGTGTGAATGATCCACAAGGTAGATACACAAAATTCACAGTCAGATACTTAGATAGAACTTTCCAAATAAATAATATCTCATTAAATGATCCCGGCTCTGTTCTACGACGCCAGATTGAAGAAGCGACAAATTGTAAAGTCGGCGCAATACTGAGGGCAGACCATACCTTGTTAGACGATAACAAATTGTTAAAACAACATCAATATAGTTTCAAGCCAACTATAATAACCGCTCTACCCGTAAACTTTCCAGTTAATGAAAGGTCAAGGCTAAAGATACAAATCTTCGACGCCGAGGAAATGGCTTAAATATTGTAACTGAACAGTGGCTGTTCAGAATGGCGGCCGGTATATGTAACAATTTTGTTAAGAATAGAATATGTACCACACCCTATCGATCGAAAGAGCTCGATCGATAGGATGATTCCTAGCATAGTATATAATATTATTATACAATAAAGATGAAGCCAGTTCCATCCTGAACTCAGTTCTGAGAAGATTCTTTTCAGCCTTTTTCTCATACTATATATTAAATTGAAGCTTATTAATTGCTCTATCTGTTCAAACTAGACGCACCTATCTTCAGAAAATTCTAAGAAATTAAAATTCTGATTTTGCCCATTGATCACATGACTAGTAAATTTTAATCGATTCTTGGGATAAATTCCTATTGGCCTTTTTCTCATGCTATATATTAAATTGAAGCGAATTAAATGTTCTATCTGTTAGACGTTTCAAACTAGACGCACGTATCTTCAGAAAATTCTAAGAAATTAAAATTCTGATTTTGCCCATTGATCACATGACTAGTAAATTTTAATCGATTCCTGGGATGAATTCCTATTGGCCTTTTTCTCATACTATATATTAAATTGAAGCTTATTAATTGCTCTATCTGTTCAAACTAGACGCACCTATCTTCAGAAAATTCTAAGAAATTAAAATTCTGATTTTGCCCATTGATCACATGACTAGTAAATTTTAATCGATTCCTGGGATAAATTCCTATTGGCCTTTTTTCTCATACTATATATTAAATTGAAGCTTATTAATTGCTCTATCTGTTCAAACTAGACGCACCTATCTTCAGAAAATTCTAAGAAATTAAAATTCTGATTTTGCCCATTGATCACATGACTAGTAAATTTTAATCGATTCCTGGGATAAATTCCTATTGGCCTTTTTCTCATACTATATATTAAATTGAAGCTTATTAATTGCTCTATCTGTTCAAACTAGACGCACCTATCTTCAGAAAATTCTAAGAAATTAAAATTCTGATTTTGCCCATTGATCACATGACTAGTAAATTTTAATCGATTCCTGGGATAAATTCCTATTGGCCTTTTTCTCATACTATATATTAAATTGAAGCTTATTAATTGCTCTATCTGTTCAAACTAGACGCACCTATCTTCAGAAAATTCTAAGAAATTAAAATTCTGATTTTGCCCATTGATCACATGACTAGTAAATTTTAATCGATTCCTGGGATAAATTCCTATTGGCCTTTTTTCTCATACTATATATTAAATTGAAGCTTATTAATTGCTCTATCTGTTCAAACTAGACGCACCTATCTTCAGAAAATTCTAAGAAATTAAAATTCTGATTTTGCCCATTGATCACATGACTAGTAAATTTTAATCGATTCCTGGGATAAATTCCTATTGGCCCTTTTCTCATGCTATATATTAAATTGAAGCGAATTAAATGTTCTATCTGTTAGACGTTTCAAACTAGACGCACCTATCTTCAGAAAATTTAAGAAATTAAAATTCTGATTTTGCCCATTGATCACATGACTAATGAATTTTAATCGATTCCTGGGATAAATTCCTATTGGCCTTTTTCTCATACTATATATTAAATTGAAGCTTATTAATTGCTCTATCTGTTCAAACTAGACGCACCTATCTTCAGAAAATTCTAAGAAATTAAAATTCTGATTTTGCCCATTGATCACATGACTAGTAAATTTTAATCGATTCCTGGGATAAATTCCTATTGGCCCTTTTCTCATGCTATATATTAAATTGAAGCGAATTAAATGTTCTATCTGTTAGACGTTTCAAACTAGACGCACCTATCTTCAGAAAATTTAAGAAATTAAAATTCTGATTTTGCCCATTGATCACATGACTAGTAAATTTTAATCGATTCCTGGGATAAATTCCTATTGGTCTTTTTCTCATGCTATATATTAAATTGAAGCGAATTAAATGTTCTATCTGTTAGACGTTTCAAACTAGACGCACCTATCTTCAGAAAATTCTAAGAAATTAAAATTCTGATTTTGCCCATTGATCACATGACTAGTAAATTTTAATCGATTCTTGGGATAAATTCCTATTGGCCTTTTTCTCATACTATATATTAAATTGAAGCTTATTAATTGCTCTATCTGTTCAAACTAGACGCACCTATCTTCAGAAAATTCTAAGAAATTAAAATTCTGATTTTGCCCATTGATCACATGACTAGTAAATTTTAATCGATTCCTGGGATAAATTCCTATTGGCCCTTTTCTCATGCTATATATTAAATTGAAGCGAATTAAATGTTCTATCTGTTAGACGTTTCAAACTAGACGCACCTATCTTCAGAAAATTTAAGAAATTAAAATTCTGATTTTGCCCATTGATCACATGACTAATGAATTTTAATCGATTCCTGGGATAAATTCCTATTGGCCTTTTTCTCATACTATATATTAAATTGAAGCTTATTAATTGCTCTATCTGTTCAAGCTGGACGCACCTATCTTCAGAAAATTCTAAGAAATTAAAATTCTGATTTTGCCCATTGATCACATGACTAGTAAATTTTAATCGATTCCGTGGATAAATTCCTATTGGCCCTTTTCTCATGCTATATATTAAATTGAAGCGAATTAAATGTTCTATCTGTTAGACGTTTCAAACTAGACGCACGTATCTTCAGAAAATTCTAAGAAATTAAAATTCTGATTTTGCCCATTGATCACATGACTAGTAAATTTTAATCGATTCCTGGGATAAATTCCTATTGGTCTTTTTCTCATGCTATATATTAAATTGAAGCGAATTAAATGTTCTATCTGTTAGACGTTTCAAACTAGACGCACCTATCTTCAGAAAATTCTAAGAAATTAAAATTCTGATTTTGCCCATTGATCACATGACTAATGAATTTTAATCGATTCCTGGGATAAATTCCTATTGGCCTTTTTCTCATACTATATATTAAATTGAAGCTTATTAATTGCTCTATCTGTTCAAACTAGACGCACCTATCTTCAGAAAATTCTAAGAAATTAAAATTCTGATTTTGCCCATTGATCACATGACTAATGAATTTTAATCGATTCCTGGGATAAATTCCTATTGGCCTTTTTCTCATACTATATATTAAATTGAAGCTTATTAATTGCTCTATCTGTTCAAACTAGACGCACCTATCTTCAGAAAATTCTAAGAAATTAAAATTCTGATTTTGCCCATTGATCACATGACTAGTAAATTTTAATCGATTCTTGGGATAAATTCCTATTGGCCTTTTTCTCATACTATATATTAAATTGAAGCTTATTAATTGCTCTATCTGTTCAAACTAGACGCACCTATCTTCAGAAAATTCTAAGAAATTAAAATTCTGATTTTGCCCATTGATCACATGACTAGTAAATTTTAATCGATTCCTGGGATAAATTCCTATTGGCCTTTTTCTCATACTATATATTAAATTGAAGCTTATTAATTGCTCTATCTGTTCAAACTAGACGCACCTATCTTCAGAAAATTCTAAGAAATTAAAATTCTGATTTTGCCCATTGATCACATGACTAGTAAATTTTAATCGATTCCTGGGATAAATTCCTATTGGCCCTTTTCTCATGCTATATATTAAATTGAAGCGAATTAAATGTTCTATCTGTTAGACGTTTCAAACTAGACGCACCTATCTTCAGAAAATTTAAGAAATTAAAATTCTGATTTTGCCCATTGATCACATGACTAATGAATTTTAATCGATTCCTGGGATAAATTCCTATTGGCCTTTTTCTCATACTATATATTAAATTGAAGCTTATTAATTGCTCTATCTGTTCAAACTAGACGCACCTATCTTCAGAAAATTCTAAGAAATTAAAATTCTGATTTTGCCCATTGATCACATGACTAGTAAATTTTAATCGATTCCGTGGATAAATTCCTATTGGCCCTTTTCTCATGCTATATATTAAATTGAAGCGAATTAAATGTTCTATCTGTTAGACGTTTCAAACTAGACGCACGTATCTTCAGAAAATTCTAAGAAATTAAAATTCTGATTTTGCCCATTGATCACATGACTAATGAATTTTAATCGATTCCTGGGATAAATTCCTATTGGCCTTTTTCTCATACTATATATTAAATTGAAGCTTATTAATTGCTCTATCTGTTCAAACTAGACGCACCTATCTTCAGAAAATTCTAAGAAATTAAAATTCTGATTTTGCCCATTGATCACATGACTAGTAAATTTTAATCGATTCCTGGGATAAATTCCTATTGGCCCTTTTCTCATGCTATATATTAAATTGAAGCGAATTAAATGTTCTATCTGTTAGACGTTTCAAACTAGACGCACCTATCTTCAGAAAATTTAAGAAATTAAAATTCTGATTTTGCCCATTGATCACATGACTAATGAATTTTAATTGATTCCTGGGATAAATTCCTATTGGCCTTTTTCTCATACTATATATTAAATTGAAGCTTTTTAATTGCTCTATCTGTTCAAACTAGACGCACCTATCTTCAGAAAATTCTAAGAAATAAAAATTCTGATTTTGCCCATTGATCACATGACTAGTAAATTTTAATCGATTCCTGGGATAAATTCCTATTGGCCTTTTTCTCATACTATATATTAAATTGAAGCTTATTAATTGCTCTATCTGTATAAACTAGACGCACCTATCTTCAGAAAATTCTAAGAAATTAAAATTCTGATTTTGCCCATTGATCACATGACTAGTAAATTTTAATCGATTCCTGGGATAAATTCCTATTGGCCTTTTTTCACATACTATATATTAAATTGAAGCTTATTAATTGCTCTATCTGTTCAAACTAGACGCACCTATCTTCAGAAAATTCTAAGAAATTAAAATTCTGATTTTGCCCATTGATCACATGACTAGTAAATTTTAATCGATTCCTGGGATAAATTCCTATTGGCCTTTTTCTCATACTATATATTAAATTGAAGCTTATTAATTGCTCTATCTGTTCAAACTAGACGCACCTATCTTCAGAAAATTCTAAGAAATTAAAATTCTGATTTTGCCCATTGATCACATGACTAGTAAATTTTAATCGATTCCTGGGATAAATTCCTATTGGCCTTTTTTCACATACTATATATTAAATTGAAGCTTATTAATTGCTCTATCTGTTCAAACTAGACGCACCTATCTTCAGAAAATTCTAAGAAATTAAAATTCTGATTTTGCCCATTGATCACATGACTAGTAAATTTTAATCGATTCCTGGGATAAATTCCTATTGGCCCTTTTCTCATGCTATATATTAAATTGAAGCGAATTAAATGTTCTATCTGTTAGACGTTTCAAACTAGACGCACCTATCTTCAGAAAATTTAAGAAATTAAAATTCTGATTTTGCCCATTGATCACATGACTAATGAATTTTAATTGATTCCTGGGATAAATTCCTATTGGCCTTTTTCTCATACTATATATTAAATTGAAGCTTTTTAATTGCTCTATCTGTTCAAACTAGACGCACCTATCTTCAGAAAATTCTAAGAAATAAAAATTCTGATTTTGCCCATTGATCACATGACTAGTAAATTTTAATCGATTCCTGGGATAAATTCCTATTGGCCTTTTTCTCATACTATATATTAAATTGAAGCTTATTAATTGCTCTATCTGTATAAACTAGACGCACCTATCTTCAGAAAATTCTAAGAAATTAAAATTCTGATTTTGCCCATTGTTCACATGACTAGTAAATTTTAATCGATTCCTGGGATAAATTCCTATTGGCCTTTTTTCACATACTATATATTAAATTGAAGCTTATTAATTGCTCTATCTGTTCAAACTAGACGCACCTATCTTCAGAAAATTCTAAGAAATTAAAATTCTGATTTTGCCCATTGATCACATGACTAGTAAATTTTAATCGATTCCTGGGATAAATTCCTATTGGCCTTTTTCTCATACTATATATTAAATTGAAGCTTATTAATTGCTCTATCTGTTCAAACTAGACGCACCTATCTTCAGAAAATTCTAAGAAATTAAAATTCTGATTTTGCTTATTGATCAAATGACTAGTAAATTTTAATCGATTCCTGGGATAAATTCCTATTGGCCTTTTTCTCATACTATATATTAAATTGAAGCTTATTAATTGCTCTATCTGTTCAAACTAGACGCACCTATCTTCAGAAAATTCTAAGAAATTAAAATTCTGATTTTGCCCATTGATCACATGACTAGTAAATTTTAATCGATTCCTGGGATAAATTCCTATTGGCCCTTTTCTCATGCTATATATTAAATTGAAGCGAATTAAATGTTCTATCTGTTAGACGTTTCAAACTAGACGCCCTATCTTCAGAAAATTCTAAGAAATTAAAATTCTGATTTTGCCCATTGATCACATGACTAATGAATTTTAATCGATTCCTGGGATAAATTCCTATTGGCCTTTTTCTCATACTATATATCAAATTGAAGCTAATTAATTGCTCTATCTGTTAAACGTTTCACCCTAGACGCAACTATCTTCAGAAAATTCTAAGAAATTAAAATTCTGATTTTGCCCATTGATCACATGACTAGTAAATTTTAATCGCTTCCTGGAGATAATTCCTATTGGCCTTTTTCTCATGCTATATATTAAATTGAAGCGAATTAAATGTTCTATCTGTTAGACGTTTCAAACTAGACGCACCTATCTTCAGAAAATTCTAAGAAATTAAAATTCTGATTTTGCCCATTGATCACATGACTAATGAATTTTAATCGATTCCTGGGATAAATTCCTATTGGCCCTTTTCTCATGCTATATATTAAATTGAAGCGAATAAAATGTTCTATCTGTTAGACGTTTCAAACTAGACGCACCTATCTTCAGAAAATTCTAAGAAATTAAAATTAAGATTTTGCCCATTGATCACATGACTAATGAATTTTAATCGATTCCTGGGATAAATTCCTATTGGCCCTTTTCTCATGCTATATATCAAATTGAAGCGAATTAAATGTTCTATCTGTTAGACGTTTCAAACTAGACGCACCTATCTTCAGAAAATTCTAAGAAATTAAAATTAAGATTTTGCCCATTGGTCACATGACTAATGAATTTTAATCGATTCCTGGGATAAATTCCTGTTGGTATTTTTCTCATACTATATATTAAATTGAAGCTGATTAAATGTTCTGTCGTAAATTAAATTCATATCGATTCCTGGAGATAATTCCTATGGCCTTTTTCTCATGCTATATATCAAATTGAAGCGAATTCAATGTTCTATCTGTTAGACGTTTCAAACTAGACGCACCTATTCAGAAAATTCTAAGAAATTAAAATTCTGATTTTGCCCATTGATCACATGACTAGTAAATTTTAATCGATTCCTGGAGATAATTCCTATTGGCCTTTTTCTCATATTATATATCAAATTGAAGCTTATTAATTGCTCTATCTGTTAAACTAGACGCACCTATCTTCAGGAAATTCTAAGAAATTAAAATTCAAATTTACTGATTAACATTGACGAACCCATTGAGATTAACATTGTCATCACTCATCTTTCATAACTGAATAAAGTAGATATTTTTAAGTGTTATAATATTGTTTATTTAAAGTAAAGATTTTTAATTTCTGTAGCTGATAGTCTTTTTGTTACATTACTTTCAGCCATGTAATTCAATATTTCATTAACAGTATGGTTTGCTGTTTCAAAATTCAATGCGGTCTCAATTATTGCGCTCGCTGTTTGATTTTCGTCATCGATATTTTCCCATGGTAAGTCTTTATATATCAAAGAATAAAATGTTGCAGCTGTAGCCCAGACGTCATATTTCAAATCGCGTTCCCCAGTTATCCAATATTCTGGAGCACAATAATCGGCAGTATAGCAGCCATGGTCACTGTCCCTCAAGTAAAAAGCTGCACCAAAATCAATGAATTTAAGACAACCATCTGTATTGATAGTTAAATTATCTGGTTTTATGTCTTCATGAACAATTCCTTTTTGCTCGAGAAAACTCAAAACATCAAGCGCCTCTTCGATCCACCGCAGAAGATCATCATCCCCAAAGTTAGACCTATATCCTCCAATCATGTTTTTCATGCTTAAGCCGCAATTTTCCATTAAAATGAAAACAAAACGATCAAAATCTTCATAATGATATAATTTTACAATGTTTTCATAAGAACATTTTTCCATTATTTTGATCTCGTCGTTAGCTTAATCTCTGCTAACAATTTTTAAAATAAAGCTTTGTCGGTCATTGATTGCTTCGATTACATAGATGCAACCGAAAGCAATTTTAACCAGTGGTATAAACTTGTATTGAGCACCTTGGAAAAGAATTATTTTGGACCTGAACTGTGTTATTAAATCTTCTTTTGGCATATTTTCTCCAATAAAAAACTCTTCAATTTGAGGATAAAATGATTCAATTTTATCCCATCTTCGCATCATGTACGTTTGGAATCTTTTTATATTTCTATCTAATGCCCTATTGCTGCTACAAAAATGAAGCTGTTTCAAAAGCGGGTTCAAAGATTCCACATTCCTACCCCTAATAACCTCTTCAATGCATGGCCAACGACCGAAATAGAGAAAAATGTTTGCACAAATCCATTTAAAATCTTCACTTGCAAATTTTGAGGACTTGTATTTTCGATTTTTGATTTCGATAGAATGGTGCGGTGGAAAAAATATCGAATTTAAGTTAAAAATGGACAAAAATTTAAAAATAATGAATTCGGATGGGTTGGATTGCTTTGAAGCTAAACAATGAAAGAAAGAGTAAAGAAAGAATAAGATCCTGGAGGGTATAAAATTATACAGTCAGAGCTTACCTTTAGCTGAAAACATCTTGAATGGTGAATTTGTTTTAGGGAAGTAATTCTTTAAAATAGTCCTGGATAAAACAATAAATCCTGGCAAATGGACTCACAAAATATAATTACTAATGTAGATGAGTTGTTAATTAAAACGAAATAAAGATGAGTTGTGAATTGAAACGATATAAAGAACTTATTCCCAGTTAGTAAAACAAAAATGGCTGATTAAAAAGAAAAATCAACGTTAACATATGTTAAACTTGATCGGGCCTGTTTTTTTAGTTACCGTAAAAACAGGTTTTTGTGCTTCTTTGTTGAATGAGTGAGACCGGTTTTTCAATCTTTAACCTTAAATGGTTAAATTGCTTTAAACAACTTCATAAACCGGTTTTCAATGTTAACTTCGAATTCGTTTATCTCGCGATTTAATTGATTTCCTTAATCTCGCGTGCTAAATGATATCCCTGTTCTCGCGTAATCACCGCTATTAAAGATATGTTTGAACTCGCGTGATCAGCCCGGGCGCATAATGCTCTTCGTCTTGAAGTGTGTGTGTTGAATTTCTGTTGGGCTAGAAGTGTATGTATTTGTCTGGGCTAGAAGCGTATGTATTTGTCTGGGCTAGAAGCGTATGTATTTGTCTGGGCTAGAAGCGTATGTATTTGTCTGGGCTAGAAGCGTATGTATTGCTCTGGGCTAGAAGCGTATGCATTGCTCTGTGCTAGAAGTGTATGCGTTCCTGTGTGCCAGAAGTGTATGCATGTCTCTGTGCCAGAAGCGTATGCATTCCTCTGTGCTAGAAGTGTATGCATTGCTCTGTGCTAGAAGTGTATGCATTCCTCTGTGCTAGAAGCGTATGTTTCCCTACTACTGACACATGATGCAGAGCGGTCAAGTCGATCCGAACTTAATTATACTACTGACATGTTACCCAAACTTTGATTTCCGAGTTAAAACTAGAGACTTTTTAGGTTCATTTTTGATAAAGAATTTTAATGGTTTTTTGATACGATCTAGGTCATAGTTGAAACTTCAAACGCCTTTTGTACAGGCCTTTTTTTGAGGTAAATTTTTTTATCACTCAGAAAATGTAGAAGAGATAACTTCGATTTAAGGACACGTTTTCGACTTTTAGCAAGGATAATAGCGAATGAGCTGAAACTCATTTCTTATCGATAAAACTTTTTGGCGAACATATGTGACCGAAAAATTTTCTGTCGATCAACAGTTTTAGTGATTTTGATAGATGACCTTCTAAACTTTGTGAACTAATATTTAAAGAATATTCATGCTTTCAGTCACAGTTTTTCAATTAAAATCAAATGTTGGATGAATAAAGTTTGATCAATTTATTTTTGTTAAACATAGCATTTCAAGTCTAAAAAGCAGTGATAAAGTTTATACGGAAATTTGAAACATTTGATTACCGCTTTCATGTCCTGTGATCTGGAAATGAGATTCAATTGATATTTTCAGCTTGTTCATTTTCTTGTCTTGTCCAAGTGAAACTTTCATTGACGGTTGAAACATTACGCATTTGTTTAACTTTCGTGTAACCAAATGGTGCAGCTAATCCCAATAAAGCGCCGACAAACAAAAACAACATGATTATACCAAAAGCACCTGATCCACTCGTTCCTTTCGTTACTTCTGTTGAACTGGATTCTTTGATTTTCTTTCCATTCGATCCCACTTTTAACTCGTAATTTGAGCAAACGCCTCCTTCAATGGTTTTAGTATTTGGACTTTTAACGGAAAATGCAGTTAATGTACAAGAACTTTCTGTTTTACTTTTAGGACAGTAATTAAATGATTTACATCCAGTGTCACCATCAGACCATCCATGACACAATGCTGCACATTGTTCAAAATTTAAATTCATTTCAGTGTGAATCCCATCTGATACGATGATGTTGCCCGTTTTTTGGTATTTTTCATATACTTTGGCTAAGTTAATTATAGAACGAATAAGAAATTACTTAAACAAAATAAAAACTTTTCTCTCATTTCTTATACTTACGAATATAAATACTGCATTCTTCATCATATTCAGTATCTGCATCTGTATAAAAACCACCAAAACTACAACGATAATGAGACCATTGGAATGAGAAACAATCAGGTGAAGTATGACAGGATTGTGCACAATAATTAATATCTTCGTTGACTGCGATTGAAGTCTGAGTTTTAAATCTCCTCTGACGTACTTCTATGTAGTCATTGAGAACCTCCAAAGCGTAAATGGAACATGTTTTGTCTTGTTCAATGTGCGATTCATTATACGAGTCTCGAGTTGCTAAGCTGCTAACTCTACATTCACCATGTTCACAGAATGAGAAAGTATTGCATTTAAGTTGCTCTGAATTATGACAGGTTCGATAACAGTCAGCGAAAGTTTTTACATCAGGTACAGACAAGGTATCTTGATCTTTGCTATTTAATTTTGCTCCACGTCTAACAATGGATTGAAAGGCACCAGCCGAGGTAGCTTGTTTTTTTGTTACATCGATAACATCAATGAGTTTATAGGGTCGTACTTGAAAAAAGGCCATAAAAAAATTTTGATAAGATTTAGGTTCTTGATATCGAGTGAAATATTCCCACTTTTGCAATAAGATTTCAGAACTTACTGGTGAGATAATGATAGTCTTATTATAACGGAAATCAGGATTTAAAAGTTATAAGCACTCGAAAGTGGGAATATATTCGACTATACAAGTAGTATAGCTAAAGGCTGAGAAGTACTTACTAGTATAACCCGCATCAAGCAAAGAATAAGCTGTTCCAACGTCTTGCAAAAAAGTATCGTGAATCCTATCGAGTGGTAGTTCTTGGTCAATGCGATGCAAATTATGTAGAGGAAAGTGATAGACGCTGCATGGTTCTCCGGTTTTCGTATCTTCCTTGAAATCATCTAGATTTGTCAAATATCCGCATGAAGAATATGATGGTCTATAAATTACTACCCTGAATGAGAGAAGAACAGAAATTATATTTTCAATTGATTCGAAATGACAATATATTAAAGATATGGTATACATGCATGATCGTATCTTGATATTTCGATAACTTTTCAAGACATTCATATTCATTGTCTGCTTTGATTGTTCTCATCTTTTTGAATGTATCTGCATTGACAGACATACTTTTAAGGTTGAAAATATCTGAATAAGAAAAAAGTTCATTAATTTAGTTAAATTAAATGAATGTATATTGTAAAATGATAATTACATTGCAAATTAGGTGAATCCAGAAATGTAATTGTAATCTCAATTTGTGTGCCATTGAAAGTAAATTCAACGGCATCGATTCGAAGTGGACTGATAGCTTTGGAGTAAATATTGAAATTTAAGAAGCTTCTTTTCGTCATGTAAATATGACTTTCCAGGTACGTTGGTGAATACTTCCAGGCTGAAAGGGGAATAGAAAATTACTTTATACATGACATTCAATTCAATCGATTTCAATTTTGGTAGATTATTATTATTAATTAGTCTGCGCGTAGCGACGACTTATATATTATAAGGTGGTCGAAAAAAATGACCTAATGAAGAGAACAAACCACAACGCGGACTGCGCTCAAATTTAGTATCGTGTTAGTGTATAATGATACGCAGGCCTGAGATAAAATATATTGCGACCCAATATAGGGTGCCCAGTAAATCACTGAAACAAAATCTGAAAAACAGCCTTTTTTGCCATTACACTAGTAGTCAGAGTTAAGTTAACATTTTTGCTTGCGTGGACCGGCCAGCCGCGACAGCTTTTAAGGCGCCGTCTACCCCTTGCTACCTAGGTGTTTTACCGACCCATAGGCGCTAGGCTTTATCCAGCTAAGCTGGGAATCCATCAGGAAGGGGGAATGGGATAGTCCAGGGGGCTTAACCCTGAGTAAGCACTACTGTATGTCGCTCTAACTCCGAGACTTGGACGAGATTCGAACGCTAACCCCAAGATGCAAACACAACATATGAAGATTAGCAGTCTTATCGCCAATGCTAACCATTAGGCTAACATTAAGTTAACAAAACGGAGATTTTTTTCGTAGTCGCCATCTAACAATAAATAAAAGTACCTTTACAATCGAATTTAATTTTACCCAGTTTCCTATTGTTTAGTGTCTGAAAACAAAATAAGTCGAGATGGTGACACTTAAAAATTAACTTAACTGTGACCCTTTTGTCATCTTAAGTCTGACTACCAGTGTATTCAAAAATTTATAAGTTACAGTTTACATTTACAGTTTATAAGTACAGAGAGTTGAATAAATACAGTCCACCAGGTAGAAAATACATATAAATTGCTGTATTACAGTCTATCAATGGGTAAACGCATATATTTGTGAGAAGTTAGATCCACTTTTGCAGTCCGACGAATTTCAATCGACTTAATTCAATCCTCTTTCGTGAGATATTAATCCAAAAACTATCAAAATCGGTTTGAAGAAACATTTCAGGTCAAATTTGATCAATTAAGAAAGATATAAATTCATGAATTACGCTGCCCAAAGAATAGTGTAAATAAGTTATTTCTACTGTACAAGGGTTCATTTGCTAAGTGATCACTGTAGCTAAAAATCATTGGATGAACATGAGACAGAAATTTTCACAGAATTAAATTTTTGTAAATTTCAATACTTATTGTTTATCTAAATGTTTCTTTTTTTTTGTTATATGTTTCGCTTAAATGCTTAACGCTCACTCAGACTACGTCGGCTCCCAGCTGAACTAGTTATATATTGGATCACATGTACAATTATTTAAAAAATCATCTATTATAAAATCTGTGTCTAACATTGGATGGTAACTAAATCTGACTAAAAGTTGTGGTCTTAGTCCTCCATTGCAATAACACAAGCTCACAGCTCAGTTGTACCAATTTTAAATACAGTCGAGTACCTGAAATTGTCAGTACCCAAAATTGTCCATTCGATGGTCTCCCCATCTCGTATCAATTGAAATAACCTTCGAATTTAATTTAAAAAATTAAATAATCGTCGAATTTAATGATGATTTTTGATCTTCTAGATTAAATTCAACTAAAGACTACGCTTTGAGTAGAGATCAATCTAAAAAATAGCATTATCGGGCCATTTTTAATTAAATTTTAATTGTAAATTAAGGTTTTCAAATTTTGCGCCTGAAACAAAAGACGGACAATTTCAGGTACTCGACTGTATTGACTATCACATACCATCAGATGATAATTTAAGGGCCAGGGTCAAACTTTTATCGCTAGACAAGTATTTGCACCCTTTTAATGAAAAAATATCATTGAGTTCATCTTCGAGTCCGGCCGTTTCGAAGTTCATGTAATCTCTTATAATTTTATCCGTCAAAGTATAAGTTTTATTCTGGCAAAAGACAAAAATATGAAAATAAACATTAATCCTCTGAGAATCATGATCATTCAATGAATACTAACCGATGGATCCAATTTGTAGACAGTGATTGTAGTACTGACAAGCGTATGGTCATAAAATATTTCATTTTTCGGCTTTAAACCATGTTAATTGAAAATATCAGCACATAATGAATGAGAAATAAAATTTGAGTTACACAAGAAGATAACATGTTTAAGTTATCCTAAAATAACTTTAAGCAATTTGCGATCAGTCGTGATGCTAGGTTCATTTGTATTTATTATATATTAATAATTATATTTATATGCTGTTACACTTAAAGTTAATATAATTATAGTTTAACGTAATTAAAACTACAACTGTAACTTATGATAAACTTACTCACCGATTCAGCAAAATACTGAGTAATGACAGCTTTATCGACCTTTTTCCCATTGATAGTAACATTATATCTTACTGTTTCCCATACGTCTACAGGGAATCCAGATCGGCGTTCCTATGAACATTTCAAAAAGTTTTTCAGAATTGTTGCCAAATTACATTTATTCTTGTTTCATTTAATTATCAAATATAATCCTTTTCAAATTGAAACTTTACCGCCTCGGCTGCGTCAGTAATTGTGGTATAAGAGTTATACGTGTTTATTAATACATAATGGTCTGAAATTTTCACATTGAGGCTCGAGATTCAGTACACTTATACCCCAATCCCTTATAGATCCCGAATAATGAGAAATAACTGATTTGCACTATTCACTCGCAGTGCTTTAATAATTGTCAATCATCCTCACAAAGATAGGTCCTTGTCAGTAGATCCTATTTAACCGTATTTCAAGATTATTATGGGAATTTTTGGACTTTATTTCAAGAATCAAAATTGAACTGAGCCGATTGATGCTTAAAATGAAATTCGATGAAATTCATATTGAATCAACTCCTCTTTAGTTAGGAATCGTTTATTTTATCTCATCTGAGATCTGTATTTACTAAACAATTTGCATAACCGTGAAAACAAAAGATTGCCTTGAAAACAGTTGAATGGTTACTGTAGATGAGAATCTCATTCCAACTGTATTCAAAGCCATACGTGTCTTTAATATCAAAATTGATAACTATCAATTAAATTATCTCAACCACTAATTCAGTGTTTATATCATCGTACACGATGAAGATTTGCTTATCATTTTCATTTCAGCAACGATGAAAGCTTCATCATAAGAAGAAAATCATCTCATTGAACTCATCTAAATCCATTAGAAATCTAATGAAATTTCGTCCACAAATTTTTATTCACTTACCAAGTTCAGCTTTCCAAGATATTCAAGAGAACTGTCAAGGAGGAAAAGAGCATTTAAATCGAAGTAACCATAAGAACTGATTCCAGGTGAATTCAGATCTGCAGATAATATGCCACAGGTACCACCCTCTTGGAAGAGGTAAGAGACTCCAAGATTATAATCATAAATAGCTTCAGTTGTTACGCCAAGAAGAGTTGTTTTTAGTCGTAACAAGTTGGTTTTTTTTGATGCATGAACCTGAAGTGGAAATGAAAATGAATGTAAAATTACTGAATCTAATACTTGACTGTACTTGACCAAATAAACTGACCTCACTATAAGTTCGAGTATTGGTTGAACCTTGGATGGACTCGTACATAATGTAATGTAAATAATTAGCATCCAATCTTGGGGCTGAAATCGAGATTACACCTGAGAGTAAGTAAAGTGGGCATCCGATTCCAGGTAAAGACTAATCAAAAGTTAATGACAATGAAACGTGAAAATCATGAAACTCTTACTAGTATTGTGAATGAATTTCTTTAAGAATAATTAAAGAAAAGGTGAAGGCGTAAATCTGATTGTGGAATACTTACTTGAACTTCATTGGCAAGATCATCATGATAGTTTTCATTCTGAAGGTAAATATCAAGAATCAGATTCTCTTTGGAACTGGATGAAGTTGAAGATGGATCATAACCACTGAATTCAATTCGACTTGGACTTTTAATTCCAGAATCGTCATAATCCAAATGCTCTAGTTTTTTCAAATGAAAGAGGTGAAAATGTCTACATTTGATTAATCTCATCATTTAACTATTCAAATCAATTAATTTGTACTCACTTTTGTAATAATAAGTGATCTTCAATCTATTATTTATTTCCGTTGTTGCGCCCTTCATCATGATTCCTCTTATGTTTTTATTTTCAACCGATTTCTGTTATTCAACGAATAAATTTTAATAAAAATAGCATCACAATGCTGTTAACATAATACTTACCCAAACAAATGAATGATCAAGTCGGTATAAAATTGAAGGTCCCAGTAAGAGTATCAGATTAGTTAAAGGTTTGTCGAGTCCAGGTAAAGTTTGATCCCGATTCTGTTGAGTAATTGCTAAACAATTTGTGCCTTTAAATAATGAAATGAGAGAGAGTTCTTATTAAAATAATTTTACAGCGAATTTCGTGTGTGAATATTACTATCTTATTTCCCGGTAAATCGCAGTAAGAAAACAATCTAACGAATAAGATCATATTAATCATTTTTTATTTTATCAATCCTTGTTGCTAAACCTACCGTGAATAACCAAGCGAGCCTTATAACCAGAACCAGTATTATAATAGACGTTATACGAATCCTTTTCACCTGAGATCACAATCTTGCCTTTGATGCTTGAACCAGAAGCTGATATTAATTCTTGAATGAAGTATTTATTGGCTCCATTCTAACACGAATTAAGAGTTATTAAGAGTTAAAACATTTACAATTGAGTGCTCAACTTACGGCATCAGTTAAAGTAGCGTGAATGGTAACACTTTTGCTACTTATGCTTAATGGTAAATCCAGCAAATCTGTAGCACTTCCTGTTTGTTAGCAGTTGGATCAGAAAACGAATTATAATAAGTTTAGATCATATTTCCAGTCAATTAATGGATATCTTTCTCTTACCTGTTTTAATTGTCGAAAGTATAGCGACTACAATTGATAATTTAAACAGCATTTTGTATCGTTCATTCCACAGTGAAGATGCCATGTTAAGATTTGTTTCCACAAACACAATCAACTGTAACAATTCCAATTTACTTGTGTTTGGAATGAGATTAGAATGAATCTTTCACACTTGATAATGTTTATTGAATTAACTTTTGATTCATTAAATATCATATCTAAACAACAATAAACGCCTTAAATTATTGGTTTAATTGCTCTTTAACAGATCATATTTGATGCAACAAAATTACAGCTAATTTCGATTCCTCGATAAATGTATACAATCTCGCCATTTTTCATGGTTTTGATTGATTCAAATGATTTCATTCACCACCCAAGTATTCTTGATAATACAACAAACACAATCAACTGTCTAAATTTCAATTTACTTATGATATTGTACATTGCTAATGAATCATCTTTTATATTCATTGACTAGTATGCAAACATAAACTATCAATAAACGCTACAGATTTTTAGTTTGATATGATTTTACCTCTTCTTTCACTTTTAATCATTCTCAATGATTCTGACAAATGAATAATTTCTACTTGTTAACAGATTCTTAATTTAATTATTCATTAACAATTGACTGTTGCTCTCGCAATCTCTTGCATGAGTCTTGCCTCTGATTTGGGTATTTCAGTCTCTAGTTAGTTCACTGGAACTTTAATGAATTTTATCTTCTCTATTCGTCGTTTTTTGATTTTAATCTTCAAAAGATAAAGTTAAAATACAAATATTGCTGTTGTAAAAGTGTCGAATGAAATATCTTATTATCATTATCATTAAAAATTGTAAGGAAGAGGAGGGTCTTCAGAATTTCAACTCTTTCATCTTTCTGAGAAAAGGATTCAACTTTTTTTACAAATAGAACTTTATGTGCAGATTCTAAAAATATTATCATTTATATTACATATATTCATCATATTATTATCATATTATAATATTTAGCTTATTACATTACTTAATACATTCATTACAATGTCCTGATTGGAAAAAATTTCAATATCGTTCTGTTAATTTTTCATCATTTATTTTTGGTACAATTTTTCAGAAAGACTCTAAGTTGATTAAGAAAGTTGATGCTAAAATGAACAATTTTTGTTATCGGCTTGATGTTGATAAAAACTCATTTTTCAGAATTTTCATGATAAATCCAGGGTAATGAAATCGGTCATTCTAGTCTGTGTTTGTTATAGATTTTGATAATTTCTATTTATTAATATTGATATTATCAATTTCATTCGTATTGAATCATTTTTGATTGAAAAATGAGGGTTAATGTATTTGAATACAATTTCATATCCAAGAAAATGGAATCTTTACACCATAAAAGCATAGAAGCACCAACGGACTCAGTTTATGCCCTACAAACCCTAGGAGTTTAACTTTCAACTCAAAAGTCGATATTTTTGGCTTCGCTCATTTGTTTTTTATACTTTTCAGAATTTCTTTTTAACCCGATGTCTCTTCTCAGATAAAATGACAAAAAGATCTGCTAGTGATTAACTTGTTTTCAGCTAACATTTTTATTTGTAAGTAATTAAAATTTATGAAGATAATAAATTTAATTATGATTAAGATAAAATTATCACTAAAAGAACAACATAAATTTGCAAGTCTCAAAAGTAATAAGGTTCATGCGAAAATTGAAGTTTGACTAGCACTTTCATGTTTAGCAATCTGGAAATGAGATTCAATTGATATTCTCAGCTTGTTCATCTACTTGTCTTGTCCAAGTGAAACTTTCATTGGCAGTTGAAGCATTACGCATTTGTTTAACTTTCGTGTAGCCAAGTGGTGCAGCGAATCCCAATAAAGCGCCGACAAACAAAAACAACATGATTATTCCAAAAGCACCTGATCCACTCGTTCCTTTAATTACTTCTGTTGAGCTGGATTCTTTACTTTTCTTTCCATTCGATTCCACTTTTAACTCGTAATTTGAGCAATCGCCTCCTTCAATGGTTTTAGTATTTGGACTTTTAACTGAAAATGCAGTTAGTGTACAGGAACTTTCTGTTCTACTTTTAGGACAATAATTAAATGATTTACATCCAGTGTCACCATCAGACCATCCATGACACAATGCTGCACATTGTTCAAAATTTAAATTCATTTCAGTGTGAATCTTATCTGATACGATTTTGTTGCCCGTTTTTTGGTATTTTTCAGATACTTTGGCTAAGTTAATTAATCAATAAGAAATTAATTAGACAAAACAAAAACTTGTTATTCATTTCCAAGAATACTTACGAAAGTAAACATTGCATTCCCCATCATATTCTGTAGCTGCATCTGTATAAAAACCACCAAAACTACAACGATAATCACACCATTGGAAAGAGAAACAATCCGGTGAAGTATGGCAGGATTCTGCACAAGGATGAATGCTTTTGTCGACTGCAATTGAAGTCTGAGTTTTAAATTTCCTCTGACGTACTTCTATGTAGTCATGGAGAGCATCTAAAGCGTAAATTGTACATGTTTTGTCTTGTTCAACGTTCGAGTCATTCCTGGACTTTTCAGTTGATAAGCTGCTAACTCTACATTCACCATTTTGACAAAATGAGAAAGTATTGCATTTAAGTTGCTCTGAATTGTGACAGGTTCGATAACAGTCAGCGAAAGTTTTTACATCTGGCACAGACACGGTATCTTGGTCTTTGCTATTTAATTTTGCATCAAGTCTAACTTTAGATAGAATGCGACCAGCCGCTGTAGCTTTATTTTTCGTTACATCGATAACATCAATCAGTTTAAATTGTTTGTCTTGAAAGAAAAAGTTACAAAAGAGATTTTGATAAGATTTCGGTTCTTGAATTCGAGTGAAATGTTTCCACTTTTGAACCACACAGCTCAAATTTCAAAACTAGTACATCCAGCTGAGAAATGCTTACAGTCTTAATATTACGGATTTTTAAAAATTCGGAAGTTATGATCACTCAAAAGTGGAAATATTGCACCTGTACGCTCAGTATAATTAAAAGCTGAGAATTACTCACAACCATATCCATCAACCACAAAGTAAATACTTTTAACTCCTATTTTTTGCAAAAAAGTATCGTGAATTTTATCGAGTGGTAGTTCTTGGCCAATGCGACGCAAATTATGTAAAGGAAAGTGATAGATGCTGCATGGTTCACCGATTTTTGTATCTTCCTTGAGATCGTCTGCATTTATCAAATACCCACAGAAAGAGCCTGTTGGTCTATAAATTACTACGCTAAATGAGAGAAGAACAAAAATTATTAGCTTTCAATTGGATCATTATAAGTAAGAATATGAAGTAAATACCTGATCGTATCCTGATATTTCGATAACTTTTCAATACATTCATATTCATTGATTGCTTTGATTGTTTTCATCTTTTTAAATGTATCTGAGCTGACATACATAGCTTTAGAGTTAAAAATATCTGAAAAGAAAAGTTTAATAATATAATTAAATTATATAATTTAAAATGTCAAATGATAATTACATTGTAAATTGGGTGAATCCAGGAATGTCACTGTTGTCTCAATTTGTGCGTCGTTGAGAGTAAATTCAACGGTATCTATTCGAAGTGGACTGATTTTTTCCGGATAAATAACAGAATACGTGAAGTCTTTTTTCCACCCATATGCCAGACTTCCTGTGAGTTTTTTTGAAGTATGGTAGTCTGGAAGTGAAAATAAAATTGAATTGACTTCAGCTACAATCAATTTAAATTTTGTAAGATTGTTAATAAAACAAAGTGGTCAACTAAATTGCAATAACACAAGCTCACGGTTTTACAAATTTTAAATATCGACTCTCACTTACCTTCAGTCTGTAGTTTGAAGGCGAGGGTTAATTTTTTATCACTAGACAAGTATTTACACTCTTTTAATGAAAAAATATCATCAAGTTCCTCTTCATAACCAGCCGTTTCGAAGTTCATGTAATCTCTTGTGATTCCATCCGTCAAAGTATAAGTTTTTTTCTGGCAAAAGACAAAAGTAAATGAAGAAACATTAATCTCTTGCAAATCATGATCATTCAATGAATACTAACCGATGGATCCAATTTGTAGATAGCAATTGTTGTACTAACAAGTGCATGGCCATGAAATATTTTACTGTTTGCCTTTAAATAATTTTAATTGAAAATATCAGCACATATTGAATGAGAAATAAAAAATAATGTTACACAAGAAAACACATGTTTAATAAACATTGTTTATGTTATCTTAAAATAACCTATTTCACTATTTTCACTACATAAACTATGATCTATGATATGATAGATACTTTGATAAACTTACCGATTCAGCAAAATATTGAGTAATGACAGCCTTGTCGACCTTTTTCCCATTGATATTAGCATTATATCTTACTGTTTCCCATGCGTCTACAGGGAATCCAGATCGGTGTTCCTATGAACAAAAAGTAGTTTAGAATTGTTATTGTCAACTTTACATTTTATCTTGATCCATCCAATCATCAAATTGCTGAATTTAAATGTGGTTACTGCATGCAAGTCATAATCCTCTTTTAAATTGAAAATTAACAGTCTATTGATAATTAAAAAATCAAGATGAAATTCAAATTGAACCAATTCCTTCTTGATTAGAAATCGTTGATTTTATCTCATCATCTGGCACCTGTATTTCTGTAATTTACAAAACCGGTAAAATGATGCGAATAACTCATAAAATAGTGTCTAAAAACAAAAGTCTACCTTTGCTGATAGACGAAACAAAGAGGGATTACAGTAGCTGAGATAAAAAATTGTCTTATCAGCTTCCAACTGAATTCAGAGCTATTCATGTTTTTGATATCGAAATAACTATCAATAAAATTCTTTTAACTACTGGTTCAATTAGAATAAACTTTGTGCATAATGAAGATTAGGTTATCATTTCCATTTTCACTCCTCAATTCAGCATTGATGTTTCAGTAATTCAGTAAAGTTTCATCATAAGAAGAGAAGTAAATCATTAAACTCCCCTAAATTAAAACACAACGAAATTTCATGCATAAAATAACAAACTTTTCTATCACTTACGAAGTTGAGCTTTCCAAGATAAAGAAAATTAGAATCAACAAGGAAAAGGCTTCCTAAACTGAAGGAACCCTTAGAATTTATTCCAGGTGAATTCAGATCTCCAGCTAATATGCTACAGGATCCACCCTCTTGAAGAAGGTAAGAGACTCCAAGTTGATAATCGTAAATAGCTTCAGTTGTTACACCAAGAAGAGTTGCTTTTAATCGTAACAATTTGTCCCTACTCGATGCATGAATCTGAAAAGGAAATGAAAATGAATGTAAAATTGGAAATAATAATAATACTTGACCAAATAAACTAACCTCACTATAAGTTTGAGTATTGGTTGAACCTTGAATGTACTCGTACATAATGTAATGTACATAATCAGCTATCAGTGGCGGGAAAAAAGTCGTACTTGTGGATAAGTAATGTGGACATCCGATTCCAGGTAAAGGCTAATCAACAGTCAATGAAAATGAAACGTGAAAATCTTGAAGCTCTTACCAGTATTTTGCAGATGTTTAATCGGTAAAGGCTCAAAACAGCCAAAGTCAAAACAGCCAAGTCCAAAATAGCAAAGTCAAAACGGCCAAAGTCAGAACAGCCAAATAAAAAGCTGCTTAAATTATATCAATTCAAATTGCAAAAAAGTCCAACAAAACCTTTCTATGGATATTGATAAGCTAATTAATTATAGTTAATTAACTCCGATTGAGTCGAAAAATGGTCTACATGCACCTATATCGATGCTCTTGTGTCCTTAAAATTATTGCGTCAAACTTATTCAAAATTGAAGCAAAAGTCAGTGGTAAAAAAACAGAAGTATTTTTGATACCCTTAATAAATCTGATCATTTAAGCAGCTTTTTATTTGGCTGTTCTGACTTTGGCCGTTTTGGACTTGGCTATTTTGGACTTGGCTGTTTTGACTTTGGCTGTTTTGAGCCCAAACCGTTTAATCAATAATACTTTAAGAAAGGGTGAAAATGAAATTTTGATCGCATTCTTGAATGCTTCAAACTCAATGCTACAAAATATTACCCCAACATATTGGGATTTAAAGAAACTTAAAAAATATTAATGCGAATAAAAAAGCGAAGTTGAATACTTACTTGAACTTCATTCGCAAGTTCATCATAATAATTCTCATTCTGAAGGTAAATATCAAGAATGAGATTCTCTTTGAAACCGTATGAAGTTGAAGATGGATCATAACCACTGAATTCAATTCGACTTGGACTTTTAATTCCAGAATCGTCATCCAAATGCTCTAGTTTTTCAAATGAAAAAGATGAGAATCGTTAAACTCGGTTTATCTACTCAATTAAGTACTCACTTTTGTAATAATAAGTGATCTTCAATCTTTTATTTATTTCAGTTGTTGCGCCCTTCATCTTGATTCCTCTTATGTTTTTATCTACAGCTGATTTCTGTTGTTCAACAAATAAATTTTAATAAAAATATCATCACAATGCTGTTAACATACTTACCCAAAGAAGTGATGAATGATCAAGTCGGTATAAAATTGAAGGTCCCATTAAGAGTACCAGATTAGTTACAGGCTTGTTGAGTCCAGGTAAAGTTTGATCCCAATTATTCTTGTAAGTAATTGCTAAACAGTTTGTGCCTTTAAATTATGAAATGAGTAAGAGTTCTTATAATGATAATTTTATAGCGAATGTCATGTGTGAATATTATCTTATTTCTTGACAAATTGTAGCCAGCAAACAATCATATAATACATGTATTAGAAAAAATTATTCATCTTTTTTCATTTCATAAATCCTTGCTGTTAAACTCTTACCTTGAATAACCAAGCGATCCTTGTTATAATAAGATTCAGTATTATAATAGACGTTGTACGAATCCTTTTCACCTGAGATCACAATCTTGCCTTTGATGCTTGAACCAGAAGCTGATATTGATTCTTGAATGAAGTATTTATTGGCTCCATTCTAACACGAAAAGTATTAAGGGTTAAAATATTCACAATTGGTTGTTTGTTCAACTTACAGCGTCAGTTAAAGTAGCGTGAATGTTAGCGCTTCTGCTACTTATTTTCAATGGTAAATCCACCAAATCTATAGCATTTCCTATGTTTGTTAGAAGTTGAAAATGAAATTGAGTTCATATTTCCAGTCAATTAATGGATATATTTTTCTTACCTGTTTTAATTGCTGAAAGTATGGCGACCAAAATTGATAATTTAAACAGCGGTTTGTATCGTTCATTCTGCAGTGAAGATGACATGTTAAGATTTTTTGCACAAACACAACCAACTGAAACAATTTCAATTTATTTATGATATTGTTCGTTTGAAAATGATGCAAATTTAAATCATCTATTAGATCCATTGACTAACATGCAATCGTAAACGCCTCAGATTATTCGTTTGATTATATTTAATTAATCGATATTTGTTTAACAGCAAACAACAATGACACAGTTTTCCTCATACTGTCTATAACCTTTGTCTCTATTCACATAATATTTGATTTGCTATCGCCTCATCAAACTTTTCTTTCACCTTGTCAATTATTCTGAAAAATGGACATTTTCTTAATGTGTTAACAATTACTTGATTATGCAGAATCTGCTCAGGATCTTAATCAGGATTCTGCTTTCAAAATCTCTCTCTCAAGTCTTGTCTCTGATTTTGGTTCATTCAGTCCCCAGTTAGTTCACTGGAACTTCATCGAGTTTATCTTTCCTATTCGTCGTGTTTGGTGATTTTAATTTTCAAGAGATAAAGTTGTAAAATGCAAAGGGTGTTGCTTGAAATAACTTATTTCAATTATCATTAAAACACTGATAAAATAAAAAATTAAAAAGAAATGTTTACGAATAGATCAAACAACTACCACCAGAAGTTATGAGAATTAAACCCGAGTTTATCTCATGACTTCCAGTGTAAGATTCAGAACGCAAGATGAATTAAATCTCACCAAAACATTAACAGGAGTAGCAAGATTCAAAAAGTCCTATTGTCTTCGAATTTTCATGTGGATCAAATGTAGAGATAATTTAATTGAATCCAATTTTGAGATTAAAAATACCTTTGTTTTAATAATTATCTTATCTGTAAATTGGTAAAACTGTGCTAGTAACTGTGTTAATTGGTAACCAGTGCAGTGTATAAGAAATAACCATTAAGGTAACCTAGTGGTTATTCTGCGTTAAGTGGTGTAATAACACTATAACCGTCCCTTTCATGAGCATTGACAAAAATTGACGTTATTTTCAATGATAATAATAATTTGGATTGATGGAAGTTTCATATTCAAAGTGTGGTAAGGTGTGTGTCTACAACCAGAGTCAAAGAGTAAGAAACAATGTAAACATCGGTATTTAAATCGTATCGTCGAAGCATCATATTAGAATTTTATGTGAACCTAATAAGAGAAATTAAAACATTTCTTTAACATGCAACAAATAGACGAAGAACAACTTATTAATGGCAACAATGGTCAAGAAATTACAGGATTCAGCAGGTCTGGTCAGCATAAAACAAAGATTAATCCAAATAGTAATTCTTAACTCTTTGGAGTACAGCAATAAAATTCAAAAATTAACCTATTTTTTCAAAAATGAAAGGAGGTGAGTATTTCGGTCGCCTTGAAACACCAAATGTTGCTTCAAATGACAACTTTATGTCTGGATCACATCGAACTTTATATTTTTGTAAAATATTCACTAGGTACAAGAATAATTCGACATTGGCCAGGCCTTCTCCGGGACAAATCCTTTTACCTCCACCAAATGGGACCAAATAAGGTAGTTTAACAGCTTTGCTACCGTCTTCAGACAGAAATCGATTGGGATCAAATTTTTCTGGTTCAGGCCACAATTTTGGATCTCGATGAATGCTCCATAAATTAAAGATTACAATAGTATCTTTGGGAATATTGTATTTACCAATCTTTGTGTCTCTTGAGGCTCTACGAAGTAAATTAACTGCAATAATGGACCCAATTCGTTGTACTTCATAGAGAAAAGCCATTGTAAAAGGCATTCGACTCCTATCAGTATAAACAGGTTCTCTTTCAAATCCAATAACCTCGGCTATTTCAGCTCGTATCTTGTCTTGATATTCAGGATTATAAATTAAATACATCATAGCCCATGCTAATGTAGCCGTAACAGTCTCAGATCCAGCAGCGAAAAATGCTGTCAAATTACGCCTTAAAACTCCCATACTAAACACTTCATCATTTTCATCTTTGTTTTGACGATTTTTTTGTTCCACCAAATAACCATCAATGTAATCATCAATTTCATTTTTATCAGATTTAGCTTGGTGTTTATCAATTTCTTTTTGCAGTAAACCTTCAACAGCAAGTACATGGTTGTAAGCTACACTCATCCGAAATATCCCAAGAAAAGCTGATAACTTGAACAACCAAGGCAAGAAAGCACTTAAACCAGCAAATTGAAAAGCTTGATTAACGCGATCCATATTACTATCTAAATCGACCTTGAACGGATCCGAATAACTGAAATTGTGACCGAACAGCAAGATTGATATATTATTTGATACACTGGGTAACAGTTTCGTAAAAAAGTCAGCTTTACCCTCACTAATAATGGGTAAAAATTGTTTGATTTCCCTTCTTATAGCCTCTTCCATTTTACTCGTACCAAAACCAAGATCACGAAGTACATGTAAAGATAAACGTCTATGAATACGCCAAGGTTCACCAGACATTTCAGCAAAAGACGGATATTTGACCAAACCTTCAAAAAACAGCTCATGTGGCTTAGCAAGTAGAGATTCGTCAGCAAACGCTAACTTAAGGTGATCCCAATCACTAATGACAACAACATCACGCTGTCCCAACTTTAAACTATAAACTGGTCCATACTTTTTGGATAAAGAATCAAACTGAAGGTAACTTTCATCTTTCAGGAATGGATAATAACCAACAATTGGAAGTCCCCATGGTCCAGATGGTAGTGTGAATAATCTTTTGATTGTTTTTACAAAGAAACTGAATACATATAAAAATATCAGCCCAGTTGCTATGCTGTATAAGGGTTGAGAAAAAACAAAGTAATCTGTTATAAACATTGTGATTGTTACACACAATCCACAAGTGCAGAAATGTTGTTTGATTTATTGACAACAAACCTAAAGAGTAAGGTTATCCTACTCTTTGCAGCTCCTATTAACCAAGAAAACCCATGAATACTTAAAACATTGGTTATCATGCTATTGATAAACACCAATTGATAATCACCGTTTGATTATTTTAGGACAATGCGAATCATTATTTGAAAACAATTTTCATAAACACTTCACGGGAAAATTAACACGATAAGATATATCTTTTTACACATTCTTAATCTCTGAATGAGCAAACGATCGGGTAGAAACTATTATATTTTAATCGTTATATTGAGATGCAATAACTATTATTAATAGATGCGTAGAAGTTTCAAAGGATTCACTGAGGAAGTGTAAGCTCTGAAATTTTTCCTAGCAATGAATTGAAATTCTTGATTGAAGTTGCACCATCTTTATAACCATATGGAAGATTTGAATTATGAACGACTTCAAGTTTATCCGATAGTCCTGAAAGCTTTGGTTCATCTAGAAAATACAATTTTTCAGTAAGAAATACATTTTTATGTAGTTTCTATCATATTCAACTTACCAGGGAATTTCTGTCTTAAAAGAGCAATAAAAGTCTTGGCAAATTGGTAGACTTGTTCAGATGGAATGTTTGTTGGAGATAAAGAAACATATTTCAATGAATTCTCAATCAATTCAAGAACGTTTTCTTGATAATCCTTATTCACATTAACACCAGGTAACTTTTTGGCTACTCTGCCAGCTTCAATTGCATCAAAGATAGTCTTGTAAGGTAAAAAATCTGAAATATTTAAAGTAACCGGGAAAATCCAATTTATTATTTTCATTATAAGTAATGTATTCTTTTATATTTAATTCATAACTTACTTGGATGTTGTTTTTCAAGGGAAGAGTACATTTGTTTTCCTTCATCAGCAACTCGATCAATTAATGAACGTCCATCATCTTGAACTAAAAAATTAATAAACATTTTCGCTTTATGAATCACAATCCAGAGTTTTTACAAATATAATATATAATAATAATAACTCACCTAGAGTTGGACTAGCGGTGACAATTGAACAAAGTAAAGCAACTAATAAAATCGAAAAATTCATTTTAAAATAAAAAATTATGATATTAAATGTACTTAAAAGTTATAGTATAAACAGTTCTTATTCAATGATTGATGTTTAATGATTGTAGTCAAAGAATTTTACTTGCTTAAATATGCATCAAATGAAGCAAAAGGATTTTATCAATATGATTAAATCATTGAAATGCATTCATTATAATAACTAACCTTTTCTGTTGTTTTTGTCTTCAATTGCAAGGAATTGTGAAATTGATCATAATTTATTGGTAATCACTCATCTCATCTTTTTATCGATAATCAAAAGAAATTAAATACATGATTTAATCCAATATTTATTTGTTAAGAGCAACAAATTGCTCATTGATTATAAGCAGCACAAAATCACATGTTAAATCAACCTTTCAAAAGATTCTTTTATTTTCAAGCCCCATCTAGTGATGTTGATTAAAAACATTACTTTTGAGTTTTGTTAATTTGTTGTGAGTCTTGAGATTCTGGAGATCAGATATGAATATCAGAATGTTAGTTTCTGCGCGATACCATACTATTCAAGCATCAATACAAACAGTTTCGATTTTGGCATTTTATCGGCTTTGTTCTAAAAAATTGTATGCTTTTCTTTGGGAATTTGAATAATTTTATTTTTTATTTGTATTATAAAATGTTTTCAACAGAAAAATGTGCTTTTTATTGCACAAGAAAAAACAAATACAAATTCCCACCGAACGCTCTTCACAGGTCAAGATCGATCCACTTAATATATTAGATTGTCAACTAACGAGGGAACCTTAACAATTGTTAAATCGATGTCGAGATTTTTTGATCGCTATTGGTTCATTAGTCCTTGTTGAAGACCACTATAATGAAATTTGTTAGGATTTTGACTTGCAAAAGTTTCACTCCCTACACACTGAACATAATTTAAAAAGATCTCAACTACCTCTTTAACCCAGAGATGCTTTTTTGTGGCAGAACAAACGCTATCAAACTTTTTCGAAAAATTTAGTTACTTTTTCGTAAAATCATAATACCGTATTCTATTATATTAGAATAGGGTATTATGATTTTACAAGTCTTTATCCATTTGTGATTAACGATTCAATTCGGATTAAACTTTAAACAAGCTTTGACAAAGGCCACAACGTTACTTATTCTAAGCGAATATAATTCTATTTAACTTATTTTTCAATTTTATCGTGGACTGTACTTTCATTTATTATTCGTTATAAGGTAGTGCAACTAGAAATTGACACATTCATTCAAATCAAATTTGAGACTTCTGTCTCAACTTTGACTAGACTTAAAGGCGCCATTTTTTCAGGTTTCGAGTCAGCAACCTTACTTCACCTACTTATGAAGTTTGGGGTCGGTTGGATGAACATTGATCGATTATGCCTTCGTTTTATATCATCAAGAGGCCGAAAGAAAACAGCATTTTGAAGATAAAACAACATAGTTGTGAAAAAATCTCATGAAAATAATGTTAAATATGGAAATTTGAAAAATATGACGAAGATTACTTCGTCCAACTTTGGGCCCATGATAGAGGTAAAATAGCAAAAGCAGTCGAGCATGCTGTATTATTAGTAGCCAATAGATGGGAATTAAAAAAATTAATCAAAAATCTTAACAGGTTCTTCTGTAATTAACAATTAAAATTATGTGTCAATTTTTAGTTACACTACCTTATTGCATTCTCGATAATCATTCGTGAAATGCATTTGATTTCCTTTGAGATTTTTGTGCAACTCTTTTATCATTTAGATTCAGATGGGTTATTTCAGGCCCGATTCATTTATGTTAAAGCCGAAAATAAGTATTGCTAGTAAGGTTCATGAAATTGCTTTTTTGTTAAACATAGCTTTTGAAATCTGAAAAACAGTGATTAGAATTGAACCGAAATCCACAAGGATCAATTAGAAAATTCATGTCCTGCAATCTGAAATTCTGAGATTCAATTGATATTCTCAGCTTTTTCATCTACTTGTTTTGTCCAAGTGAAACTTTCATTGACGGTTGAAGCATTACGCATTTGTTTAACTTTCGTGTAACCAAGTGGTGCAGTGAATCCCAATAAAGCGCCGACAAACAAAAACAACATGATTATACCAAAAGCACCTGATCCACTTGTTCCTTTCGTTACTTCTGTTGAACTGGATTCTTTACTTTTCTTTCCATTCGATTCTACTTTCAACTCGTAATTTGAGCAATCGCCTCCTTCAATGGTTTTTGTATTTGGACTTTTAACTGAAAATGCATTTAATGTACAAGAACTTTCTGTTTTACTTTTAGGACAATAATTGAATGATTTACATCCAGTGTCACCATCAGACCATCCATGACACAATGCAGAACATTGTTCAAAGTTTAAATTCATTTCAGTGTGAATCTTATCTGATACGATTTTGTTGCCCGTTTTTTGGTATTTTTCAGATACTTTGGCTAAGTTAATTAGATCAATAAGAAATTAATTAGACGAAAAAACTTGTTATTCATTTCTAATACTTACGAATATATACACTGCATTTTTCATCATATTCAGTATCTGCATCTGTATATAAACCAGCAAAATTACAACTCAAATCACACCATTGGAATGATAAACATTCAGGTGAAGCATGACAGTATTGTGCACAAGAATAAATATCTTTGTTGATAGCGATTGAAGTCTGAGTTTTAAATTTCCTCTGACGTACTTCTATGTAGTCATGGAGAGCATCTAAAGCGTAAATTGTACATGTTTTGTCTTGTTCAACGTTCGAGTCATTCCTGGACTTTTCAGTTGATAAGCTGCTAACTCTACATTCACCATTTTGACAAAATGAGAAAGTATTGCATTTAAGTTGCTCTGAATTGTGACAGGTTCGATAACAGTCAGCGAAAGTTTTTACATCTGGTACAGACACGGTAATATGACCATTGCTGTTTAATTTTGCATCACTTCTAAGTTTGTATTGAAAAACACCAGTCGAGGCAGTTTGGTTTTTCGTTACATCGATAACATCAATTAGTTCATAAGGTTTACCTTTGAAAGAAAAGGTTAAAAAGAGATTTTGATAAGATTATGGTTCTTGATCTCGATTGAAATATTCTCACTTTTCAACAACACGGTCAAAATTGCAAAAATAATATCATGTAAATGAGAAAGTTCATTTCAGAACAGTTCAGAACATTTTCACTTGGTTAACTTATGAAATGATAGTTTTAAGATAAAGCTTTTATTCCTCCAAATCACACAACCAGATGATTTTAATCTGATTGCTGGTTGTCAAGTAGAGTAACCTGGTACATTGTCAATTAATCATAATTTTTTGAATACAGTAGTACTGCATAAAAAATGTTGGTTAAGCCAAAGTGGAGCAAGAGATAGCACGAGAAGGTAATATTGTCATTACAATATTATTAGGAATACAGAATCTGCACCAAATATTGAGCCATATGGCTGAGTAGCTTAAAGCATCACCACTTCGGTTGCCACATGAAGCTTGGAATTTCCAAGCTGTATTTTAGCTTTTCAACTTGGAAAGCTAAAATACAGTGAACTACTCTCAGTGATCACTCAGAAAATGCACATAATTTTTTCAATAGTCCCTATTAAGGAGGAGTTAGATCCACTTTTGCAATTCGACGAATTTCAATTTGATTTCTTTAATTATAAATTGACTCTATTCAATGATTAATTTATTAATTCTCAGATATCTCTGTTAAAAAGACAAAAAAGTAAGAGAATTGTGAAAAATTGTAAAAAAATTAACTTTAAAAAATCACTTTAATTTTCAAGATTAAATTATCTCCCTTGGTTGATTCCTTTCTATTCCTTACCAACCATTTAAATTGTGAACTATAGTTCACAATTTAAATAGTTAGGTTGAATAAATTAGGTTTGATCAAAGTCGTTAATGAAGACACTTCTAAATCACTCAATCAAGATACTTTCATCGAGCCAGTTCTTTCAACAAGCAAAGAAGCTTCTAAAGGTACAATTCATGATAAAGACACTTCCAAAATTAAAAGTATTTCAAGCGGCAGAGGGAAAAAATGAATAAAAAACAGGGAAAAATAACTGAATTTCTCACTAAAAAAGTGAAAAAAGACAAAGACACTTCCGACTCAATTGAAAGAAATTATCATGGAATTATTTATAATGTATGTGATAAATTCATAGGAAATCCTTTGACCGAGAAAGAACTAGAAGATTTGTTCAAAATGCACATCGACATGCGAACAGCTAATCATTCGTGTGTGGTACATTCTGTTTGCGATTTTAAAAGTAGAGAAAAATTGATGGATGTACGATACCATGTTAGCTCAGAGTTTTTAATCATTAATTGTCCGAAATGTTCCGCAAAATTGGCTCAAAGGCAAATTTTTATAGACATATGAGAACAATTCATCAATTATAAAAATTTTCAATTTTTAAATCGCAAGATATTGCCAATTAATAAAAAAAAAATCATATGTTTTTAACTCAAATTTTGTTATCATTCTTAAAAAGCGATTTAAAATCATCATTTTATCTTTTTATATGTTTTTATCCGATAAAATTCATACATTGTCCAATAAATAAGTGAATTTCCAGCCAGAAGTGTCTTTAATTTAAGTTAAATCTAAAAAAATCTAGAAAAACCTCATTTCTGGTTGCTTTGGTAATTACTTCATTGAGATTGTGATAATACTGGTATTTTTGTACAACAGAAGCTGGCGGAAAAAACAGGTAAGGCATATAAAAGGATATTAAACAAAATATAAATATGAAACCTTAACAGTAAACACTAACATCTTATAAGCAAAATGAAACACAATACACTTTTCCCTCGAGTTTTTTGCTTTTTTGGAGTGCTGACATCTAGGTGAACTATAGGGGGAAACAATTAAATTTTATACTTTAAACAATTAGTCCGGTCCAGTTATTCCCCTTTAGCAAAGAGTAATAGAGTTATACTCTTTGCCTTTAGCCTTTCTAGTGGAAAGTTTCCTCCCTTCAGGGGGAGTCATTAGAGTAAACTAATTGTTTCCCCTTATAGTTCACCTAGATGTCAGCACTCCAGAAAAGCAAAAAACTCGAGGGAAAAGTCTACGTGTATAAAAAATTATAGCATGTAAAAATCATAAAGAGCACTAGTCAAGCAATTGAGGGGTGGTCAAAGAGCCACTCAGCCATCTGACATGGCTTACTGTTTTGTGCGTTTTCTGAATAAAACCATTCCAAGTCTTAACCAACTCAGCTGAGCTGAGTCAGCTCTACAGAAATATATTAAATAGTTATGGCTAATTATCAGCAGAAGGAGCTTTTTATGCATTAACCAAGTTATGCATTAAGCGAGAAACTACTGTAGTTCAAAAGTTATAAGCAAAAGTGGAAATTGAGAAGTACTTACTATTAGACTCTCTTATCAAAAAGTACAAAGCTCCTACTTCTTGCAAAAAAGTATCGTGTATTTTATCGATTGGTATCTCTCGACCAACGCGATTCAAATTATGTAAAGGAAAGTGATAGACGCTGCATGGTTCTCCGGTTTTCGTATCTTCCTTGAGATCCTCTAAATTTGTCAAATATCCACACGAAGAATCTGATGGTCTATAAATTAGTACACTAAATGAGAACAGAAAGAAAATTATTAGTTTTCAATTGGATTAAATAGTTCCAATATGGGATAAATACCTGATCGTGTCCTGATATTGTGACAATCTGTCCAGACATTCATGTACATAGTTTACTTTGATTTTTCTCATCTTTTCAAAGGTATCTTTATTGACAAACATAGTTTTAGAGCGGAAAGCATCTGAAGAAAAAAAGTTTAACAATATAAATAAATTATACGAATGTAAAATGTAAAATGATAATAATACATTGAAAATTGGGTGAATCCAGGAATGTCACTTCTATTTCGATTTGTGCGTCGTTGAAAGTATATTCAACAGTATCGATTCGAAGTGGACTGATATCTTTGGATAGAACAACAAATGACAAGAAGTCTTGTTTCATCTTGTAAGCATGACTTTCCGTGAGTTTTTGTGAAGAGTGCGTGTTGTCTGAAAGTAGAAAAGAAAATTACAATGACTCTGATTACAATCAATTTCAAATTGAAAGAGTGTTAATGAAACATTTGTACAATTATTTGAAAAAATCATCAATAATTAGCTTTTCTTTTAGTTAATAAGCCAAATTAAATTATAAAATATGTTGCTAACAATAATTAAATCTCACTGAATTTCAATAAAGCTGTGGTCTTCGTCAACTACATTGGCCGAACGTTAAATGTCGACTCTCACATACCTTTTGTCTGTAGTTTGAAGGCGAGGGTTAATTTTTTATCACTAGACAAGTATTTACACTCTTTTAATGAAAAAATATCATGAAGTTCATCTTCAAATCCAGCTGTTTCGAAGTTCATGTAATCTCTTGTGATTCCATCCGTCAAAGTATAAGTTTTTTTCTGGCAAAAGACAAAAGTAAATGAAAAAACATTAATCTTTTTCAAATCATGATCATTCAATGAATACTAACCGATGGATCCAATTTGTAGATAGCGATTGTTGTACTAACAAGTGTATGGCCATTAAATATTTTACTGTTTGGCTTTAAATAATTTTAATTGAAAATATCAGCACATATTGAATGAGAAATAAAAAATGAAGTTACACAAGAAAACACTTTCAAGTAATATCTTAAAATAACCCTTTTACACTATTTTCTCTACATTTACATTCCATCTTGTTACTAGAGGCGTTAATCCTAAGCATAATTTTGCGTCCTCTATATAATGTATAAAGGAAATTATTGAGACTCCTGAGGTTGTTCCCTCTTCAGTAGAGAAAAGTTCTGAACAGTTATGATCGGAGGCTCTGCTTGTATTATTATATTATAATTATAAATATATTCATGCCTAGTGTTATATTGGTATGGCATATTGTATACAGTAGATTTGGCAATTACATTAACAAGAAAACCAAAGAGAACCGTCAAGATTGTTTTTGAAGCACTGTTGGTCGGTGATAGATCCATGATGGGCTCTTTGCCTGACATTTTGTTGCTTTGAATTTCAATGTTTAATGAAACAAATCACAGTTTAATGGAAATTGAAAACTACTCTTTGTCGGATTCACCAGAAAAGCTCATTATCAACTGATGTTTTTACATTTATAATTCATCAATCTAATTTAATTTTGTTGTGTTGTGATAATAACTTTAACTCCATTGTTACCAATGAAATATGAATCATGAAGGAATAAATTTATGATAAGCAAAGCTGCCAAAAAAGGTGAACCAGAAAGGTGAGGCATGAAAACTAAGTTCATTAGCGCTATTAAAAATTTCTTCTGATCGACAGTTCATAAATTCAACGCAAATTCATAATGTACATGAATGAATTTAATACAATCATTGTTAAGAAAAACAATTGAAACAGTTTAATAATCATTCCTTTTGCAAGGGAATAACATTACACCAGTTTATGAAACAACCGATTATTACCTAATAGAACCTGCAAATTGCGATCACATGTTTAATCTGAGATGGAATCTTCCATCAAATCCAAATTTAATCCTAATAGATAATGAAGAATAGATCAGAAGTTTCATCAGAAAAATAATTTTATTCATTTAATCTTTAAATGTGTACAACCAAATAAATTTTTAATACTGTTGCGTTTTCATAACATGATAAATTTTTTTTTGCATTTGCTTCTTTCAGGTCAGGAAATCGATTTTTTGTTTGAAATGTAGTATATGAATCACATAAAAAGAAATCGAATAAATTAATTGTAATCTGGTGAGAACATTAATTTGAGTATTTTCTGGTGAAAATCAAGAAGTTTAAACTAAGAAATTTTCAGGTTTTAAACGTATTTATCGAAATCGAATCCAGTCTGAAAGATGCAGAAAAAAATCATAGATTGTGCTGCAGCCGTTAGCGTTGTATTTAAATTCTAAGTTTAAAAGCTCATTTGAGCACCGTGTATATTATAAATGTTTATATAAATATATAACTAAATGATATTAAAAACCCCTCAATTGATCAATATATCGCTCAAGAAGTAAAGCTAGAACAGCATAGCAAAGTATTCCGATACTTAAGAAGACCTCGGTCAGAATCAACGAGTTTCTCTCTGATTTAGTAACATCATCAGCACTTTCAATCGCAATGATTCCAGACACAATTATGGTTAAACCGATTAAGAATTCAATGATGAAGACGATTCGACAAACTCTAAGAACAGTTTTCCATTGTTTAACTATTGCCATTAACATGATTCCATCGATGACGAGTCTTACACAAGCAGAAGCAATTCCTGATCCGCTGGATGAAACTATTCCTGTGGTTAATCTGATGAAATCCAATGCAACGAGAAAATAAAAGATTGAAGTCAACCACGATTTCAAAGCAGCGCTAATTTCGGACGAAATCTTCCTATTCGCTAAACTTTTCATGTTTGGTTTGAAGATTAAGATACGATGTTTAACTGAATGAATCACGTTAATTTTCGGTGAAAGTTAGAAGTCACTTGGAAGGTGGAATAATAAACGAATGTATTTCATAGGAACTTTAATACTTTGCTAATCCTTATCGTAGCAAGTTGTTTTTAAGGGAATATATTGTTTCACTAGATCAATGTTACTCTGACTGAGTTGAAATCGAATCTGGTTAATCTCTTTTCATGATTTAAAATGTATGCACCAGTTTTAATTTTGAGTCGTTAATTCACAATGAAATCAGTGTTTAAACTTAAATGCATCACAGTTGAGCTAGCAATGAAACTGCAAGCAACCTTTTGATGAAACACTTGAGAAGCAGAGTAACAAAGATAATATTTTTATTCTGATGTAATGAACATGATAGCAATAGACTTTTAATTTTGATAGAGATCTAATACAAATTAACAATCTACTGAATATTTATTTAGCCAATATTTATTTATGCTTTTTATGATCAGTCATCAGGTGTATGCAAAAGAACTAAATATCAATTTTGATTATAACCTTTTCATGACTATTTATTAATAATCTTTTGGGGCGTCGAGATCTTCAATTTCTGGGAAATTCGTTTCAATATGGATTGTAAAGGGTTTTACGATCACGCACGTTTCTTTTCACTTAACAATCATAAACACTAAATAGTCAATCTTTATCAAAGTAAATCATCAAACCATTCAAGCTCATCTTTCCGCTGAAAATAAGTTTCAGCTCTTCAAATCTTACTATCACCCAAAGCCACAGCTCAACCAGAAAATTCAAATTTATCTTGATTTCTATCAACATGTCATTATGACTTTAAATTCTGGTACACATGGAATAAACTAATCGATTAATACCTAAAATCAAGAAATATAATAACTCAATCGTCACCTTTCAGTAGTCTGCAAAAAACATTTTATCAAAATTGCAATTATGAGAACAATTAATCCGCAGTAGTAACTACTCTCCACTGTTTAACGATGACCGTTAACCTGATTCCATCGAGGGCAAGGCTGATCAGAGTAATACCGATTTCTACTCCGCTCGCTGATACTGATGCTGAGATCAATCTGAAGACGTCCAATGTAACTAGAATACTGAAGATTCGAATTGACATTCATGCTTAATATGGAGTTTAGACATTGAATGTCCAATATTATCATTTACATGCTCATTTTTCCTCAATAGCCATATTTATGATTTCAATTAATGTTTACTTTTGTTTCATATTTCATTGAAGAGAGTGTTTGACTGTTTGCTAAAGTCACTTTTAATCAAAAAGTTTCGTGCATTTGTTATCAATTGCTGTGGACATTAATCCAGAGTAAAAGTTTGGGTGAGAAGAAGCTAAACTGATTACCAATCACAATTGACGCGATTAGTTCAGAATAGCTTCTTTCATTCATTTTACCCTGACAGCAACCTTTGCAAATGTTTGTCTTTTACCTTTGATAGCAACAGCATCAACAATATTATAACAAAATTATACTAGCTATTGATTCATAATTAAGATAAATAGATTGATATCGCCCGATTTCATGTTACCTTGTAATAATTAAAATAACTCTTCACTATTTACATGACTGAGTAGATTAACCCATGATATAACTTTACGAAATGGAATGTAATGGATGGATAAGGTAGGTGCACATAAAGTGTACCAAAGATATCGGGTGAATAATCTAACCAGTTTCATATTGTATTAGATTAAAACCTGTTCAATTGATCCAATTAGTTATCTTAAAATAACCTATTTCACTATTTTCACTACATAAACTATGATCTATGATATGATAGATACTTTGATAAACTTACCGATTCAGCAAAATACTGAGTAATGACAGCTTTGTCCGCCTTGATCCCATTGATAATAACATTATATTTTGTTGTTTCCCATGCATCTACAGGTAATCCAGATCGGTGTTCCTATGAACATTCATAAAATATTTCAGAATTGTTTAGTTTACATTTAATCTTGGTCTATCCAAGTATCAAATTGCTGGATTTAAAAGGAGTAAATGCAGACAAAAGTTTCTTTTAAGCTAACAGTTCGTGGCCCATCTATGCCGCTGAAATCTTTTCGAATATAAGAAGAGAGAAAGGTTGCTGGGGAATAAGGTGGGTGAAGAGCAATATTCCAGCCTTTTACCTATGACTCATGGTTTCATGGACCTCATGACAACACGCATAATGAGTGTTTGCTAACTTATGTGAAACCTGTGTCAACGAAAGGAAGATGTCAAAACGGCCTGCTTCCAGATTTGCACGATGGTTACAAAAAGCGAATTTGCCTACACTTTTTGACATCATCCTTCATCGATAATATAACTGTCATCACTTACTAAGTTGATCTTTCCAATATGAGGAGACTCAGAATCAGAATCAATAAGGAAAAGACTGTTTAAACTGAAGGAACCCTCAGAATTTATTCCAGGTGAATTCAGATCTCCAGCTAATAGGCGACAGGATTCACCCTCTTGAAGAAGGTAAGAGACTCCAAGTTGATAATCATAAATAGCTTCAGTTGTTACACCAAGAAGAGTTGCTTTTAATCGTAATAAGCTGGCCTCACTTGATGCATGAACCTGAAAAAGAAATTGAAGTTAAATTGAAAAGAATGTGAAGTTGGAAAAACTAACCTCACTGAATGTTTGAGAAGTAGTTGAACCTTGAATGGACTCGTGCATAATGTAATGTACATAATTAGCTTTCAATTCCGGGAATGGCAATTCACTTGTGGATAAGTAAAAGTAGCATCCAATTCCAGGTAAAGGCTGATGAAAAGTTAATATTGAAAATAAATTAGAAATCTTTTAACGTTTCGAGATGGCATTCTTTTTACTTTGAGAAAAGTCGAAATTCAATTTTAATCGAAAGATACGAGTATTTAACGAGCATTGTTACAAAATTTAACTTTGTTGGTTTGCAGGGTCCTGAAAACAGTCCATTTATGAAATCAAAAAAATTTTATGATCAGCAGTTTTCGATATAATCGAGGTCAAAGTTTAAACTTCGAACGCCTTTTGTACATTTGTGGAACCAGATTTTTCATGAAACTCATTTGTCTGGTGCTAATTTTAATGGACATAAGAAAATAAACTTATTTCAGAAAATAAAATTTTCTGCTTCTGACCAAGAGAGTATTTCGATTTACGGAAAAGTTGTCCGCTTTTAGCGAGGATGATAGAGTATGAGCTAAATGAGCTAGTATTTTTTACTAATAAAACTCATTGACGAACATAGGCGATTGAACGCTTTTTCCGATTGATCAACAGATCAACATCTCAGTCAACCACAACACAATCCTTTATTTCACTGTTCATTATAATTTAGCTCAAGTTTAACTAATCATCAGATATATCAGATGATTCAAAAAATTCATTTATTATTAACCATAAATAATAAAACCTTTGCAAGGAGCGACAAAAAGACTGGTTTATATTTAACCCATTCTGTCTTCCCTTATTTATCAAAACCATCATTTAATATCACTATAGCAGTTATGATGGTAAGTTCAGCCTTTTTCTTGAGGTGAAAAATTCAGGTTTCTTTGATATGGAAACCCAATGTTGTCTTTCTATGTTTGGTTACAATCAAATTCACGTTAAAACTCAAAAATTGAAATTCATTTATTTAACCCAAATATTTACATCTACTAGAGGTAACATTAGTTAGCTGATAGCATTGAAGCTGAAGATACTGTCAATTTCACTCGAGGACCTAAACTTGGAAAGATACAGTTGGCCGAAATATTTTGTATTGAAGTCAATCTAAAACTTGTCATAGGTTATCGGTCATAATACAACGATTCTCGTTTGAATAGAACCAACTTTCATATGAACAAACCCAGCATTCATAAGAGAGAAACCGGCTGACTGTAAGTTGCTGTTGTTGTTTAGTTAAGTGTTCAGATATTCAGTATTTTTGGATGTTTATTGAATGCATTGTAAGCGATAAAAAATTGAGACCAGTCAGGCTCTGCTTGTATCCTTAACTACTATCAAGTATTATGTGAATAAAAAGCAAAATAAAATACTAACTTGAACTTCATTCGCAAGGTCATCATTATAGTTTTCATTCTGAAGGTAAATATCAAGAACCAGATTCTCTTTGAAACTGGATGAAGTTGAAGATGGATCATAACCACTGAACTTTTAATTCCAGAATCGTCATCCAAATGCTCTAGTTTTTTTGAATGAAAAAGATGATAATTGATAAACATGATTCTTATAATCACTCAACTGATCTAATCAAATAATATGTACTCACTTTTGTAATAATACGTAATTTTCAATCTTTTATTTATTTCAGTTGTCGCACCCTTCATCACGGTTCCTCTTATGTTTTTATTTTCAACTGATTTCTGTTATTCAACAAATACATTTCAATAAAAATATAACAATGCTGTTTACATACAGTGATTCCACTTGGGCTGAACCAGTTTTCTAATTGGGAGACAATGGTTTCCAATAAGCAAGAAATGTTACTTTTAACATCTCGGTTCTAATAGTCTAAACTCCAAAAAGCAAGCAATGCTTTCTAAAAAGAAGAAAATGTTTTCTAAATAGCCGAAAATGTTTTTCTTTGAGTATTTTCAATGAAAATGAATCGACAAGTTCCTCGTTTGAACAAAAATTTTCAAGAAAATGTCTTTGGAATCTGATTCAATAATTTACATGTAATTTTTTGTTCAATAGAGGAACTTATCGATTCATTTTCATTGAAAATACTCAAAGAAAAACATTTTCGGCTATTTAGAAAACATTTTCTTCTTTTTAGAAAGCATTGCTTGCTTTTTGGAGTTTAGACTATTAGAACCGAGGTGTTAAAAGTAACATTTCTTGCTTATTGGAAACCATTGTCTCCCAATTAGAAAACTGGTTCAGCCCAAATGGAATCACTGTAGCTTGTCACTTACCCAAACAAGTGATGAATGATCAAGTCGGTATAAAATTGAAGGTCCCATTAAGAGTATCAGATTAGTTAAAGGTTTGTTGAGTCCAGGTAAAGTTTGATCCCAATTATTCATATAAAAAAATGGTAAACAATTTGTGCCTTTAAATCATGGAAAAGTAAGAGCTCTTATTAAGATAATTTTATAGCGAATGTCATGATTTAATATAATCTTATTTCTTAACAGCAAACAATTTTCTAAAGAATCAGATTAATTACAGAAAATTGTTCATTTTCTCATTCCATCAATCTTCATTGTTAAACTTACCGTGAATAACCAAGCGTATCATGTTAAATTCAGAACCAGTATTATAATAGACGTTGTAGGAATCCTTTTCACCTGAGATCACAATCTTGCCTCTGATGGTTGGACCAGAAGCTGATATTGATTCTTGAATGAAGTATTTATTGGCTCCATCCTAAGACGAATTAAAAGTTAAAACATTTACAATTGAGTGCTCAACTTACGGCATCAGTTAAAGTAGCGTGAATGTTAGCGCTTTTGCTACTTATGCTTAATGGTAAACCCACCAAATCTATAGCATTTCCTATGTTTGTTTGGAGTTGAACATGGAATTGAAATTAAAGAATAAGAAGAAAATGATTTTATATTTTCACTCAATTAGTGAATATCTTTTTCTTACCTGTTTTAATTATTGAAAGTATGATGACGACAATTGATAATTTAAACAGCATTTTGTCACGTTCATTCTGTATCGAAGATGACATGTTTAGAAATAATTTAGAACACAATTAACTAAAATTTCAATTTGCTTGTATTTGGTCGAGAGTATAATGAATATTTGACACTTGAAAATGTGAGAATGAATATTGAATAAAATTTTGATTCATTAAATATCATTTCAAATAACAATAAACGCCTTAGATTATTAGTTTGATTACTTTTTTAAAGTCATATTTGATAAAACACCAAAACAATACTGGAAAAGATTGTTTAAAGCTAAAAGATTACTGGGTGTGTCGATAAAATATCCACAGGTTGAGCTCTCAGCAGGCGCTTAATCTGATAATGTTCCATCATGTCATTCCAACAAAATGTAAATGATTTGTATACACACGAAAGGTTTGTCGGTTAAGAAATCTGACAGAAGACTGCACAGTTTGCTTCGAGTTTTAAGATAAAGTCTAGGACCGAATTAGCATTCAAATGCTCGAATTAATTTGAGATATAATTCCCAATTGCAACAGGATAACGAAAGTAGGATTGACAATTTTCATACAGAAAACTATGAAAAAGTCAATTAAAACTTGAAGCGTTGTTTCACATTGCGCTGTAGTTATTAAATTGTTAAAGTTAAAGAGCTGAAAATCATTTTGATCGATAAAACTCATTGGTGAATATTTATAGTCGGAAACTTTTTTCAGTTTATCAATATTTATCTCTTGATTTTGGTCATTGGCCTTAAAACTTTGAGCATCAATATTTCGAGAACGGTATCACTCACGATAACCATTCTTTCACCAATCATTGAATTTTATTGTGGGTCGGATCATATGTTGACTGAAGATCTGAGCTTATTCACTTAATAATGAATATCCTTCTAAAACATCATAAGATTTGTGTTTGAGTAACCATTAGCCTTTACAAATCAAAGATTTGTCTACAAAATGAATTCAATGCTATAACTTTTTTGTCACAGCTTTGAAGCAACTAAATAAGTATGATAATCGAGGATTCAGTTTAAAGAAATCAAAAAGTGGATTTTCAAAAAGGAGTTATAATCTTCGCTACGCTCCGATAAAAAGTCAAAGTTTTTGTCCATAGTCCTTTAGATATAAAAACATGATTTGTTTTGCGTCAAGAAATTCTCGACGGAAAATTGATTCATTCTCGCTAATGTGACAAAATTTTACTTAATCATTAGTTTTACAAACAGATGTCAAATTTAGATTTTCTTCATGCCCATTACTTTTATACAATCATTATAAATCGGATTTTTGTACATTAAATTGCTAACTTAATCCACGCCAGACGTGTTAACATGAACAATACAATGGTATGGCTTGTAGCAGACCTTGAAGTTTTGACCTTAACAATTGCAAAAACTGATTATCTCAGAAAAAATTAACAAGATTTTTATTATTGAAATGCATTAACTAAGTATCAATGGATAGGTAGGAAGTTCAAAGGATTCACTGAGAAAGTGTAAGCTCTGTAATTTTTCTTAGCAGTGAATTGAAATTCTTGATTGCCATATGGAAGATTTGAATTATGAACGACTTCAAGTTTATCCGATAGTCCTGAAAGCTTTGGTTCATCTAGAAAATACAATTTTTCAGTAAGAAATACATTTTTATGTAGTTTCTATCATATTCAACTTACCAGGGAATTTCTGTTTTAAAAGAGCAATAAAAGTCTTGGCAAATTGGTAGACTTGTTCAGATGGAATGTTTGTTGGAGATGAAGAAACATATTTCAATGAATTCTCAATCAATTCAAGAACGTTTTCTTGATAATCCTTATTCACATTAACACCAGGTAACTTTTTGGCTACTCTGCCAGCTTCAATTGCATCAAAGATAGTCTTGTAAGGTAAAAAATCTGAAATATTTAAAGTAACCGGGAAAATCCAATTTATTATTTTCATTATAAGTAATGTATTCTTTTATATTTAATTCATAACTTACTTGGATGTTGTTTTTCAAGGGAAGAGTACATTTGTTTTCCTTCATCAGCAACTCGATCAATTAATGAACGTCCATCATCTTGAACTAAAAAATTAATAAACATTTTCGCTTTATGAATCACAATCCAGAGTTTTTACAAATATAATATATAATAATAATAACTCACCTAGAGTTGGACTAGCGGTGACAATTGAACAAAGTAAAGCAACTAATAAAATCGAAAAATTCATTTTAAAATAAAAAATTATGATATTAAATGTACTTAAAAGTTACAGTATAAACAGTTCTTATTCAATGATTGATGTTTAATGATTGTAGTCAAAGAGTTTTACTTGCTTAAATAAGCAAGAGGACTTCATCAATATGATTCAATCATTGAAATGCAGCCATTATAACTAACCTTTTCTGTTGTTTTCTTATTCAATTGTAAGGCATCGTGAAATTGAACAGAATATCTTATCCGATCTTTTTTATTGAGAGTCAAGGAAATTAAATACAGTCACCATTGAGATAATGCACTCATTTTTACGCTGCCAGACAATAGTATAAACCAGCTATTTCTAGCATTTCACCTCCTCCCCCTTAACAGTAATCATGAGTTACTGAAGCAGGTCAGCGCCATCTAATGATAATTTAGATAACTTCGCCAAAATGTTGAACTTCAACTAGAGCTGAGACGGTTACCACTAACCGATGATTTGGTTATTGGGGGAGGAGAAGTAACCGGTTAATGGTTATACTAACCGGTTACTTGCGTTTATAGAACGATTAACCGGTTAGTTGTAACCGTCTCAGCTTAGAAAGAGAAAAAGAAAGAGAGCTTAAAATCGAAGTTTGTTTACGATAATAGTTAGTTGATCTGTCACTAGAGGCGCTCATCTCACACGAAATTTGATCTTCGCTTTATTAAAAATTCAGCAATCTGAACCATACATTACGTATGCCCACTACAGAGGACTTCTGTAGCCCGCACATTTACCAATATTGGAAATATCAGTAAAATAGCAGTCTGAGTACAGGACCCAGCTTGGGTAAATAAAAATTAAATACAAATTAAAATCATTTCTTTTACAGTATTAAACTTTTGAAGAATATTTGCACAGGGGTCCTTTCTTGAAAGATTCCATCATATAGCGTGAAAAATAAGATCCATCACATCGACAAGGCAGTCAAGACTCCATCACTCCAGCTCCATGATCGATGCGACCAAATTTCTCAGTTGATTTTTCTTAGGTTTTTTCTTTTCTAGGTTTTTTCTTTTCTAGGTTTTTTCTTTTCTTAGGTTTTTTCTTTTCTTAGGTTTTTTCTTTTCTTAGGTTTTTTCATAGTTATTGAAACATTGAGTCAGAAGGATGCAAGTCCCTCTTTTTTGGTGAGGACAAGCCATCTTCTGACCCACACACTTACCTTTTTCATTTTTACACCAAAATAACAAAAAAAACTAAACTAATGATGTAACCGATGTGTGCCCAGAGCACTTAAATAACGATATATTGACACAAAATGAATAAAATGTGATTAAACAATTTATAATTAACAAATACAAAAGACCAGCGACCAGCGACCAGCCGACGCTTCGGCGAAGTTATCCTAATTATCATTAGATGGCGCTGCCCTGCTTCAGTAACTCATGATTACTTGGTTAGTATAACCATGGGGGGGAAATTGAGCGGTTACTGGTTATATGGAGAGCTATCTTTTCTTTTCTTTTTTTTAATTATTAATTATTTTGATTAAAATTAACTAATTATTTTTAATTTATTGAATTATTAACATTTGAATACTCTGTGAATCCAGTGTTATCAACAATTTTCATTGATTTGTGTTTTTTTATTGCTAAAATAAGGTAAGTACCAGGTACAATGTGCTCTCCACGTGTCGTGAAGATATAACGGACACCCTTGTGGTGTTAAATTTATTGGATTAAAATATGATGACGGAGATGGCTATCCCTAGAATGTTTGCCTTGGCTTTGGTCAAAACTAGGCGGACCACCTCATTTAAAATTTATTATTGGAATTATACTCATTTTTTGTAAAAAAAACTTATGATGTAATGCTTGTCAAGCTTTGTATGGCTACCGAGGGATGGTACTATAAGCCATCCAGCCATGCGGCTCAAATGCCAATGTATTTTGTGCAAATAAAGTTATACCAACCATTCCAAGCCTTAACCAACTCAGCTCTAACTTCAACAGTTGAAATCACGAATTTTTTGTCTTCGTTTTTGAAGTTAATTTTTTTAATTGAAGGAAAATGTGTAACAATTTTGACTTTCGAGTTAAGAATTGGGACTTCGTAGGATTGTAAGTCCATTAGTACTATTAAAAAATTTCTCCGATCGACAGTTTTCGAGAAAATCGAAGTCAAATTTAAAACTTCGATCGCATTTAGTTCACTCATGGAACCAGATTTTTTCATGAAACTCATTTTTCGCACGTAACTTTTGATGAACAATCAGAAAATCCACTTATTTTGAGAAATAAATATTTCTGTTTCTGTACATCAGATCACTTCGATTTTCAGTTAAACCTCCCGCGATCTGTGACCGTAATAGTTAAAAAGCTGAAACTTATTATTTGTCGACAAAAATAGTTGCTACATATGAACCTTTTCCAATTTATCGACAGTTCTCTTGATTTTGGCCTTTGGCCGTAAACCTTTGCAGCCTCAATATTTCGCGAACGGCATTACCCATAATCATTATTCTTTGACTAATCATTAGATTTTATAATGGACTATGATATATTGAAGTATTAGAGCAATCAGAATGATACAAAAAAAGTTATACATGTAGCAAGTAATAATGAGAAGCTAAGAAAAATATTTCCTATTCACGATAATTATAACTTGTCTGGTTGAAAAAGTTCCTATTTTTTAATAATAAATCCAATAAACTGAGCCGACTAAGTCGACTCATAGTCAGTCAGTTGCTCAATAACCAGAGTCGACTAATAGTCAGTCAGTCGGTCGATGCAAGTATCGACTAACTTCGGTGTCTAAATATTATTATTCGGAATACAGAATCTGCACCAAATACAGTGAAGTGCCAGATAATGGGAATAATTTTTTCAATGGTCCCTATTGGAAAAGAGTTAAATTTAATTTGAATTGTACCAATTTTCATTTCGATTTTTCTCGTTATTAATTAGTTTAATTCAATTTTCTTTCGTAAAATATTATTCAAAAAACTCGAGAGTTCAATTAGAAATGATAATTTCAGCCGAAATCCATCTATTAAGCAAGATTGGAAATTATGGATTCGAGTGTCCGACGAATAGTGAAAATAAGCTATTCCCACCTATTCCCATTATCTGGCACTCCACTGTATATTTAATGGATCAACTTAAGGATATTAACAAGTAAATACAGTATATTTATTGTACAGTTATCTTCATATAATGGCATCATAACCATGGGCAACAACATGATTTAAACAAGCCTTTTCTAAATAATGTTGAAACTTTTCCAGATTGACTTGGTCAAAGTTGTTTTCTTCAACGATGTTAGCAAAAGCATACATGTACTTCAATCCATAATAGTGTATAGCAACATTCAAACAGCTTGTGTTGAACTTTTTAACAATTTTTGAATAACTGTTATGATCAATAAGAGGAGATCGAATCGATAAAACATCAGCAGCATGGGAACAAAAACCTTTTGTACAAAGTTCATCAATAACATTACGAATGGCTCTATCATAAAATCTTCTACCAGATATTACATTAAGTAATTTAGATTGGGCCTCTGAAGTTTCATTGGCACTAACATTGGAAGCCAGTTTTCGTTTTAAATTAAACAATGGTATATCTCTGCTATTATATTGACCTGTAACTTGGACATGTTTAACAAACGCATTAATTGATGTCTGACTTTCCCCTTGAAATTCACCTACAGTCAAATTGGCCAATGTTTTATCACCATACTCTTGAGGAGACGATTCTTTTACAGTTTTAGTTACATGTCGAAATTGTGTTTCAAGAGATTCCTCTGAAATAACATTTCCTTCTGAGTCTAAAATCCAAGCAACCGAGTATTCATCGCCAAGACAAGTATAAATATCTGGCTGTTCACAAAAACAACCATAACTTGACTCGAATGGATTGGCAGCTGTTGTGGCGTAAACATTCAATTCATCCGATAAGATGTTGTTAAACATAGATCCTGATTCACAAGACTCCAAGTAAAATGTTAATTTACCATACATTTTGTTTTGGTTCATATAAGTCAAGGTTTCATTCAAATCTTGTGAGGTCAAAGTGTCACTTGGAAAGCAAATAATTCCAGTTCCTCCATGGTCCGAGAAGTAGATGAAAACATGGTCATCAGGTCCTGTCTGCAACACTTTTTTACCTTTGGCTGCAAGCTCTTTATCTCCTTTCAAGACTTTCATGAAATTTTCTGAGTTCACTTCAGGACCAGTGTAATCCTTTGAAACTCCTTGATAAACATCTGGTCCATTCGGAACATTGAATATTCGACCAGGATAAGGATTTTCTGTGTTATTGGCAATGTCATCATACATCATAACAATAATGTTTTCACTTGGCACTCCATGATTTCGAAGTACCTGATATGCATGGCAAACATCAGCTTGGTGGCGATAATTTTCAAATCCATTTGAACCAGCAACTAACACTGCATGGATGTTTAAAGATGATTTCGTTAAACTCAAAGATTCAGGGATCGCGCTGGATGAGCACAAGGCAACACAAGCTGACAGTAGCAAAGGAACTGCAATAGACTTCATCTTAACTGTGTCTATGATTTACAGTGGTATTGTTACACCGAAATTTCGAGAAAGGAGTTTTTCGTCTCTTTTATATTAATGAAATTCATGCTTATCTTTTGCTCTAGATGTTATCTCATCATTTATGACTCATTTATGTGCAGTTGATTAAATTTGTAATACAGATTCCAATGAAGAAGGAAAAAACTCTCATTGGCTTCAAAATTTTAAGCCTAATCTTGATTTAAGCCTATCTTTTCAATACATTTCAATAATTTAGTTTCAAAAGCGATGGCAACAGGTTATAATGAATTTTGTCACGCCTGGATCCATTGGAATGTTCCTTTCTTTATAAACCGCATCATTATCTAACCTCGTGGACACAAATTACGCCAATACATACCGTATGATACATACCAATTACATAAGCTGATTGATTCTTGTAAATGGATGTTTAAAGGTGTTAATTGCAGTATTTCAAACTTTCACGTATGATTAGAGTCGGATGGAAGAATTATCTGGACACATGGATAGATTTCAATGGTATTATGTATTCTATTTACCTTTTCGATAAATTTCATCTCAACTCATAAGTTGATAATCTTATAAATCTGAAAGAATTTGACCTTATAAACCACAATGTTTATTCACAAAAATGATTTATACACAAACAACACATTAGCTTATGATTTTAGCTTTTGTGATACATGATTTGAATTGCATTTACTTGGAAGCTACCATTGAGTAGATTTGCTTACAACTCATTCTTGATCTGTGAACATCAATTCACTTTAAATAAATCCTGGAAATGAGAAACGAAAAAAACAAAACTGGAAATGAGGTAGCCAAGTTAATCGAAGTCCATTGCTTATAAAATTTTATCATTATCATTATTACCATTATCATAACCAGTTCTTTGTACAATTAACGATATTAAAAGTTGAAGATAGGAAAAATTGGGTGGAAACACATAGAAATAATAATTTAGGTTTCCCTGTTGCTGGCGACCAAAAAAGATATCAGGACCAAAAACAAGAGTAATAGGTTGAAAAGGGAGAGAGATCAAATTGTTAGTTAACCTTGTTTAACTTTATTATGTCTGCCGTGGAAAGTCATCATTGCCGTATCACCACCAATTAATTTAATAATGTAGTAAGATGATTGGGTGGGTAAAAATGATTTGATGAACAATAAGAAGTAAATTAATCTCGGGACAATAATGATTTCTTGGTTAACCAGAATACCAGAGACAATTTCATCGGCAACATAATCTTGTTCCAATAGACCCATATACTTAGTCTTGACTCCATCAAACATTCCAGTGTTGATGAACCATGGACAAACGACTGTACAATGGATTCCATCATAACCCTCAGTTTTCATTTCATAACGTAAAGACTCGTCGATTCCGCAAGAGCCGAATTTGGAAGCACAATAATCAGATAATCGAGGGCCACCACTGAGTCCAGCAACACTTGAAATGGTTACAATGTGCCCTTTATTGACTTTCATCATGTCCGGTAAAAATGATTTGATTATCCAAAAATTGGAAGTACAGTTAACAGCCATTGTTCTATCAATGTCTTCATCTTTCAGATCGATGAAACGTTTACCAGTTACAATACCTAGACGAATTGATAAAGAAATTCAAATTAATATTAGCTGAATAAATTAAATTCATTCGAAGTATTACTATTTCTTATTCTCAAGGCTTACAGACCAATCAACTTGAAAGAGATTTCTTTTGCTTTTAAATCACAAAAATTTAACTTTGTAGCGATGTCTTTTATTAGCAAAATTTAATAATGATTTGGATAACATTAAAAATCAAGGAAACAAAATGCATCAATAATCAAGAACTACAGATTTGGCGTCTTATAAAAGTACCCACATTAAAGTTTGAGTTAAACTGCCCTGAAGTAAAAATGGTAACAATGTTATTTGCATTTGTCATAGCATTGGAATAAAATTGCAATTTTATTTTCTAATCATTATTTCCATTTTATCACTGTTTTAATTATCATGCGATTATTATCAAAATTTGATTACGAAACAATAAGTAAAAGACATTGACTGATAAAGGATTCGAAAAACTGGAAATAAAAATAACAACTTAACCAAATCGCCTCTGAATAAACAAGAAAAAATCAATCTTTGCAATACTTCCTAGTAAAGATAATTTCGTTGATTGAAATATTACCTAACAAGCTTTTGCATAATTAAAAGATATCACATTCAATACTTTGAATGGCCAATGATCAAATGATTAGATAAGTGTTGAATAAGTGAACAATTAGCAACATTAGCATCATTCGGCGAAAAAAAACTGATGAGTTCGCAATTTACCCATCTAAATTGACTTTATAGTTGAATGAACATTTGTTCATTTTCGTAAACACATTTTCTGATTCATCTTATCAACTAATACTATCAATTATACTCAACTTGGACATTAACTCTAACGTCGATAACACTGCATTGGAATTGGTAAAATTCAGAATAACTTACCTGCGTTATTTATAACTATTGAAATGGGACCAGCAATTTGTTTGGTTCGTGCCGCTGTTTCATAGACAGCCTGTCGATTCGAAATGTCGACTTGAAAGGTAAACACAGGCGCACCGATTTTTTTTACCCGAGCTGCTGTCTCACTCATACCAGCAGCATTAATATCCCAAATGACAATGCGACAGCCAAGGCCAGCAAAACGGTAAGCTAAAGCACGACCCAAGCCACTTCCACCTCCGGTAATAAGAACGGTTTGATCTTTGACATCTTTATATCGAAGTGAACGAGGAACCAAAGTCAAGATTATACCAACAATCCAATGGTAAAGTATTAAAAAAAAGTGGACGATATTGTTGATGGCATCACTTTTTGAATCTGTTGTCATTTTTGATTCAGTAAATAGTTAACGTTGCTGCTCGAAAAAAAGTGCACAAAAAACAAATTGGATGAGTACAGAGTCACATCAAAATTTAAACACAAAACAATTAAGGCAAATTTTTGCTTATAGACTAGTACTTTGACTAGCTTGTTAATCAAAAGTTAATTAGTCAAAACTTGGGTATGTTCACAAATGGTTTGGTTAAGTTGCAAAATTGTGGTGAAGGTAAGGAAAACAGGCAGAGTTGTAGATTGAACAAAGGGAAGGAAAGGAAAGTTAAACAAAAAATGGACAAAATCAAAAAACGTTTTTTCTTTTTCTTACATAAATGACCTTCGAGAAGTTGAACAGCAATTTCTTGCAAATAACAAGCGATACTAGCGATGTTGTTTTCTCTTGCTGTTACCACATGATTATTTCTCTCTTTTTTTCTCACTTTCTCTCTTGTCCAAGTTGCTGTTGTTGGTGAGCTCGATGCAGGGTTGTTTGCTGCTTATTGAAGGTAAGTTTGAAGTTTAACTAAGGTGGTAATTAAATGAGAAGAGGAGAAATGAAATTGAATTGATAAGTGAGACGAAGAAATGAAAAGGTACAGATGAATGGATGATTGAGAGAAAAGCTATTTTCTTCCCGCCTCTTCCTTTTTTTTCTGGAATCAAATAGCTTTTCCTTAGCAAAATCAAATCTTTCTTGATTGGGAGGAGAATGAATCTGTTGAAAGTTATATTGACGATAAAGCCGAGGTTTTAGCTGTTTGAATCTCATGTTGTTGATCGCTTTAGGCTTTATTAGAAAAAGTGAAAAGGCCAAGAATTGCACTTGATGATAAAGGTTCACAATATGAAATAGATTTTGATGACTGATAACTGTAAGATTAGCATGATGATGGTCAAGAGTGAAAGTGAAATAAAGAAAGAAAGATAAAGAGAGGAAAAGTTAAACAAAATGTAAACAAAAAGGTAGTAATGTTGATGTTTAAAATTCAAGTTTACTGACTTAACGGCAACTCGGTCACAAGAGGTTACCAATCTAACTTGAGACAAAGGTTAACCAGGTTAAGTTCAAGTATAATCAATTACATGTATTAATAGTGCTCAAATAATCTTTTTAATTCATTACCAGCACAGTATTTAAGATTGAATTTTCATATTAACATAAAACAGTTTCAATTAAAACATTATCCATATGAAGATTGATGCAATCTATCGTAGTGCCATCTTGAATTAACCATAATAAGCATTACATTTCCAAAACCAAAAAATAGCCAAAATATTAAATTGTTGACCTTGTCTTGTTAAATTAAACTTGCAAAATCTTCCATTGGTAGTTAATGACTTAATGATTAATGGAAACAACCAGTTAACTAATTAAAACAAATTGGTTTCACATTCAGTTAAATAAACTCTTTAATGCCATCTATCTTCAAGGCTTATGCTGGCTTCAAATTGTTAACTCTGACTGATTCCAATCCATTTTTGTACGGTTTACACGACAAAAGAGCTAAAATTTTCCTTAATTGTAAATTGAGATTACATAGTTAATCGGTGAAAGTAAATAATGTTGGTGATGATTGATGGTTAATAGTGTAAAATGAAATAATCCTCGAAACAAATGGTTTGCCATTTCAATTCTTTTATTCACTCAATTGTGTTTTATAATAAATCGCAGTATAAATTAGATGAAATTACAATGTTTAATAAAAGATGCTCTTATTATTTTGATTACATTGTATTTCCAGAAAGTAAGTGTTTATAAGTTGAGAAGAGAGTTCATTATGAGTTCCTTTGAGGTGCTATTCAAGTTAATTTGGATTACAATGAGTTGAGAGGCTCTTATCAATTGAGTTGTTATAATTCAAAATATTGACTGTTATTTTATATATTAAGCAATGATTAAATATGATTACTATTTTAACTGGTTGTCTCGATCCTTGCTTCTTGTAATACTTCCAATAATTGATACACTGTAAATCTCTTGACTGATTAAACCTCTTTAACCATGCTATTGACATCAACACTCATTAAAAATGGTTTCATCGTCAACTTGACTTAATCATTTCTGAAGGTTAATCTTAATTGAAATGTTATTCTCAGCAAACATGGACTGTACTCTGGATAGAGTTGCTAGTTCAGATTTGAGCTCCCATGAATATCAACCATGTGTTTCATATTTGTGAATTAATATCATGCTCGTAATAGATGTTATTATAACTCGACCTCGAATGTATAAGAGTTATCAAATGTTCTGTCATTTGTCAACAAGCTTTGCGACCCAATAATTGCAGATGGACCAGAGTATCAGTATGAATGCTTGTAGGTCATTTTTGTCTAACTAATAGGAGTTAATTAACTATTCATATTATTATAAAGATCAATTGAATAATCAATTTATAGTTGATTGCAAGATAGTGGAAGGTTATAGAACTTGCTAATATTTTCAATAAGAAAAATGAAAAATGAAATAAAAACTAACATCAATCGGAAGCTTAGAGAGTCCATATAATCACTTATCAAAATTTGAAACTTCTAATTATTACCATGATAGTGATGAATGGGTAGTTCAACTCATTTTTGACCAGTTTGTATGCGATTTTTCAATAGGATGCGCATTCAAATTGCAAAGCATGAACTATTCAAATACAGTAAAACCTTGGTTATTTTATTATATTTTTAAAAGCTTGACTCTAGCAGCTAAAGTGTTACAAAGTTTCTCCCCCAACAATTAGTAATTGTCAATTACAGTTATTTATCCCGATTTTTTGTAGCGCCATCTCTTGTTTTCTTTTAATACTCTGCATAACAAAATATAAAATAATCGAGGTTTACTGTAAATCTTACAGTGTAATGGTAATGGTTGAGTCTCGTGCTAATTGTGCTTATTTAAGTTTTCTTTAAAGTTGTGGTTAACTTAATTTGATAAGGTTAATAGTTGGAGTTGGAATCAGTTCGCTAAGTAAATCTTACGAGTTTTGTTTTGAGGTTAGATCTTAAGCTGAAATTATTCAGGATTTGATTGGTTGAATACAATCTTGCGAAGCCTAAATCAATTTTAATTCAGTTGCATTGAATTTAAATGTAATCACAAATTCCAATTCAAAAGGTAAAAATGTACGCCATGGAAGTTTTTATTGAAAAATTTTTAATTGGAAAAGAAGTGAAAATTAGATTAATTTTGACCGAAAAATCAAAAGATCAAGGTAAATTTTAATTTAATACTTTTTCATCAAAAGCAATTAATCAACACTAATAAAGCTTTCAAAAATTACATTCTGTCAACGACTTCTTAAAAACCAATGCAATAAGATCGTTCTTATTTTATGAATTTTATTGAAAAAAAACAAATTATTCAGGTTGAAGGCATTTCAAAGATAATAGTATACAGAGACTTGTGGTTGTTGGGTGCTTTGAACCATCTAATCAATAGTAACATTTCAAGAGCTGCGATTAACCAAACTCTGGACAGTCTTTAATCACGATATCATCCTCAGAATTCTGATTGAATTGTTGGAAAGGCCAAAATGAATGTTACACAAAGAGTAACCAGAGAAGTGATAAACGATGCTGTGATGGTGAATAGATTAGCAAATGTCAATCCAATGTCATAACGGCCCATTCTGTAAATTAGCAAAGAAGTCTGAAAAACAATTTAAACAATTCAATTAACCATTATTTCAAGAGTAAATTTACGTAAGTTAATAAATTAAGGTATGTGGTTGCATTTATGAATTTTGGCTTTCACTCTTTTAATTTATCAAACCAATCAACAATAGTCAATTTGAAAGTATCCGACGTAAATTAATAAACCTGATGTTTACAAACATTAAACCAATTTGATCATATTGTCAATATATGCATCAACATTGTTATTAACAGCTAATATATAAAGTAAACGTTATCAGTAATGTTGACTTTTCTTTTTTTAATAGTCTAGGATGTTGATCAACATTGTTATTAACAAAAGTACAAGTGTAGAGTTAAAGTAAAATGTAAAAATTATTATTAATATTTTCATATTTTTCCTATCAATTGAAATAATTTATTAACCAATATGATTAGCTTACCTCTGCAATATGATTTGGGCAGTTCGCAGTAAAAGTCAATTGATATGCATGATGAAAGCCCTTTGAAGCCAAATTATTTATTTTAATTGCATAACATGTGAAGATAGCAGTTACTGAGATGACAATAATTTGTAAACCAATTCTAGCAAAATAATCAGTCAATGATTCTGACAGGTAAATGATGCTATAAAGATTAATCAGTATGAATGAAATCATAGTGAAATAATTGGCTGCTGTATAGTAGCTAATGAATTGATCAGTTTTGTGAGTCAATTGTGAACCAATAGAGTGCATCAAACGAATCAATTTAATGTTGTCATCAATTGAATCTGGATGTTCAACCAGATGCTTGAGTCGTTGATTAACACTGGTAAACACGGCACAAATAATGAGCGTAAGTTGTAAGGGAAAATCATTAGCTAAACTGAATAAAAGGGAGTAAGTGAAGCTAATGAGAATAATTGTGATGTAGTGATATACGTTAGTTTGTGACAGTTTTTGATTATTTTGGAAATCGAATAGAACAACTATGATTGTAAAAAAGACATCAATAGTGAGAATGATGATCCTATACGTTTGACGTTGTTTTTTGATGTAACTGGTAATCTCTTGGTCATTTTGTAGACCCGTCTGAGACCAAATGTTGATGAATTCAACACACCGTTTCCAATCACATACAAACACCAGGAAAAAGTAGGCAAGGATCAATGAAGTCCCAACTAAAAACTGTAAAACACAAAAATTTTTTTCACTTAAAGTTTTGGCAGCTAATAGGTTTTGACAGGCATTGATTATGACAAAGAATCCAATTGTTGCTGCAAGTAACAAAACGACTGCCAATAAGAAATAATGTATCTTTTTACTCTTTTTGTTGACAAGTACCATGAAAATACTCGATATCTCAGTACCTTTATCCATTTTGTAGATCACTTTTAACTGTGCATTAAGGATTAAAAATCAGATTGATTTTCCAGTAGAGCTTCGAACTGAATATTAAGTTTGGTGAAATGCATGATCACTAATATCAATGATAGTAACTGCTCAAGTTCACTACCAGATGAAAATGGTGAACAATTTTTTTATTTAGGAACAGAAACTTTTTCTTTAGGATGCTTTGGAAGTTGTTTCAATTTTTTAAGTAAATTCAGTAACTATTGAAGAATTAGAATATTATTTTTTTCAATTGTTCCTAGTGAGTAGAGATTGATCTTCATTGACTAATTTCAATCATTTATAATTTTACCTAATGCAATTACCATTATAATATCGATATAAAAACTCATGGAAGCAATTTATCATACAGTGGGGTCCCACCAAACGAGAATAGACTCGCATGATCTCTGATTTGAAGTATTCTTTTGGTTTTTAAAGGCATCGGTTTTTAACGTCGATTTTTTACCCATTTGATTAGTTGTTAAGGAGAATGTGCTACGAAATATTGACAAAAACAATTTTGATTAATCTACTAAAATATTGTTATACACTGCCGTTGAAAATCACTAGGACCGACCTCAACAGTCCGATCTGTGAAAAAATATAATTTGTTAGTCAACAGTTTTAAGTGATCCTCCTTGATGGTACCTAATCTGTCTATTCTCAGTTATTGTTAATTACTTTCAACTGTGAGCTGCAATAAATTTAAGGGTTCGATTCGGTTCAAACTACGAAAGGTTTCATCCTGTTAAAATCAGAAATGTATCCAACTGTGGGCAAAAATTATAAAAGAGTCATAAAAAGCAAATTTTGCATCAATTTGGCTGATAGACACATTCCTATTAGTGAATGGTGTAAACATAAGATCGGGAAGATATTTATTTTACAATTGGCATACAATCTATTGATACAACCGAACAAAAGTGAATTCAATTTATTCATTTTACTTTGCAATTCAAATTTGATTGCAAATTATCGTAATTTCTTTTTCGTTAATTTTCACGTTTACCATTTAGAGGAACGTTTCTCGTACTCTTTTTGTACAGCAGCAATACATTTTGCCATTGTAGGAGATGATCTTGAGATGGAATCAGTTTGATAATAATCTATTAAGTTTCTCAGTTTGGGCATTAAATTGATGGGTTTATCACTTTTGCGATATTGTGTTGCTTTTGGTGGACTCGGTGACGAGGGTAAATTTAATTTTCTATAATCATGTTGAACAAGATGAGGTGCCAGTTGAGCCATTCGACCTCTAATATCGATGAGTGTGTCATAGGGTAAAAGATGACCGGCAATCTCTCCACATGCACGAACTATTTTCCAATCTTCGCGAGACATAACGGGTGGGGTAATTGCTGCTAATGTTTGTTGTACTCGACCTTCCATATTCACATAGGTTACTTGCTTTTCGGTAAAAGCAGCTCCTGGTAAAACAAGATCAGCTTTGTTTGCACAAATATCTCCATTATGTCCTTGGTATATGATAAATGGATTGCTTCCTAAGTCTAGGTTCTCATCATCAACACCAATTAACCAAAGGAGAGATGGTTCATCAGATTTACCAAGGGGAGTTCGTTCGGTTGAAGGTTTAAAACCTAAATCGTAAGCTGCTACTTGACTAGCATTAGTGTGCAGTACATTTAACTCAGCGTCATATTTGTCACAAATATAACGAACTAATTCAAAAATATTACTTTTACCATCACCTTCTTTCATTATTTGCTGTCCTAAAATAACAATCGGCCTTTTAGCTTTACTTAGTCTTTGAGAAATTGCGTGTTTCCCATCAGCGACAGATTCTAGGACTTTGCTATCACTACCAAGCCATTCGTAATCGTAAAGTAAATCAAGATCTTTTGGGCCAATTAATGCGATATCATCAATGGCATGATTTCTCCAAGCTTTACGTATACGAGCATTGACCAAGGGAGCTTCGTATCTTGGATTGGTACCAACCAGTAAAATTAAGTCAACCTCATCTTCTATCCCGGCAATAGTTGTATTGAAAAGGTAGTTTGATCGGAATCGACGATCTTCTGCTGACGGTATGCAGCTTGGCTCAACTGAACTATCTACATGAACGTAATAGGAATTACAATTCATACTTGAACTAAGATCTTTGATAGCAACCAAAGTTTCTGCATCAACCATAGGTCCAGCAATAATTTCTATACGTTCTGGAGGAATCTTATTGAAAACTTGACTAACAGTTAGGAGCGCATCTTCCCAGTCACACTGTTGCAAAGGAGAACCTCGAGAAGGACGAACTAAGGGTACAGTTAGACGTTGATTCTTCAGACCGTCAACTGGTGCATGCCTAGATTTATCACCTAGCCATTCTTCATTTACATCATCATTAGCTCGTGGTATAATCCTCAACAAATCTCCGGCTCGTTGGCAGACACTTATATTAGACCCAACAGCATCCATTACATCTATAGAATCAAAACGTCGTAATTCCCATGGTCGAGCTGTAAAAGTGTAAGGCTTTGAGGTAAGTGCTCCAACAGGACACAAATCAACAATGTTTCCGCTCAATTCAGTTGCTAAAACGTTATTTTCAAGATAAGTTCCAATCTGCATATCACTGCCTCTTCCTGTGGTACCTAAATCACTGACACCAGCAATTTCATTCATGAAACGTACACATCGAGTACAATGAATGCATCGATTCATTATTGTTTTGACCAATGGACCAATATCTTTGTCTTCAACAGCTCTCTTTTCATCTAAAGAAATAGAAAAAAGCATTTTAGCATGTTTGAAACAAAATAATACTGGCATAAGAATTTCAGGCCATTTCGAGACAACGAATAATTTTTCCAAGCCTCAAGTCGAAGTTATACTAAATTAAGTCAACTCTAACCAAATTTAATGTTTTAAAATAGAAGTTCAAGTAGGTTAGAAATCTGACTCAAATACCAAGTAAATTGTGAAAGAGATCTTATTGACTTGAAGTTGATTTTAGCTGCATCAAAATATGTTTTCCTTGCAAGTGTCGCGAACTATTCCCTGTTTTTAAACCCTTATTTCAGTACGTGCTGGAAAAATGGCCAAGTTTCTTAATATCCAGAATGAATTGTATATGCAAAATGTCTGCGAATAAATGCTAACCAACTACAATAGATAATCGAGATCTATCAGTTCCATAAGCCATTGATTGATCTTGAAGATCACACTCTCCTCCTTGATCACAAATTGGACAATCCAGTGGATGATTTAACAATAGAAATTCCATGACCCCTTCACGGGCTTTCTTAGCTGCCGGGGAATTAGTTTTAACTCTCATACCAGGCATCATCACAGGCATAGCACAGCTGGCAACAGGCTTAATAGACTTTTCAACTTCAACTAGACACATACGACAGTTACCGGCTATACTGAGTCTCTCATGGTAACAAAAGCGAGGTATCTCGACACCAGCCACTGTGCAAGCTTCCAAAATAGTGATACCCTTTTCAACCTGATATGGTTTGTCATCAATAAATATTTCAATCATTTCAGGCTGAGGTTTACTTGATTCTTTTGTAACTGGAGAAGGTGTTGAAGCTTGTTTCCTCTCTTCACTTTTAGATGCAAATGATCGCACAAAACCAGACTCATTTTTTACAGAACTAGCCAGTAGTCGACGGTAAAAAGATTGGTTAACTACCGAACGTAACATAATTAAACAAGATTAATTGTTTCCACTTTATTATTTAATTTATTTTTGTTTGTTTTGTTTAAGGTCACTCCAAGGAATAGGATTGTTTTCCTTACTGATTTTATCAAGCTACTGAACAGCAACATACGTGAACAAAACCCAATGAGATTTTTGGGCGCCTAATTTCAATCTTATTTAAACATTGGAAATTATTTTTATTATAAAAGAATTATATAAATTAAAGATTATAAAAAATAAATTGTGGACATTTTAATGATAAAATTTAGTTCGAAATTTCCTTCTTCATTCGAAGGTAAATGTGATTTCGCTGGTTAAGTCGACAAAATTTTAAAATATGGGATTTTGAACGAAATGGAAAAGTAAAATAACCAAAACAAGTATGGTTATCAATGACAAATGCTGCTATTAATTATAAGTATTATAGAATCAAATATTGAGCTACTGTAAGTTGCACTGGATTGGAAAGGTAACGACAGAATTATTTAATAATCAAATGATCTTAATAGCAAAATTTCCCGAGAAAACAAAGATAGACAGTTGTTTTGCTTATTTTCTTTTCTTCACAATTAAACAGGTGAACGACACAAAATTTCAAATCAATTTACATTGTAATTCAAAGACTAACTATTTTTCACTCAAATTCAAAACAAAGGTCTGAACAAACTAACAAGATTAATTGATTTAATAGACGGTAACTTTGCTATTATTATTTCCATCTTTTTCCATAATAAACATGGTCTCTATTAGCAATAAGTAAAGCATTCAAACAATCTACATGTACTATTAAATCCACTTTGATAACTAGAATCTTGCGATTAAACACTGAATTAAAATGCATAAACACAATCAATCACACTTTTATAATTATTAATTCAGCTAATCTAATCTAAATCTTAACCTAAATGTTTACATATTTATTTTTGAATATTTAATAGGAGTACACTATTATTCTCTATACATAATGTTTCTATTAGTTTACTAAAGATCGCAATTGAAAATAAAATTTCATTCTTTATTCACACTTCTATTATATTTCAATCTGGAGTCAGATCATGATAATCACACCTCTAAACAGGTAAACTTTTTCTTTCCTAAAGCAAAGGTTTTCTTTTTTAAACAATATGAATTCAATGAGAATCACTGTATTAAATAAAAGTAAAAGTTGACCAGATTGTTTGTTATTTATACATTAATTTAATTAAAATTCAATTGTTATTTAACCAATCTTTAAATACATAGAGAGGAATTGACTTCAGTCAAAGTTCATGTATCATAAACAAATCGTTTTTTATTTCTTCATAATTGTTCCAGTTGCCAAAAAGGTTATGATTGAAGATATAAGGGGCCATCGATACCTTTTTTGGTTGGTTTTTTGGGGAGAAATGCTCATCTCGTTTTAAGCATGTTCATAATAGGAAGACTCATTTGTAAAAGGTCCATCCCAGGAACACCCATATCTGGAAGATCCATTTCAGGAAGAGGAAGACCCTTGTCAGCATAATCAGCAACTATGTTTGCACCAATTTTAGCAGCAAGACAAAGCAATCGCGCACCTTGATTCAAAGTCTGTCTCACAGGTGTTTTTTTGATGGATTGACTATTTAAATCTCCAGTGAAACCACCATAACCATTTTCATATCGACTAAGAAGTATACGCGGAGAGTCAGAATAATCGGCTCCATTTCGGTTCGCTGGACAATTCTGATACTTTGAATTGGTGTTTGAATTACCACTTGAATTAGCGTTTGATTTAGCGGATGATTTAGAATTTGCGTTTGTGTTTGAATAAGTGTTTGAATTAATGTTCGAGTTATTGTTCGAATTAGTGTTGGAATTAGAGTTGGAATTAGTGTTGGAATCAGCATTTGCGTATGTGTTTGAATTACTGTTTGGATTTATATTTGAATTACCATTTGAGTTAGCGTTAGTATTTGTGTTAGTGTTTGAATTCGAGTTTGAACCACCACTTGAATAGGCATTAGTATTAGTGTTTGAATTCGTGTCTGAAAAACTCTTTCCATCAGATCCTGATGATGACGAGGCAGCTGAGGCTGCTGATGCTGCACTTGCTGAGCTGCCAGCAGCTTGACCATTCCCTTGGATAACAAGACAACTGACAATCAAAGAAAAGATGAGAATTGAAACTTTGAAATTGAACATGATTGCAAGAATTGACTATTTGTATTACTCTTTAAAATGATACTGAATGAAAAAGCACAAAATGAATTGTCTTTAGATGCCAGTTTTTTTCTAATAGTAGATGGAAACTCTTGAAGACTTCCGATTTTATGGTACACAATGACGTTCCTACGCTGTTTAAATAATTGTCCAGATGATTATCAGATGCAAATTAACTCAAATCTATCAGTTTATCATTTTAAACTCAAAATCTACGTAATTTTACGCATTTCAAATGTGAATTGAAAATATGCTGTCCTACCGTTTATAGTGATTGAATAAATATGAGAGCGAATTCTCATAATACAGAAATATTGAACAAAATATTAAATTGATTAATACCTATCTCTTGTAATTATCCTAAATCAACTATAATTTTAACATTTGTCAAAAAACAAATGTGAAGGAAAATTATGCTAAAAATTAGCATAGAATCAGTTCCATCAGCTCTAAGTAAATATTAAATGGCTCTATTCATATTATATTAGTGATTGAAATAGCAGCCCAGTGTATGATTGACAATTGGTTTGAATGTTAACACGAGATGTTTGTTGGAAACCATCAAACTCACCAGGCTTGCGACGTATTCTTAGTCATGGTGTGACTTATTAGTGACTAGGAGATCATCTGGGCTACTTTTCAGAGTCCCAATGTTTATTTATAATAACTATTTAATTACTCATTTAATTTCCATTGAATATTTGAAAGTCACTTTCTGAAAGTACGATCCTTTTTATACTCAATGGTCATTTTGATAGCCTCTAATTATTGAAAGCTATTTAAAGATCAAGACGAAGCTGTTTTTATTGTTTAGAACTAAATGCGAGTCCTTTGGTTAACTCGGCAAGGGCTTAATCATAAGCTCTTGAAAATGATCTGCAATCGCTTTATTTAATCAATATTTAAAATTGGTCGTCAAGATACTTAAGAGCAATTTATTTGACTCAATAATAAAATACACGATTGACAAAACATTGCTTGCTATTCTTCACAATTGGTTAAGTCGAATGTTATTCAAAGGATTATGATTGGACATGTAAAGGTACATCGATTTCAATTCATCCTTGAGCAGCCACTCCTGGCTGTCCTGAAGGCTGACCGAGTGAACTTAATATTTCTTTAAGTCCTAAAAGTGAGGTTAAGTCTCCAGATCCAAGTCGTGAAAGTGAATCTCCAGATCCAAGTCCTAAAAGTGAGAGTAAAGTTGTAACCAGATCACTGATTGAGTTAAAACCGAGTCCTTCGGGTAATAGTCCTTGAAGTGCGTTAAGAGGTGCAGCAGCTTCACGTCGTCTGCGAAGCAAACGGTTGTTGGCTTCATTTGAATCATCTTGACCATATCCTTGGATAACAAAGCAACTGATCAGTAAAACTGTTAGAAATAAGAACTTAAAATTAAGCATAGTATCAAAAATTGAATAAAGGATTTACTCCCAAAAAGACACTTGAATAACAAAAGTACGTATTAAATTGATTTTGAATAAACGTTCTGTTCTGAAAGCAGACTCGTGGAAACTGGCGATTTTATAATAAATTTTCCTCTAGGATGATTATCCTCTGTTTAAATGATCATCAAATTAACTCAGATACACCAGTTTATCATTTTTAATTCTCAATCAAGAACATGTCAAAAATGATTTAACATTCACACTAAATTATAAAAGTGAAACTCATTATAATCTGATGGCAATTTGAGACAACCGGGTAATCATTCCGCGTGTTCCCAGATTTGCTACAAGTATTTTATTTCAAACTTTAGATAGTTTCTCGATGGCGACTGTATTCGATTAAGTTCAATTTGATTCAGTTGAAAATGACTACTTATTTTCATTATAAATTGTTTTACTCGAAACAATAATTTAGAAGGTTTATTAACACAGTTTGCTAGCATAGTTTTCACTTGTAAATACATTTTTATTACTAAAACTCCACTTCGATTGTAATATTTTCAGTTCCTTATTCATTATTTTCAAGCGCCATTTGCTATTGATTCATATTCACTCAGTTCATTCTAAAAGCACTTAAATAAGTCTTCTCTACTTCAAACCTCAACCATAAATATCTTCAATACAGTGATCTAACATGCAATTAAACTCTTCTCACCAACTGATTCTATTAATATCTAATGATAACTTACCTCTGTGACACAACGCTCTGTTTGAAAGCAGTCCATGATCAAAATTATTATTATAGTTTGAGTTTTTAATTACAAATTTGTATTTTTGCAACGAAAAAATTAACGGCTCAATAGACTAGCAGCAGATTCTGCCAATCTAGACCAATGAAGATGAGGGCCAAGTCGAGATGCAACAACCATTAGAGTAATATCATTTTTACCCTAATCATGAACTGAATATGCAATTCTAGATTAAGATGACACATAATCGGATTGAAAGATAAGACTATGAACAAATTCAAAAAATTAATATCATCCAAATATAACCATAATCATAACAGTTAAAATAAACATATGAGATGATAGAATCTTTATTTAGCTTTAGCTGACTAAATAAGAAACATTATTTATAATTTTTATCATTGAACATGTAAAAAAAGATGGGATGAACATTAACAGTTACAGATATTTACAACGTTTTACAACAAAATATAGCAAAAATGGTCAAACTAAAGGGTCACGGTTAAACACAACAATTAAAATTAAACAATAACATAATTTTAGAAGAAAGATTTTTCGGAAAATATGAAAATCTATTTAAAGATAATTTTTTGTGAGATTAGCCACAGTTACACCAAATAAGTCTTTCCTCGCTTGTCTAACTCATTGATATAATCTTTCGCTTCTCCACAATACAATACCTTTATCGTCAGCTTAAATTGCTCTTTCTACATCTTCTTGCGTTCATCATTTTCATCTTTCTCGAACATTAGCCTTTCTTCTGGTGAAGTGAATGAGAAAAAAAGTACTATTCATTTCCAGTTCCCTGAGCCCTTTTATTTACAGACATTTACTCCTAGTATGATGATGATCATGTTAAGGGAGGAAAGTAAAGACGTGAAGACCCTCCTCTCGTCTTTCTTTCTCCTCTTTCAGATTTTCGTTCTTTCGCCTGTACAGAATCTCAGATGATTGTGATTCACGAAAAATCACATGGAACCAGTAAAACTTTTTTGTCTTATTTTTCAACAACTTTTACATTTAATCATTTCTTTTATAATTTGTTCACTTGCTTTTCCTGATTTTGAGGTTTCTTGCAGTTGCCATCGTTGACTTCACCTTTTGAAACGTTTTGCATCCTCAGAATGGGTTAATTCACTTGAGTTGATAAAATTATTACAAGTTATTCATATATCTTCTTGAATTGTTTGCTTTTCAATACGATTCTTAATGCGTCAACATTTTATTCAATTATTCGCAAAATGATCGCTCAATCTCTTTACCAATCAGCTAACCGTAAGTAAATTATTTTGAATCTTCTCTCGAATTTCCAATCATCATTTGAATTGAAGCACGTCCAATGAATATATTTGATTATTAAAGCCATTTAAAATTGAACTCCTTCATACTATTGTTTGACTTGTTTGTTGGTCAAAGAACGCAAATAGATTTAAATTCATCTTAGATTTACATTTCATTTTACAATTCGCATAAGACTGTATAATGATCAGATGTTTGGCAAAACTTGAAAACGCTACTGATCGCCAACAGATTAATAGTGATTAAATTAACTGCATTTTCACTTTTGATTCAACTTTAAAGTTGCACTGAATGAAAAGCTCAATCAACTTTCATCCATTATGTTCACTTTAATGACAGCCGCAGAAAAATTTCAAGTCAGCAACAATTAACAGTATCTTTAAAGGTTATTGGACTTTTTTGCTGTTATCAACATTGAAATATTGACCTTTTTGTCTGATCAGCTATCATCGATCAGAACAAAAAAATATAGATGAGCAATTGAAACAAGAAAAAACGATTATCAATTCATCCTTTTGGTCCAATCATCACTTGATAAATTTTCATCAATAAACGTGAAGATGCATGCAATTTGTTGCCAATTCATCCAACAGCAACAATTTTATATGTGAATAGATTTGGAAATGATTAAGCCAACTGACGAAGATTCCGATTTCAGGATTGGTAGATTAAAATCTTAACAGCTGTCGCTAATTGAAAAGTTCATGTTTGATGACAAATGCGTAGTAACAAAGAGACAATATGTTACAATCCAGTTTGATTAGTCTGACTTACTAATTTACTTGTAAATGAATCACTTATGTTGGTAAATACGTAAGTTTTAAAATGAAATAAATTTAAAATAGCTGAGTAAATCAATTTCAGTGACAATATTTCCGTAATTTTAGTTCCAACCATCAACTATTAACTAGTAACTTAATTTTTGTCTTTACTTTTTCCTTTTGACACGAAAATGATTTTTCTTGATAAAGTTGAGTTTTTAAGATTGATGGATTCTCAGGAAGGAAAGTTTTTGCACTCTCACATTGTGTCCCATATTCACGAGAAGATATTTATGCTCGAAAAGACATGATGATAAAGACGATGAATGTTTATTATGGAGCTGGGTAGTCAAAACTAAAATTAGACTTGTTTCCTTTGCTTTATGACGGAAAAAAGCTGCGAGTTTACGATATTTTTCATCATCTTCCTATGATTTGTTTGGATTCTTATTCTTTTCCCGTTTATTTTTCTTTTTGGTTTTGTTATTGTTTTTGTTGTTAACAAGGAAATGAAATTAACAAATGCGAACATTTTTTAGCTGATATTATCTTGTGTTTCCAAATAATCATGAGCTATTTACATGAGAGTGAACATCACGATTTAAGAAATGAATTCACTAATTTTGAATTTCCTTGCTGTTTCCATTCTTAACCCTTTTAATTATTCTTCAAATATGATGAGTAATATTGTGTTGATTTTTGGTTGAAGTTTGTATAAACACGCGGTTTATGGTAAAAATAACTGGCTGAATTAATGAAATTTAACAACTTATATTGGTAATGATAGTGCTTACAATGAGGGTTGTTGCTGGTTAGTTGATTGAGCTTTCATTTGTCAATCAGGTTGAACATGGCTGATAACATTTGTAGAAACCAAAATCATTAATCGATTACTATTTTTGCCCATTAACCTTGTATTTGTCTATCAATGGATGAATGTGAAGTGTCAATCTTAAATTTGTGCGTACCTTTCATCGCTACACGTAATACAGTTTATCACGAGTTTCCCTTAAATCAAAGATAATCAGTTGATCAGGTGAACTTGACTTTGAACGCATCATTTTGTTGTTGTTGTTAGTAATCTTTTATGAAATTGAGGACATTCCCATCCATATTGTTTCATCAGTGCAGAATATTTTAAAATCTGGTGTGATAAGAAGACGCAAATCTTATTTATGGTTGTACAGCCAAAAGAAGGAAGGAAATGCACCAGGAAAAAGAGATACATGAATTAAGGTAATTGGGTCGACCAAGGTTACAGATGATAATGATGTTGTTAGAGATGCAAGGAGATTCTGTATCTGTGGGTGAAAAAAACTTTCTTCAGCAAAGGTGGAGAGGTGGGAAAGAAGTGACAAAGGTTGAAAACATGAAATGATCCAGGTTATTTTTGTTGAAGTATTGGACGCTTGAATAACAAAATAGTTGAAATGTGATGATTCAAAATGTCCCATGATGTGATGAAGAAATTTAAGTGTTGTAACTGACTCAGTTTTGTTTTATCTTTGAATTATAGTATAATGAAAGCAGTCTGGTTTCAGGGTGAAACACATAATTATGCTGGACTTATTTATTGGTTTGAAACGGGTAACCAAACGACGAACTGTTCACATTGATAATGCTATCTTTCGATTACACTGGCTTTTCACTTCAGTTATATTGATTGCTTTTAGCATCCTTTTATCTGGTCGTCAATATGTTGGTGAACCAATTCATTGTATGGAAACCAATAATTTACCCAAAACAATGATAAACACCTATTGCTGGATCCAATCAACTTTCATCATTCCTGAGCCAAAACAGACAGCAAAGCAGGTTTCTTCGGCACCAACGACTTCTTATTTATCTTTAAGCCAACGAGCAAGCTATGGTGAAACGGCTCACCCTTGGATCCGAAATTCGCAGGGATACACTGGTAACCGAAAATGGCAAACCTATTACCAGTGGGTAACTTTTACACTTTTCTTCCAGGGTCTTCTCTTCTACTTTCCATATTATCTATGGAAATTATGGGAAGGTGGATTAATTAAAACCATATCTCTTGGTATGCAGATTGCATTAATCACTGACGAAGAAAAGGGTCATAAGCGGAAAATCATTTTAGACTACTTTTACCGACATTTTGGTCATCACCGCCTGTATGCATGTAAATATTTCTTTTGTGAAACTTTGTGCCTAGCCAATGTCATCTGCCAGTTGTATTTCACCGATTGGTTTTTCGACGGTGAATTTATCGACTATGGACCACTTACTGTGTCTTATATACTTTCAGAAAATCGGACTTCCCAGGTTAATCCAATGATCCGAATGTTTCCCCGGATGACCAAGTGCCGCTTCCAAAAGTATGGTGATTCTGGGGACATATCCACTTATGATATTCTGTGTATGTTACCATTGAATGTGGTTAACGAGAAGATTTACCTTTTCCTCTGGTTCTGGTACTCCATACTCTTAATCTTAACCGTTTTGTTAATTCTCTTTCGACTCTTCATTGTCATCTGCTTTTCTCTTCGTCCATATTTTCTCAAATCTCGATGTCGACTATCAAAGACAAAATGCCTTCGACTAATTTGCGCCAGAGGAAATATTGGCGATTGGTTTTTGATGTACATGTTGGCAAACAATCTGGATCCATTGTTAATAAGAGAGATCACTGATGGTCTTGGCAAAAAATTAGAAAGAGATGCAAACGGTTCAAAAAATCACATAAATGTACTTCCAAAGTGATAAAATTACAGTTGAATTTTTTTATTCAAATATAAATGGAGTGATCAAAACACGGTGCAACATATTAGTTGTAAAATAAAAATAAACAAAACAAGCATCAAGCTACTCTATTTACTTGTACTAATGTAACACAAGAGTGCTTCCATTCTCCAAAATTTCGCCGATTGATAACACACCAATGTTTATGTTAATATAGCAAGTACGTTAAACAAGACCATTTAATCACAGTTGGAAAAATTCATAAACAACGTTTGCATATCACTTGCTTCAAAATAAAATGATTCAAGAAGCGAGAGAAAGGAAACGGTTCAATGCGTTGTAATAAGACTGTTTATCAACAATCCAATAATTTTAATTTGTCCGAGTAATAGGACCGAGAAACTTTTAAATGGATTTAAGTACGGATTAAAATTTTTAGAGGCTGTTTGGTCACAAAAAAACTTTAATTGTCTTCATATTGATCTATTTAGCTGATCCATTAATAGATGAAAGTTGGATAACATCGATTGTTTTTAAAGATGAAATCAACTTGTACAATCTTTTGATATTCTTTTTTTGTATCAATGTAATCAATTAAATTTTACGCTTGAAAAATAATCTTTCAACTTCATTTTAATTGGCATCATTTTTCGACCAGATTCTGAAAAAAATAGTCAAGAAAACGCGAATCTTGCAACATCGTTAAATTATTTTAAGAAAATCATATTCAAATTTCCCGGTATTCATATTCGGCGCCATCTGAAGTATTTATTGACAATGTGAACATTTTTTTAGTGATTTGCAGTGAATTCTCATGAAAACTTGTAGTGATATTGAAAATTAATTGTTGCCGAGCTTCTACCTTTTCGTTAAACCAATCTGCCATCTTATTTAAAATATTTTATTCTTGATTTACCAGATCTCATTCTCCCATTTAGATATGGATTTCAAAGACAAGATTGACCCAATGATTGACGAGGTTAGACACCAAGCAATGCGAAAATTGGAAGAAAATGGTAAGAAAGATGAGCTTAAACGAATGCTTCGAAACCGGTTAAATGAAAATCAATTTGATGAAAAAGTAGCCGAATTGTGTAAAAATTACATGAAAGATAAAAACATTGAAACGTTAACCGTTGATGAAATATTGAAAAATGTTACACCGGAAGCTCATAGGATTGTTCCAGATAGCGTTAAACGAGAGCTGCTGACTGCCATCAAAGGTTTAATAACCGGAGACCAGCAATAAAAGAATTAACAAACGAAGGGATGGAGAAAGATAGAGGTGATGTTAATTATAATGATAAAAAGGTGAAGCTTGCATGTCAGTAAGTATGCCTCAGTTTTTTTTGTAACCAGGGCCTTATCTTAAATTTGTAAAAAACTGAAAGAAGATGGTGTATTAATTCGCTGTAGTGCTTTAACTTCAGCGTTCTAAATAGGAATTTCAGAACCTTATTTCATTTTAATCCGTTCACTATTGTTCATTGTTCTGAAACATTGACTGTCACCATGATAGTTTGATGAATTGAAATTCAATTGAGTGAACGAGCCAAGAAGAGAGAAGCGATTGAGGTTAATTGATTAACAGCTAGAGTATTTATGCCGAGATTTCATGCAGAGCTGGTTAGATTCTTTGATGGATTGTAATCCTGGTATATTTTTGAGGCTTGTCAATTGAGCTTCAAGATCAAGGAGAAATATCAGCTGTCATGAATTGTGACAGTAATCTTTTTTTTTCAACAAAAAACGGTCAACATTCTTTTTTTATTTATTTTAGCTCGTGATAAATACTTTTTGGTAGTGAATATCTGGGAGGAACATTAGACTCTCCTTTTATCCTCCTTCTACTTGGGTTTTGTTTTTGTAAAATTTGTTTTTTTGATGATCACTGGGCTACTTACCCAAACAAGTAGTTATACATTAATGAAAATGGTGAATTAGAGCAAAACTATTGTAAAAAAAAGTAAAGAGTTGTATGATGATGAGTGAAGATAGGATAGACAAGGAGAGATATGACAATTTATGCTTAATTGCTCGAATATATAAAAGGGTTTTTGATGGCCGAAGGAAGAGCGATTGAAAGTGCATTTACAATATACGTTATGCGTTGTTGGTTAAAGATTAATTATGTTGAATAAAATTGTTCAGCTTCATAGGCCAATATGTTTGCATAGTAGAGTTTTTTGTTTTGAACAATTGTTGCTCTGCAAATAAAGATGAGAAAGAGAAATAGGAAAAAAATAAAATGTAAAGGTTAGTAAACAATTGTTGAATTTTGAATCAATTGTAAAAAGGAAATAATGAACTTTGATGATTGGGTGAATGTTTATGTTACTTCGAAGAAAAGTTTCCCTTTAATCAATCATTATTCTTTATATGTACATTGATTAGCTTAATCTTCCAAAACTTCCCATCTTTTTGTCATTTTTATCTCATCCGCACTTCAAACGAGTCAATTAAATTAATTGCTTTTCTATTATTTTTCTTTCAGATGCCAAAAGAAAAGTGAATTTTAAAGAACATCAATGAATCATTTTATATTGGGAATGATATTAATCGATGAAATGAAAAATGAATCAACATCTAGAACAGTATGTCAGGAAATTAAACACTTTGGTGCCCTCAATTGAACTTTCTAATTCACTTTTTTTCCTGTTTATTTGAATTCTTTTAAAAAAGCTCCTAAACATCACCATATTTCAAAAGATATGTAATGAAGTGTATCAAAGATGTGAGGAAATATCCAAAAGATTACAAAACTCAACAAACATTTTCGAAGGAAATTAGTCCAAAGCATCATTTTTTTATTCATCTTTCTCATCTAACGGCTATCATCTTCGATGACGGAAATCTATCAAACAATGTGATACTGCGGTAATAATCTGGCCTTTTAAAATACATCACTAACACCACAAAAAGCATTAATATTGTTATTATCATTATCGTTTTTATAGAAAAAAAAGATCCTTAATTGTATCAAATAATAAGTAAAAATTACATTCAGTAATTGTTATAAGAAAAAAAGAGTTTTCTCAATGTTACTAATAATGATTTTGATGCTATCAACGAAATAATTCGGTCAAGCCAATTGGTTGTTTATGGTGTAATTAAAGTGTTTGTTAAATAGGAAGCCAAGAAACGTAATAGGAGCTAATAATGTGTAAATTTGATTTACGAAATTTGAAGCTACCAAACTTGGTTACTGAATTGCCTCGGACGTTAATTTTGTTTTAAAAATACACAAATTCATCAAAACATGTACACAAACGCCAACAAAACTCATCTATATAAATACGAATTTATGTACGGCAGATGATGATTGTGATTTAGATTTATATGGATAATGAAAGGAAGGATCCAAAAAAAAATGTTTTATTTTGACCACCCGCTGTAGCCTCAAGAGTTAAACACGCGTGCGTTTACCATTCACTCTGCTTTTGAGGTTAAATTATAATCGTTATTTAATATTATTTAACCAACAATTGGATAAGCATAAACCAGAAGAGAAAGATTATGATGCTGATGGTGATGATGGTGAAGAAGAGCAAGTGGAATTTCACCCGTTTTTTCGCTGATTTATATAAAATTAGCTTTTGTGTATTATAAAAATATAAGTGTTTATGAAAAAGTGAAATTTAAGATTGTTGTTTCCAGATTTGAAACATTAGCACTTTAATTCAACAACTGCTGGAGGAAGAATAAATTTAGAGGCAGCGATTATCATCATCCTCATCATCACAACATTAAAATCAGCCTCAATCGGAAACGACAACAACATAATTTATTCATTTTTTGCCGGCAACTATTATGTTAATTATACGCAAAAGATAGTTGTTAACTACTGGCTAAATTACAATTTATTCGGTAATTAGAGATTTTATATTGATTTTAATTAGATGCCTCAATTTACTCATGATTTGTATGTTTTATTCAGATTTAAATCATTTTACTTCTTTAAAACACATTTTGTATTGTTTTAGTCAATATTTCTAATTCTGGTTTTAGTTTTCTCGGGTCAAATTGTGATTTAGGTTGTTTAACTCAAACTGAATCAAAAGACAACCCAAAAAAGTATAAAATTAGCTGTTGTTTGTGTTCATCCATCATCTACTACGGTTCAGTTAATCAAATATAAATTAAATCAACTATGACAATGAGGAAGTATCCTATCCAAAGGTTTTCTGTTATTAACCTTGAAATCAAAACATCAAAAAATAATATCATAAAAGTGCAAACATTTGAACATTGCGGTTATTTTTACATTTTAAAATCATCTAAAGCAATAACCATTAATTTAGTCGATTAAACTTCCTCGTTAATTCAAGCAATTAACAGAGTCGAAAATAAAACCTTTAAATCAAAAAAGCTACTCTAATTAATGTAAATTTAACTTCTAATTAGATTTAATTCATTCTCGATTATCATTTCTATTAAAAATGGGCCTGAAAAAAATTTGATTATCCATTGATCAACTAATAACAATATCTAATAGTATTTATAAATAGACCATTATTATTGACAATACTTTATTATATTGTAACAATATTAAGTTAGTCTTTTTTGTTGTGTGCTTAAAATTGGTTGATTGATCATTTGCAAACACTTATGTTTAATTGTTGGTTGAATCAAATGGATTGTTCAAAAAAATCGTGATAAATTGATTGAACCTGATTGGTGGACAAATTTCGTAATTAGTGTGTCAAATAAGGTTTGATGAGTCAACCTCTTGGTTGCTGTTTTTTTTAATTAGTAATCACCTGATTTCTAATTATTCTAATTTATTAATTTATTAACATTTGAATACTCGGTGAATCCAGTTTTATCAACGATTTTCATTGATTTGTGTTTTAATTGCTAAAATAAGGTAAGTACCAGGTACAATGTGCTCTCCACGTGTCATGAAGATACAGTCTTTTCCGTTTGAGAAAGTCTACTTTTTCGTTTGAAAAAGTCTAATCTTTAACCACTTAAATTTTGTTTGTGCGCGTCGAGAATTTAAGCTATCTATTTCCAAAAGAGAAAGTCCTTTTTGCAATTGGGAAAGTCGCTTTGAAAATTTGATTTAGATAGAGTAAAATGACTAGACCTTACCTTAAAAATAAGTGATAATTTGAAACAATTGATTGTGAAAGGATACAATGATGGAAAATTGATTTGTGATCTTGCCAAAATTTTGATGTCAATGTGCATCAATAATTGTATTCAAAAAGTTCCAATAGAAAACTGAAGATTTTGACTTTTTCAAACGAAATAAAGACTTTTCCTTTTGGAAACCAGGAGCTTTGAAGCTCCTGCTAAGAAGCAGCTTAAATTTTTCTGTAGATTATGACTTTTTCAATCGAGAAAGTAGACTTTTTCAAACAGAAAAGACTGTATAATGAACACCTTTGTGGTGGACAAAATCTATTGGATTAAAATTTATTGGATTAAAATATGATGACGGAGATGGTCAACCCCAGAATGTTTGCCTTGGCTTTGGTCAAACCTAGGAAGACCATCCCACTTAAAATTTACTATTGGAAATATACTCATTTTTTAGAAAAAAATATATGATTTAAAGCTCGCCAAGCTTAGTATGGCTACCAAGGGATGGATGTAGAAGCCATCCAGCCATATGGCTCGCTTTGCCAATTTATATTGTGCAAATAAATCACTTTGTTGTAGATCATATGTTTATAACTTTTTTAACTTTTATCCACTGTTTAACTCTTTTTAGAAATTCAAAAGCTAATCAGCTAAATTAAAAATTAATTGATCTACTGATTGTGTCATTCTATTTTTTCAACTTTTAAAAGTGGAAGCACATAAACAATCATCTAAACATCATTAAACAGGTAAACAAAATTGATGCAAAAAAGTTAGTGTTACCTGAAGATTACTTCACCAGGCTGAGGAACTGTGGCTTCCCAAACAAGATTAACACCCTTCTTTGGTCTGGGATCCGTGTGAGTGATGGCTGAACATGAATTAATTGGTTGCATTCCCGTTGTGGACATAAAAGAACCAATTGGTTGGTGTGAAACGGCATCCAAAGCTTGTACTAAAAATCCTTTGAAAGTTGCTACTTTATCCCGTTGAAAGATTTCAACTAATGGCGAAGAAGGAGGAAGAAATGGCGTGATTTAATAACATTGACATTATCATGCCTTCCAACAAATACAATAATCAGTGTAATGCAATCTTACCGCCAATCTTATCACCGGGTGAAAATTTCTTTCCATGAGCTACAACATAAAATGGAGCTTGGGCCACTGGTTGAGATGGAACTCCATGCCCGTGTTCAGGTGATAGGGAACTACAAGTTTCTTCTGGTGCACCGGAAGGATAACCATATGCTGATTCACCGATTAACAAAATAAATGTAAATACGATTGGTAACATGGTTGATGTTGTTTTAATTTGGATGTTTCAAGATTCTCAATCGAAGAGTAAAGCTGTGAATAATGGATGCACACAAGAACGATAAAAGCCTTTCCTTTTTTGATGGTTGGTGATGAAGATAATACTTCACTTGATTACAGTTAACAACTAACCCGAAAAATAAAAATCCGATTTTCACTAAATCATCTCAACTCTCTATCCCTCTTCATCTCTCTCTTCCTCTCCCTCTCTTTTTCTCTTTTCTCTACTTCTCTCCCTCTCTTTTCCATCTTCATCATTTTTTAGATTAACTCATCCTCTTTGCTACCTACCTCACCTCACTTTCTTTACGTCCTCCTCATCACTATTATTATTATTACTATTATCTTCATCATCGCTTCCAGTACAACGTACAATAATACATAACAAATTTTACCAGGCTTGGGTCTAACTTGTGAAACGAAATTTACTGGTATTACTTATGATTAGCACTGAAACGGTTGGCCTGATTTAACTTATAATCAACATTAACTGAATTGCCCAAATCTTGATTTGTGAATGAGTTACCATTTATTATCATTCTTTAATCTTTACCATTTATAAATTATTATTAGCAATTGTATCAGTAGTTGTATGAACATCATTACTGGCATTGTTAATCCAATTCTGACTTGCGGTCCAACTTTGAATTGTTTTACATTGACTTGACCCATTCAACTGATTTACTGAAAATGTTTACTGATATGTAAATTTAAATAACTATTGCGATAACTTATAGTTATACTCATGAAATTTATTTTAAGTAAATTCTAGAGGATAAATAGAAGGGTTAAGCTAAACTGTATTTGCTAATTTTACCTGATTTTCCGGTTTTCTATGTTTAAAGATGTGAAAGTAAATTCTTAAACTCATCTTTTATCTAAAATCTCAAAGTTCCTTGAAGTCACTTTTTTTCTTATCAGCTGAATTTGCTATCCTTTTACTTTTTTTGACCTAATCTTTTTCATTATATAGCCCAAAGGACAAAATATAGCCCAACTAGTTCATAACTAGTTTAACCTGGTAATGTTGAAGTTAAAGTCGAAATGCTTACAAGAAATCTATGAGTGAAAGTAAGAGTTTGATGTGATTTGCTATTGCAATCTTGATTTGATTGTTGCGATTTAGCTAATTAAATTTGCGTTTTTCGTTTTTAATAAACAATTTACTCAATTTTCAAACTCCTTAACATAACTCAAACAATGATATTTGATGGTTTACTGAATATCTCAAAAGATTATCTTTTGTTGACTTATCAAAATCTTAGTGCCCAACTGATTATTTATGTAATCGTGCTTACCTTTGTTTTCTGTGCAATTGTTGTTCTTACTAGACCTATTAATCTGATTCGAGTAAGTATTTCAATAGAGTTATCCCTTTGATCAAACATTTTTTCGCTTAAACCATGCTTTTTAAAACCGCAAAGTGAAAATGAATTTTTTATTCCTATTTCAGGATTTCAGTAAGACTGAAGTTAATCATAATCGTGCGAAAAAACCTAAATCTTTTCCCAACGGATGGATTGGTGTTTGGGAATCTCAATACCTGAAAGAAAATAAAATTGAACGTTTTGATTTCTGTGGACACAGAATTGTTTTATTCAGATCTTCATCATCTCCTAAAAAACCTTATGCTTTGGATGCATTTTGTCCACATTTAGGGGCTGATCTCTCTGTTGGTGGTAAAATAGTGAAAAAATGGGAAACTGATTGTGTTCGCTGTCCATTTCATGGTTGGATTTTCAGAGCAAATGATGGATTATGTCTTGAAGTTCCTTATACTAAGGATAGAAGTATGTTGATTCCTCTAATAGTTAAAAACTTAAAAGTTAATTCGTCTCATCTCTAACTCACAACAATTTATTAATCAGAGCCACCAAATGGAGTAAAAGTTAAAGTATGGAAATGTCTTGAGATGAATGGATTCATTTACATTTGGCATCATTCAGAAGGTAAATCAGGCTAATTGTTGCTCGTTTGTGTATATTGTTGAATAATATGTTAATTATTTCATCTTTACTCTTCTACCGATTTCCAGATGAAGATCCGACTTGGACTCCGCCTAATATTGATCAAATTTCGACAAAAAAATGGAAATACTTCGGACGAACCGAGCATTCACTTAATTGCTTGCTTCAAGTGAGTAGGGTTAACATGCTTTAAATCTTGCACTACAATTTCAATCTTCTTTGCAGGAGATACCTGAAAACGGACCTGATTTTGCACATTTAAATGAAATTCACGCTCCATCTTTCATGTTGGGAGGAAAAATACAAACAGCAAAAAACGCGTTAGTCAACGCTCTTCGTCATAGCTACGAAATCACATGGCAAAAGTGTACATCAAATGAAAGTCACAAAGCTATTCTCACTTTGAGATCAATTACTTTTTTGTTTGGTTTCAAATTGATTGAACTTAATTTTGATAAAATAGAGCAGCTTGGACCTACGATCGTTAATCTATTCTTCTGTGGCAACCTTTTTGGAATCCGATTCCAAGGCTGTTATATTCAAAGTTTGATCCCACTGGCTATCAACAAGCAGAAAATTGTCCATCATCTGAATATGGAGCCAAAATGGATATCATCAATTCTTGCTCAGTTTTTATTAAGAGCTGAAGCAATCATGGTAAGTTTTAAAACCAATTTAGCAAATTTTTCAGCTATTAATCTATATTTTCTTTAATTTTATATTCTTTCGATCTCAGTTTGAACGAGACATTCAAATATGGAGCAACAAAATTTACCTGGATAACCCAAATTTAGTGAAGGAAGAGAAACAAATTCTTACGTTCCGTCGCTGGTATTCACAATTTTTCAGTGACTCTAAAGAGCCACAGTACAGATTTGAAGATCTCTGGTGACACAAATTACTTGTCTCAACATTTATTCAAAAATAATCTACCGTTTCATTAATAAACAGCAAAAAGCGAAGATGTTCTCGATTAAAGTTCATTTTGGACTTTTGTTTTTAATCAAACTTCAGTTTAAAAAATTTGCGTTTTTCAATAACCAACTTCAGGGAACAATCAGGTTGCAAAAAAAGATGAACCTGGTGATGTGAATAAATGTAAACCAATCAAATGGTTGATTTGTATTTAGCAAATTAGTTGAGCAATATTATGGGAAGTTGGTGATTACTGATGAATTGAAAGATTAATCTTATGTTAAATTTGTACTTTCAAATGATGCAACTATTTCCTAATCTGATTGTTTATTATTACGTTTACTTCTTCAGGATCCATTTCAGATTAGATTTTTTTGAAACTAATATGATGAGGACAAAGATGTTGTAGATATGAAGGAGTTCAGGAAAGATAATAATTTAATGTAAGTTATCAAGATGATCAAAATGTTGGCCTTGTTTAGTGTTTATGGTGACAGTGACCCCGAAGATGTTGATGAAGATAAGGATGATTCTGATGATGGGGATGAGGATGGTTTTGGAGCACGATTAACAGGGAACAATACAAATGTAGAAAAGATTATCGGTCTCATCTTGGCCTTCAATGAATGACACTTTTTTAACTCGTTGGTTAAGTTAATTGCTAAAAATGAAAGGTATTACGAGATGATGAAGAAAAGGAACAATTGAATAGATGGATGAAACAAAAGAAGCAAAAAGTAGGTGTAATTGGAGTTATTCTTGTTTTAAGAAGCAATTATAATAATATTACTCTTCTTCACCTCCTTCTTTACGAAATTTAATGCAACCTCATCCTACTTGCGGCATTTTAGACAGACAAATGTAATAAAAAAAGATGAAGACGAGGGTTGAAATTGAGAGCGAAAGTAAACGTTGAATTAACGGGTTTCAGATGATAATGGTGGCTTTAATGATGATGAAGACTAAAATGACTTTGGGATGGACTGAAGAGATGATTTTGTTTTGTTTTTTGCACATTAAAAGTCAAGAGATGCTTGATATGTAATGGATCCATTGTCTTTCCCAAAAACTAATGATGATGATGTTATTATTAAGACAACAATAACAACAGCACAAAATTTGTTTCATCCATTTCAAAAATTGGAAACGATGTAATTGTGTAATCCAATAGCTTTTAGCTAATGCTAAAAAAATATGAATATAATTCACAAATTATTTCTATTTTCTAGACTCTTTACAATCGCTTTTCGCTGAAACTCAACGCTTGATATTAGAAGATCACAAATCAAATTAACTATTCATAATTACTAAGTATCTACACTAATTAGATTTCACAGTCGATCAACGGTTCCGTTAGTGGTTTTATCACCTTAATAGATTGTAAATAATACTGTAGATGAAGAAGAGCAAATCTCAATAAAATCAAATGATCCATGAAATAGTATGAACGGCCGTCAGAGGGAAATTTAAAATTTGCACATTTGTCAGCAATGATCAAATGATTAAGTGGGAAATTACAACATCGAGAATTTAACAGATAGAAATTTAAAATTGTTCAATTAGAGTTGAAAGGGAAGGTTGAAAACTGAAAGTATTAATACTTAAACAGATAACATTGAAATATAAACGGAATGACTGATAGAAGAGTAAAGATAATGTTAAATTTTTTGAAGTTTTGTGAATCAAATACATGTTTATTATTAAATCGATAATCTAATTATCCAATCTACACAAAAAAAGTATTTAACGAAATAATTATACTCATCAAGCTTTCATCAGGAACTGCTTAATCAATTGATATTCATCAATTTAATTCAATCAGATACTTTTAAGATGTGTATTCAAGTACTCTTTGGTTACAAAACTAAATTTGTTGAAAGCTTTTTTCTCTGTAAATGATTGCATTTGTTTGATTGTCGAGAGTTTTAATTGCATTTTATTATACGCACAGAGTTCATTAATTAAAAATATGATGAATTTATTTGAATCCAAGTAGTAATAGTATCTTTAACTATCTGATCTTTTATCGATATCTTTGTTTTCACGTTTTAATATGAAAGTTTTTCATCGATTGTGGATTTTTGTTGACTCTCAACTTGTTCTTGGATCCCGTTCTGAATAGTTATTTTGAATTTGATCATTATGATCATATCAACACGAAAGTTTATCGTCTATCTAATGTTAAGAATAGTTGCTAACGATTTCTGTTTGCATGGAAACCAAATGAATAAACAGGTAAGAATGTTTGTTAAAGATTAAGTCAGCTGTTTTATACCTCGCGGTTATTTTTCCTTTTAGTGTTGATTATAACGTTGCAAGAGTTGTTTCAACATATAGTGTACAAGATGGAGCTATTCAATCAAGTTATTCTGCTCTGATACGAGTCGGAGTTGAAATAACACGTCTTGATGACTAACTTGCAAAGATGGTTGCTGCCGGGCTGTCTAGGTCAAATGAAAGTCATCAAAATCTGGGCAAACTACCACCTAAAATTTGTTCCGACTCTTGATGTAAATAAGTAAATGACCAAGCCTGCTACAAAAAAAGGCTTGTTTACCAATGATAAGTTCAAATTGTGTACCAAGGGTTAGGAAAAAATGAAACCGATTTCAAATTGGCTGATCTTTCGAAGCAAATTTAACTATCAGATTTATTTCAAATGTATGTTTAGCTCCTCCATCAACTAAACAGAGCATTTCTCATCCTTAATAAATTTTTTGCAACTTTTTTCGATAAGTAAGGGCTATAGGGGCCAACTTTTCTGTCGTCTTTGTAACATTGGACGGGCATTTAACGTGTGAATATGCCGCTTTTTGAATATTTTCGAGTTGAATATCTTGTTCTTGTAATAATTATTGTTGGCGGACTAACATAAGACTTTTTTGATAGACTTTTATGCGCTTGTTCCAATCGATTTTGTTGACTCTGGGTTAGCCTGCGTCGACATCCTCTTTTACCAATTTTTGATTATTTCGATCTTCCTGCGGTCTCTTTCTTCACTTTAGATACTAATAGATGATAAGCACTTGCATGTAATTTTTCTTTCATTAATTCCTTAATCATAATACTTCTTGAATATGAAAGGCTTAAAAGATGAGAAAATCTTGCTCTCAGAAGCTTTTTTACCTGTCATCTTCACGCTGCAATAAATGAATCTGTTACATTTTTCTCGTCAATTTGATTCCAAATAGACGTCAGTTAGACTGAACAGTCTATGTCGAGATAAAAATAGTCACTATATTTCCTAACCCTCGGTACATCATGTACTTCATTTATTGGAGTATCCATTGAATATTTCGGAATTAGTAATTTTGCATATTCATGCGAATCTATTATAGAATATAATTTCAGGTATTAAATATATTTGTTTTTCATCCTCTTTGAAATTAATTTTGACTAATTACCTAAATAGAAATGACCTGACCTGTTTAGACCTGAAAAAAGGGAAATTTGATGTAATACATTTCTAATGATGGTGATTGCTTCGCGTTAGGTACATATATTAATGCATTTCAATGTCAAATTTAGATGTTCGTGTTCGTATATCATTTGATCTGGCAATTCCAGATTCTGATTATAGTTCTGTAATTGGTTCTGGTGTCGACACATGATACAACTAAAAAATATATTCCGTGAATTTATCACTGAAACATCAATGGCTTTTCTAATAATATGCACTTACTGATTTAAGCTTAAGCTTTAGAACCTGAAATTGTGAAATATAATATATCCTCTGGTCTGAAAATACAGAAAATATAATGTAATTTACTTTTAAATGTAGTTTATTGGATTTTTATGCTAGTAATTAAAAAATATCAAACATTTATTTGGCTGTAAATCGAGAAAAATTACCGGCTTTTGAGGTTAATTTTGAGCAAAGCTGTTTCGAGTCCAATCTATCGAAAAACAACAAGAAACTGCATCTAATTTTATTAATGGTCCCTACTTGGGCGGGAGTTGTAATGATTCATGTTAATTTGATTATTGTTTACAAAATGAAATAATAAAATAATTCGAGTCTATTACTGGTTGTGATCCTTGGTAAGCTGTCTGTAGATCAGGAATGATAAGCTACTTCTCGGTATAAGCTAACTTTTTAAACCTTATTCAAATCTTGATAATTTGAAGGAAAAACGTCAAATTGCTTTGGAGTCCAAAGTTTGGACTCATCTCTCAGAGTTAAGGGAAATTTCAAACACTACGATGGTCTATCATACCAAAAGTTAAATACTGTAAAATTTATTTATGCTTAAAACTTTTCAAATTCAATTTTTGATCTTTCTGGTATAACAAAGTGCGATACAAAAATCAAAGCTGATAACTGAAAACAATTACTTTTAATTTTTAGATACATTGAATACAATATGTATCATTAATAAGTCTTTAGCTGTGAATTGGATGGATGCAAAATTATCCAAAAAGCCGTGATAGACTTGGGTCATGTTGGTGGAAGTATAGATTAATATAATCTGTTGATAAAACGAAACATTAAGCAGAGAATGTTCGATCAGAGTAAATCAGATTATCGACGCAAATTCAGAAAAAACGTATCAACTTTCATGACTGATAATTTTGAGTTAATCTTTTTTTTGCTTATTTTTGAGCATTTTTGAAAATGAACTAGATAAGGTTTCCGTCTTTAAAATCTCTTACGTTTTTAATCGACTATTAACAAAAATTTATCAATATAAAGGTAACTGTAATTTTTCTAGGAAAGGTATCGATTCTTATCGAGTGTATCGATAAAAAGGAGCATCACCACATTACACTCTGCTGAGAGATAGCTGCTGTAGCGAGTTACTCCTCCTCTTCTGACATCAAGCTATTCTCGCCATCTTGTTGTTGTATTTGACTTGACTCTCTGCTGTTACTTTTTTGATTTGCTATCGGTTTTTTTTGACTGACTGAGTTTGATACCTAAGCTCAATCAAACTCTGCATCTTATGATTGTTTAATTAGTAGATATGTTTTAAATTATTGTTGCAATTGCAAATTGATTAAGAAAATTTTAACCAGTTCATTGTGTATTTCTCTCTTTCTCTCTGAAGCTCTTTCCTTCCTTTTCCTTTCTTTTTTGTCTTTCGTATTGCTTAATATGATATAATGGTGAATCCTTTGTCTTTAAATTTCATAGCTACTCAATTAATTCTTCCGTCTCTTCTCGTTTTCTGTGAATAACAGTTTGTACCCGGCTGGTCTTTGTCCTCGAAGGTCGATGAAGATTGACAATATGGGCGAAGAAACAGAAAGAGATATTTTTATGAAAAGGTTGGCCGCCTTTAATGAATCCCGTGGTGCTTCTATGACCTCATCTCCAACCATAAGTAAACATCCCTTGGATCTGTACCAATTGTATAATGTTGTTAAAAACAAAGGTGGTTTTCTTGAAGTATCTAAAGTTAAAGCATGGAAAGAAATAGCTACTTTATGTGGTTGTATGGTAAATCCAAGCGCTGCTTACGCTATAAGGAAACAGTACATCAAACATTTATTACCATACGAATGTAAATTTGACCGGGGAGGAATTGATCATACAACATTAATTGCAGCAAACGAGAAAAAAACGAAGAAATCTAAAGAGACAATGTCTCCTGGTCATAGTGACAGTAATTCACAAGGTTTCCCACCAACACCCGGCTCAATGGAACCACCAGTATCACCTTATCCGGGCAATGGACCATCTCCTATGGGTAACAGTTATCCGCAAGGTTTCCCACCAACTCCTGGCTCAATGGAACCACCATTGTCACCTTATCCGGGTAATGGCCCGTCGCCTACAGGTAGCAATTATCCACAAGGTTATCCTCCACAACCTCATCATCCAGGAATTCCGAATTATCCACATCCTGGGTCACCTTATTCACCTCATCCTATGTCATCGCCCATGCCTGGTCGGTCACATTCTCCACATCCTAGTGGTAAAAAATTGAAAGGTGTTCCGTCCCCTGGAACAGCAGATAGTGATTCTCGAGGTAGCTACCCACAGTCAGGTACTCCAGTGCAATTAGAAGGTCCTTATCCTCCACACCATGGATCAATGCCATCAATGAATAATTATGGACCAGGACCAGGACCAGGAATGTACTCTAATCAAATGAACAGGAGCCAAGAAGCTTATTATCCTAATGCATCTAATTTCCCACCTAATAGACCAGCATCTAGAGGTGCAGCTCAAGGCTATTATGGTCCACCAGGATATGAGTATAATAGAGAAAATCGTTCTTCAATGGATCCAAATAGACCAGAAGCAAATAATTATGCTAGTAATCAACAAGGAGAGTCCTCAACGAATCGAGGAACTCAATTATCTAATCAACCTCCTTCAACGTCAGCTTCATCTACATCTTTACCTGAAAATCATGGGCCGTCAAATCCAACCCATTCTTCACCTCATCCTTCTCATCATCAACAGTCTAATATGAGTGCTGGTCCACGGTATCCCCATCCATCAGCCTCACAGCCCCCACCACTTCATGGTAATATGACAACTTCTCCATATGTACATAGTCAACCAGGTTGGGACAATAATCAACTAAGAAATGATCAAAATAGCGGAGGATCAGTTCCTCCACCATCACAGGGTATTCCTGGTCCTGTACCAGGAGCAACTAATGGTTGGCCAATGAATAGATATCCACAACCTCAGCCTCCTCAACCTGGGCCAGGAGGACAAGTACCACCACAAGGAATGAATCATCCTGGATATTTGTCTACAGCGCCTCCGCATGGACATGGACATGGACATCCTCATCCTCTCTCTCATCAACATCAACATCAACAACACTCACATTTTTTATCCCATCCTTTTTCGGATGAGATGAAACCCCCCACGCCAACCGGCCATCGACGATATCCTTCTAGCCATCAGCAACAGCAAGCGCAATTGAAGAGTGGTCAGTCTGAATCAGGGTCTGACAGTTCAAGTTTTCGTAACAATCAATCTAGTAGTCGTCCTACTAGTCGACAAAGTAGTCGCCCGAGTAGCACAGGATTGCCAAGTCCTGCTGCACCATCACGTGGCTCTGAAAGTGAAAATAACAAAGGAAATAACTCGAATAACGTTAACATCAAAGACAATTCCAATAGCTCTGATAGTTCTACTAGAGTGACACATCCATCGTCCACTCCGGGATCTAAGTTGCCAAATCAAAGCCCATCTATGCACCAGGAAGCTTATTACCCTAACCCCAATTTCCCACCAAATCGACCAGCATCTAGAGGAGCTCAAGGCTATTATGGGCCGCAAGAATATGATTATAATAGAGAAAACCGTTCTTCAATGGATCCAAATAGACAAGAAGCAAGTAATTATAATAATAATCAACAAGGAGAACCTCCAGCTAATAGAGGAGCTCCAGTTTCTAATCAACATCCTTCAGCTCCACCTTCATCATCCTCATCCTCATCTGAAAATCATGGTTCTTCAAATCCTCCGCATCCTTCATCTCATCATCCACAATCCAATATGAGTGCTGGTCAACGGTATCCACATCCACCAACATCACAGCCACCATCGACTACGCCACAGCAACCCTTACTTATGAATAGCTCTGGTTATCCTCCACGAGGTCCAGTTCCAGGACCTTATGGTCCAGTCCCCCCTGGAAATCAACCAACTTATCCAGGAATGAATGATGCCTATCGCAATAATGGACCCTCAAATGTACAGGTAATTAGTTTTTTTTCTTGTTTCGATTATGAAATCTACTCCTTTATGAATTAATTTTTGTTTAAATTTTATTTATATTATCTTACTTATGATTACATTTTATTTCTTTTATTTTTTATTTTATTTTCCGCTCTTATTTAATGCATTTTGATTTCCTGCTTGTTAAGATGTCAACCCATAATAGTCCACTAGCTCAAAGGCTTTTAGCTGCCAAATCTAATCAACCTCAAGTATGTTTTGTTAAAATTTATCCTCAATTTTTGAATTTTGTTGCTTGATTTTTAAATTTCTAAAATGAGCTTTTTTCAAAACTAATGTATTATACTTTATTTTTTTCTCACAGAGTTCCAATTATCAGAGTTTATTATATTCGAATCCTATGAATAAAGCGCCACACAATGGGCCAACACCAAGGTTCATGGGTGAATCTAGAGAAAATAATATTTATGACCAAAATCCATCAACTAACAGTGGTCATGTAATAGGACCTAATCATCCTCCAGGATCTGCTCCACAACATCCACAACATCAACAAAGTCATCCTGCTTATCCAAAAAGGCACCCTGACTTTATGAAACCAGAACAACAATCTCAACATCACCCCCCACAACACCAACAAACTCCCACTCCACCTCAACAATCCTCTATATTTCAAGGTAATTTATTTATAAATTGATAGATTTGATTGCCGAAATTGTCATTTTTTTTAAAAATAATGATTAATCAATCTGTTTAATATTTATTTGCGTTATTTAGATGGACCTCCCAATCAATATGGTCCATATCCTGGACCTGGTGCTAGACCAATGACACCAAATTATCCTCAAGGTGGTGGTCCTCATCAACCATGGAATCGAGATGCAACTTTCAGAGGACATCCAGGCGGTCCACCATCTCATCCTCCAACATCACAACCTCCGCCACCTCATGGTAATATGACAACTCCTCCATATGTACATAGTCAACCTGGTTGGGAAAATAACCAACCAAGAAATGATCAAAATAGCGGAGGATCAATTCCTCCGCCATCACAGGGTATTCCTGGTCCTGTACCTGGCCCTGCACCAGGAGCTGGAGGAGCAACTAATGGTTGGCCAATGAACAGATATCCACCACCTCAACCTCCTCAACCTGGACCAGGAGGTCAAGTACCACCACCAGGAATGAATCATCCTGGATATCTATCAACAGCACCCCCTCCTCAAACAGCCTATCCTTATCCACCGGATCATCCAATGAATAAAATGAATGCAGCGCAAAATAGGATGTATCCATCAGGACAAATGCCTGGAGGCCCACCAATGCCATCAAAAACTCCTTTAGCCCATTTAACTCGTCTTTTATCTTCAAGTCTTCCTGGATCACCAACACCAAGTCCACACACGGGAACTCCAACTTCGGGTTCACCCCTTCCTCTTTCACATGGATACGGACATGGACATGGACATCCTCATCAACTATCTCATCAACATCAACATCAACAGCATTCACATCTAATGCCCCATCCACATCAACAACATGGTCATTCTCATATGCCTTATGGACAGATGATAATGAAAAGGGATTTAGTGTTTCCACATGGTAGTGTTGAGGCAACTCAAGCAAATTATGCCAAACGGCGTAAGTTGACGTGTAAAGATTTATCACCGGTTGAAGCATGGAAACTTTTAATGAGTTTGAAATCAGGATTACTTGCTGAAAGTACCTGGGCATTGGATACTTTAGCCGTTTTGGTTAGTGATGATAGTAGTTATCTTTATTTTGGACTTCAACATCTACCAGGATTATTGGAAATTTTATTGGAACATTATAAAAAATGTTTAAACGATATGTTTGATGGTTTGTTTAAAGACACTGAAGTTAGTGGGCATATTGAAACAATTTCAAAGAAAGAAAAAAGGACGCGGAAATGGTATCAAGTTGGATCTGATGATGAAGAAGAGGATGCAGTTGACACAAAATCGGACTATGATAGTGACATTGATAGTGAAGGAAGCGAAGATGACAATGTGAATGGTATGGTTGATAGTGATAAATATCTTGATGGAAACAAAATCAGAAAAACTGTCAATGTTTCAAAAGATTATGCTAAAATGGATCATGCAATTCATGTCAACATTCCCAAAATTGATCAACAAACTAAAATGTTGAAATCATCTCTTGACCTTACCTTTAAATCACGTAATGGTAAAACAGTCAGAATGGAAAATGCTGAAGCTCATTTATTTGTAACAGATTATGAAAAGAAATGGGATTATTTAAAGAACGGTTTCCGTGTTGGTAAAGAGCATTGGGCAAAAGGGTATGGAGAAATTACTAATCATATTTTGACGCATTTTGAACCAAAGGAAAAATATCTCAAGCTTGTTAGAGTTATTAGGACGAAAAAATCAAAGAAATCCTATAAAAAATTAAAAACAAAGGATGTAAAGAAAAGATCGAATTCTGTTGTTGATGATTGTAACTTAGTATCCTGTCCAGAAACTGTTGTAAAAAAAGAGAAAATAGAAATGCCTTCTCCAGTTGAAAAGCAAGCCGATAATTTACCAAGTGAAGTTAAATTTTGTTCGAATGGAAAATCTTCTGATAAGAAAGTTTCCTTCTATGATTCTGATGAACTTGAAGAAGAAGCTGATAGTGAAGAAGATTCACCATTATGTCCAGTTTTGGATTATTATGATTCAATTAGTCGACGGTGTCTTTGTATTTCAACTTTAATTAGAAATTTATCATTTGTGCCTGGTAACGATGTCGAAATGTGTAAACACCCGGGTTTAATGTTGGTACTTAGTCGACTTATAACATTGAATCATACACATGCCCGAAGGAAACGTAATTTTGCTAAAATGAGTGAAGGAGTGGAAAACAAATCAACTAGTACAACAAATGGACAGGAAGATCAGCAAACTAATGGTATTATTGACCCTAATTATGGGAAAATGAATGAATGTTTGGATGGACATAATAATGAAAGTAATTTGTTGAAAAATTCGTCAACAATTCCCTTGATTTCATCGATAACAAACTCATCGTCATTATCATCATCATCATCATCATCAGGTTGTACGAAAGATAATAATGTGGACGAAGAAATAATTAATCCTCCATGGTGGTCTGAATCAATACATCTTTTACGTGAGAATACATTGGTTACAATTGCCAATATTTCATGTCAACTTGATCTTGATCCATATCCTGAAGAGATTAGTTTAAATATTCTTGATGGTTTATTACATTGGGCTGTATGTCCATCATCATATGCTCAAGATCATCTTCCAACTACAACAGTTCAATCCTTTACACCTAAAAGACTTGCCTTGGAATCATTAATGAAATTATCGATAATTGATTCTAATGTTGATTTATTATTAGCAACACCGCCATGGAGTCGATTAGAGAAGATGTTATTAATGTTAGCAAAAATGTTAAATCGTAATGAAGATCAAACATTACGTGAATTTGCTCTTGTTTTATTGACCAATTTTGCTGCTGCTGATACAAGTATAGCCCGTGCAATAGCTTTGACTGGTTACGCGATTCCTCAATTGATTAGTTTTATTGAACAATCGGAACAATCAGCGTTACAAGTAGCTAATACCCAAGGAATAAATGCTTTACGTGATAATCCTGAATTAATGGGTACAACTCTTGATATGGTTCGTCGAGCTGCTATTTGTTTGCGACATTTTGCCAGAATACCTGAAAATAGACCTTTGTTATTAGTTCATCAACAGAGACTTTTATCTCTAGTATTTTCACAAATTCTTGATCAAGGAGTAGCTTCTATAATAGCTGATGTTATTTATGAAGTATCTTTGTATGATGATAGTTCGTTACCTCATCCACATTTGGTAAAGTCACTGAAAAACTCGTCATCATCTCCTTCATCATCTCCAACGCTATCAATACCTACATCCACATCTACATCAACTCCAATACCAACGCCGACATCAACATCAACATCTACAGAAATCTATCTATGTATTTGTAAATTAACAAATGAACAGAAAACTTAATATTGTCCATGATACTTATTATTGATTAATCATAAATCTTAATCCATCATAAAGTGAAGCCCGTTTAACCAAATAAGTGTCAATCAATCACTATTAATGACATTTTAATCCAATGTAGTGATAATCAATAAATAAATAGGGGCAGATGAAAAATTATAAGCAGCCGATTGGGACAATAACGAAACACTAATAAAAGTTCTCATCTTGTGTATAGAACTTAGACCAAAGATAATTAGTATATATGTATATATTGTTTTACATGATTTTTTTATTCAATCAGGGTTAAAACATTTGCAATCAACAACAGTAATAATTGAATTTGATAAACATGAAACATTGAAAGTAATAACAATCACAATGACTTTTGTTCACTAAATTATTTCCCTTCATTTTTCTAATCATGAATTCATTTTTTTGCATCAGAGTTTTTGTTATAACCAATAAGTATACTGACTAAATTGTAATCAGCATTTTGTTGATCGACCGTCGATTGCGATTCTTAAAAGTCGAAAGAAATAATGAAAATTCATCATTTTTCCATCCAACTGAAATAAGTTCTAAATGTCACTTAAACTATTATAAATGCTATTGTATCATTTGATTGCTCTTTTGGATAGACTTTAGTTTAGATTGCCGACAATTAAGAAGGAGTACAACTTTTCCTTTTCTTTCTCGGTGATGAACGATGATTTTTAAGTCCACCCAACGACATTGAATAATTGAACAGATCGGTAACTGGTAAACTTGACCGTCTTCGGGAATGCGATTCTGACTTTTTAACTTCATTTAGATGAGGGTCAGTTGAGAATGCTGAAAAGGTAGAATGGTTGCCATTATTTTGGCTATTGTTATGATTAGCATGACAACCATTATTGGACGATGAATGATGATTACTGGAGGAAGTTAATAATGACCAAGGATTGTGATGATGAGAATGTTGATGGTAATGTGTTGATGGACCAGCAATAATCTTAAGAGAACCCTTAAGATGAGCTTGTAAAAGTAATTGTTGAAATATCGATGTTATGTTGTCATTATTCTTTGCTGAACATTCTACAAAACCTACTTCCCAATCAATGCATTCAAATTCGACCATCTCTTTAGATATAATTCGAGACTCGGAAAGATCAATTTTGTTACCAGCAATTACAATAGGAACCTGAACAGGTTCAATTAATGTTTCACCAGATGATTGATCAGCTGTTGAAGTTGATTGACTAAAAGCATTGTTTCTATTATTGCTATCGTCTGCGTTACCGTTAGAATTATTGTTGCTATTGCTATTGTTATCATTGTGGCCATTTGAATCGGGACAATTGTTGGAAGCTGTTGATTCCGTAGAGTTGCCAGTTGACGACCCTTTAGTTTTAGCAATCATCTCCCTTAGTGATGTAACCTCATCAAATGATTCCTTGTCATTAATTGCATAAACTAAGATGAAAGCACTACCACTATTGATTGCAAGACGACGCATCGCAGGAAATGAAAAGGTGCCACTGGTGTCTAAAATTTCAACAGATACGGTACCAATTCCTTTTATTTCATATTCACTTTTGTGAAGCTCTTCAACAGTTGGATTGTGATCAGCAGGAAAAGCATCGTAAAGAAAACGCTTGATGATTGCAGTTTTACCCACTTTGGATGCACCCATGACAACTAGACGATATGTTTCCTTGTCACCATGAGAAGATGATCCTACTGATCGTATATTTGATGAAGATGATGAAGCAGATGAAGCAGATGATGCTGGGTGACCGGATGAAGCGGATTGGCCACCATAATCGACCACTTCTGAACTAACTCTTGGTAAAAATGAAATTCGTGAGTGACGACGACGTCCAGGTAACCCAAGACCGGGTTTAGACATGTTTCATCTAGTTTTTAAATAGTCCAGATTATGTTCCCATTCATGGTTTAGATTCAAACCCAAAGGTACCAACAGAAAAACTGAGAAACCAATTAACCTAAAAAAGACGAGAAAAACAAATAAATATAAGATAAAGTATTGAAAAATGCATTGGAAGAAATGGCGTCTCAGTGAATTAAATGAAAAAAGAGAGGGAAAAGAGTTTGTGACTAACAAAGTTATTTATCATTACCATGAGTTGAAGTAAACTGTTGCCTTTTATACTTTACCTTTTATTTCAATTGTGATAAATTATCAAATATCCGTTTTCCTTTTCCATTTATTTAATATTTAAAATATTTATTCTCTTCATCATATTCTTCACCAGTTTCTTCAATTTGACAATATAACAAATTTATCCATCAAGAAATAGGAGATGAAAATTTAGTCATCAACTGTCTGCATAATGTTTGTGAAAATGGGCAAAAGCATAAATACATCTTCAGTTGCTTCCATTTCCACCTTATAAACCATTGAAATGACACAGTTTAATTCTATTCTTTTTTCGTCTCTTCTACAATTTCTCATTGAAAGACTGTCTTTTTTCGTTTCATCAATTCTACTCTTCATTTTATCATCACTCCTTTACCATTTTGACACGGAATAGTCACCATTTTTTCAACTTGTTTCACCTCACATATTTTTTCCTAATTTGTTGCTGCTCAGTTTCCAAACGAAAACAACTTGGGTTGAGCAGGAAATTACTGAATTTTCATCTCACAATTGAACATTAATAATTGCCTTTTTTCTTGAATTATCAACCATTTTTTTCTGTACCTTTCAATCAACCGTTTGATTAGTAATAAACAACTTTAACCTGTAACATCATAATCAATACGAACAAGCTTATTTAAACCTTTCTCCTACTCACCTTAAACCTGATGATTACCTTTCATTGTCTGACTCTTTACATCCAAACCTTTTGTTTTTAACCTTCATACCTTTCAACTGTGCCAATGTTTATATTGAAAGATTGGTTTAACAAATAATAATAACGAAGATGATGTTGATAATAATAAGTAGCAAAAGCTTTCTGATAGATTTTGATGGATTCCAAGGGAGTTGACTATTGACAATGTTGTTGCTGGTGTTAATGTTGGTAAAGCTCATCACCTTATTTTTTTGGTTACAAAATAACATTACCTTGCCTTTACCTTAATGTTATTTTACACCTCATCAAGATAAATGGACAATTTCAATAAATTATTGGAAACCAAACTCAATGATGAACCCAAAAATAACTGCTAGTCTAAACGCATAAACTCGGCAGGAATCTCAAATCTCAAGATAACAATCTTTCAATAATCAAAATTGCATGAATAGCTTTCAACTTTATTGAATAAAGGTGAGAAATGATTATCAATCAATAATGTTTATAATGCAAAAACACATACAAACAAACAAATTTTCACCAAACTTGATTCACCAGTCAGACGTTCGTAGATTCAATTAACCTTTGAATGTTTACCTGAATCAATTGATCAACTAGATTCCAATTGTTCATCCAGTCTTGCGTTTTAACCCAACATTATTTTTACTCAGTTGCTGGGAATTATGGAACAAGAACAAAGGTAAATGGTGAAAAGAAAAGAACGAGTGATAAATGATAATTAACAGATTAAAGCGATGAAATTGGATGTAATTTATTACCAATGAGACGGAGGAAGAAAGGTGAAAGTATCGTTACCTTAACATTGAAACAAAATTGATGTTCAAATAATCCAATTTCAGAGCTTAAATTTCCAAGACTCATTACAAGACTATCTTCATTTTACAATGGTTAAATGATATAATTTTGTTCGAGGAAATAGAGAATTGATGAGAGAAATTGATTGATGACGTTGATTAACAATAAAGAAGCAAAAACGAGTTAATCTTCAATGTAAAAGCTCGACAATATTTAAGTTGAAAGATGATAAATTGCAACAAAACACAATTAAACAGCTTTGATGGTTTTTATTGTTAAAAAAATTATCATTATTGTAACAATTTTTCAATTTTTTGCAGACAATTACTTCATTCAATACATGATAAACTGCTGATTAATCTGAACAAATAAAGAAATTAATCTGAATAGAAAATCAGAAAAGATCAAAGATGTTGGAAAAAGTGTTGATATAAAGTATTCTTGGATTGGCAATGATTGCGTTTCAAGAGTAAAATTATTGAAGATGAAAAGGTTGAAAAGAATGGAAATAATAGCGATTCCATTGAATGGAGCAAATTCTGGGATTGAAATGGGAGTGAAAACAGGTTGGTAACAATCATGATACTTACATGAAATTATCATGTGTTAAAAGTCATGGAACCATGGAGGGAATGAAAGGAGAGAAAGCGAGACGAAACAAGTGAAATATTCTTACATGAAAAACATGATGATTCTGTTTATACAGGGATTGATTCATTCATTTTCCAATCCATTAAACAATAAATAACATTGAAATGAAGAAAAAATCCCTGGAAAAAAGGAAAAAGTTTCAACTGATGAAACCTAATCAACTCAGAAGGTGGTTAACAAAGTGAATGCCAAAATGTCTTTTCCTTCACCACTTTTGTTTTCCCAATCAAATAAATTAATTATCGAGTCTTGCAGAAAAAAAATCATTAGAATACTGAAAAGAATTCAAATAAAATGAAAAAACTCACAATTGAAGCTAAAAAATTGGTTAAAGAAAGTAAAGGAGGCAGTCAAGAATCAGATTTTTCTGATGTAGATTTCAAAAGTTGCATTCGTTTTTTAGTTTTTAGCATAGTTTTTTGAGATAAAGGCTAAAGAAGCTCGAAACCACAAATTAGGTAGAAACCATCTGATTTTTTCATGCAGACATAAAAAACGATGAACAGTATCGATGCACAGAGTTAGTGAAAAATAGCTTAAAATTGGGTTTTTAAAAAAACTGTATTTTTCTTAGATATTTCAATCTCTGACTATTTTCAAGTGGATGCACAGCAAGATATTTGAAAAGTCGTATAATCAAAGAGTAAAGGAGAAGAGATTTCTCTTAATGCTATGGTTGAAAGTTTAATAAGTGAAATTGTGATTAAGAATAAATCACAATAATGAGTGAAAATAAAACATCAAAGTTATTATGTTAAATCACAATCTGAGTGGTCTCAATGAGTGCTCTTGATTGACCTTTGCATCGTAATTTGCTATTTCACATTTTATTTCTGTGTATTTTCTTTGAATATTAGCATAGCTTTTTATTGAGTCAAAATCAAACATTTGTTTTTGAACGACTTTGATGATAAAATTGCATTTTTCAATAAAAAATCTAGTTTTGGCTATTTTTTCAAATTTTTTTCACCACCTTACAACTATTCAGTTTTTATGTTTCTATTCAAAAAATTAGTTTCATGCATCATGTGGCTTTTAGCATTTTTGAGTTTTATCTCTGAAACTATGAGTGCTAGAGAAAGATTGTTCCTTCATGCAAATTTGCATCAGAAAATGAAGATTCTTCATTCTGCTCGAAGAAAACTGAGGCCATTTTGCCTTTTCTTCTTCTTCATCCTTCTTCTTCTACCTTGAAATGACTGCACGTCTCTTAGCTTTTGACTTATTTTATGATTTGTTGATTAACAGATAATTCAATTTTCTTCATCATTCAATCATGAATAAATTTAGCAACTGTTCAACTTTTCCTGATAATCTGATTAAGAGTCGAAAAAAATATCCAATATTTGATGATGAAAATGACAAAAAATGTTTAGTCACTAATAATAACTGTTAGTTGCTTTTTTTGACAAATTTCATCTTTTTCTTCTTCTTTTCAATTTGGTGATATTTTTGTGGTGTAAAAGTTCTGAAAAGTGAAAGATAACAAGAAATGTATAAAAAGACACAAAAAGGTGATGACCAAAAACATGATCATCATGAGAAGTTTCAAGTTGAATGCTGACCAAATTGTAAGAAATGTACAAATCGTCGAGTTGAGATGCATTGAAAAGAAATGTTTTTTTCTTCTTCTGTCAAAAAGTGTTCAAAGTGACACTAAAAATGAATTTAATGAGATTTTTACGATGGAAACAAATGAAGAATGAAAAAAGTTGCATGAATTTCTGCCTTTACTTTGTTCTTTACTCAGTTTTTATACGATTTCATATTTTTTATATTTCGTTCTCACTCTTTGTTTACTTCATGTTTCTGCTTTGTTCATCTGTTTTGCTGAGTATTCAGTCTTACTCTTGTTCCCTCTCTCAGGTGTTAACAGAGAATCAACAAACAGTCTTGTTATTTGTTGATAAAAGTTTGATGATAATAATGATGATAATAATGGAGAAGAAAAAGTTCTCTTTGCAAGATGATGAACAAACTGATGATTTTCTTTCTCTTTTTTTCTGAGTTGGAAGATAATTTCAGAAGATTTTAAAGGCTTATCTTGAGGAAAGAAAAAGAATGAAAGTCTCATGAATTGGTTTATGCATGGATAGATAAAGATAAAGTTGTGAGTAAAGAGAAGAAAAAGTAAGAGACAATTTTGGAAGCTTTCAACATTCAGTTTTTATCGTAGGAATGCTTCAAGGTATTGAAAAGAAGACGAAGAAATGAGGAAAAAGGAAAATGATGATGACTCAAGTATCGGATTAAATGGTAATGTTATCAACTACAGTTGGTAAAGTAAAAGCATATTGTTGAAATAAATGAACAAGTTAACGACATGAAAAGGTTGACTTTGAAAATTGGTGAAAAGTGAAAAACTCTGAGCGTCTTTTGAACATATTTTGTTTTATTCATTGATGGAAGTCTTGATGGATCTTCCATAGTTGCAGGGACAAACAGATGATCGTCTTTCATGTTAGTTTTTATTTTAATCAAATTTTCATGGATCAACGATTAAAACTGTAAAAAGGAGAAGAAAATGAATTTTCAAATTGAGAAAATCAGTTTGAGTGCTTCTTTCACAATATTTATCCGATTTCAGTTTAATACGAAATTCAATGTGCCAATCGGATAAGAATGTCCATCATAGAATTGGAATAACAATTGAACAGCAAGATAGATTTAAAGATGTATCTCGGCATGAGTCGAAAAAAAATTAATGTTCGAAATTTCGTAAATTTCATTTTACATTTCATTATTTAAAACTTTTAGTTAGAACTTTAAAGATGAATTATAAGTGAGTTAAAGATATTTTATATCATATGAAAACCTGGGTTGACACCACCATAAGGCCACTTCTGTCTGTTGTTTTTGAAACAGCGATTTAATGGCGGTGTCAACCCTGCTTTTAATGATGTAAAGCTAAGTGCAAAAAGATTGTGAAAATGTTTTGCAATTAAAAATCGCGCTTTTTCATTGCGAGTCATTAGAGACATTTTAACATTAGCGAATCAACCACACATACTTTATCTTTGTTTTGAATAGTTTTTTGATTTATTGCGTTAAATTTTGTTTTAATTTAGTTACGAACTTGGGAAATGACAAATGAAAGGTCGAAAAGTAAGTGATTACAAGGCTTTTTCAAACTAAATCGGTTGTAAACATATTTTTCATATTTTGATTTTCTGATTTCATTTCATCTGATCTCATTTTTGATTTGATTTAACAGTCGTTAGATGAACATGATTATTCATCAATTCAAGTAATTCTGCCGAAAAAATGGCGAGAAAAAAAGATTCTGTAAAAAGTTGGGTTTGGTCATAAATAAAAAGTCCCATGAGCCCAAAATGCATGTGAATGAACTTAAACCTTCACCTCAGCATCAAGAAATTCCGGAAATGATCCAGCCAGATACGTCCAAAAAAGAAGAAAATAAAGAGAGAGAAGAAAGATCTTTTCAGGATTTTAAATGTTTTAAATTTTATATTTATGATAAAGATTCTGGCCGCAAAGTCACCAAAGAAGAGGGAAAAAAATTTTATTCCGAAAACATGATTTCAAAAATTGGTGATTCATGTAAACTTTATGATAATTGTTCTACTAAAACTTGTAAAAAAATTATGTAGTAGAAAGATATGTAATGCCATACAAATTCATGATTGAATGTCCTGTCAATCATTGTAAATCTGAGTTCTCTACTGAGACAAATTTTAAAAAACATTAATTTTGTCCCCTTGAAATGAAATGGTCATTGGTTAATCATATATTAAAGCTTTACCCATGTTTAATCCAGAGTCACCTCATCTTATAATTAACGGTAATAGATATCGAATGATTACATTTTCGTTCAATAATCAGTCAATTCTTGGTAGACTTGTGCCCTGTTAATCAGTATAGAAGCTAATCAGTTAATGTCGATGTCGATAGCTTAAACGATCTTCCCAAGTTACGATCGAGGAAGAAATCCGTTTTTTAAATTCAAATCACTATCATTGCAAATAGGATTCTCACCATCATCCTTATCTTTATATTATTAATACATCAATTTAGTTCGAGATTAAGACCGCTGTCATTATTTAATATTTTTCGATGAAACAAGAGTTGACACGGCCATTAAACCGCTTCCTGAAAAACAAGCGAAAGTGACCTTATGGTGGTATCAGCCCTGGTTTTTATATACTAACTTTATCATATTCTGAAACTTCGAATACAAGCCTAAAAAATAATTTTTCGGTGAACCAAAATATTATCTTTTAGAACTGAATTTCTGTTCAAAATTTATTCCAAATCATCACTTGTTTCCGATCACATTGCATGAGAACCCTTTTGATGAATCTCTAAGTTGTTTAGTTTCATGCGAATCTTCAACTTTCCGAATAAATTTTTTCTTCAAAAATTAAGTTTACATAAATTTCCAAGAATACTCTGGAAACAGCTAGAAATTGGTTCCATACTGAACAAGTTGACCAGATCGGCCTTATTGGACCAGAACCGAACATGTTTATGCTACCAATATTTTAAATCCAATTGTTTTTCAATAATTCAAGTAAACGTGATTCTTTTTTTTCTTCAAAATTTTGTGCAACATGAAAACTATCGAATTATCAGAATGAAAATAAACTGAAAATTCAGCTGAAACTCTGAAACTCTTCAGAAAAGTGGAAAAATTGTTAACTCTCAGGTTTAATGGACAGAAAAGGCATAAGTACGTAAAGATGGAAATGTTGATAAACAAAATGGACTTTTGTTGTCTTATTATTTAATCTTACCTACAATTTTTACTCTTGCATTGAAAGCTGATGAAAGTTTATCATGTTTTATAACTGTGCGAACATCATTTATAAATCAAACTGGATAAAAGTTCTTTGCTTACACCAGGGAATTTCATTTCTTCATGTTCACCTTCAGAATAATCAATGTTTTTGCAACAGAATGATGATCAACATCATTTCCATCATTGAAAAGTAAAAGAATGTTATCATGATTATCATTACCTTTATCATGTCGATAATCATGCATCCAAAATCTGAGTTATTCAGTTGAGAATATGCTTCTCTCTTCCTTTCTCAATATTATCTTCAATCAATTCCATGGTTCAACTAATCCCAATGCAACCTTAACCTTGATTGACTAACCTTTTTCTTCCAATTATTTTCACCCATTTCATCCATTCTTACCTTAATTTGCCAGTCGATAACCTGTTCCTCACATTATTTAGCCTGCAACACTGGTCAACATTGAAAGGTTTACTGTTCAACGAACGAAACATTACCTTAAATGGTAAGCAAACTGGTCAACATTTTCACCTTTTCACTTTTTAATTAAAACAAAAAAAAAGTCTTTTGCTTCAATGAAACTTCACTGACCTGGAAACTCATTTAATTACAGTTATCATCTTGACTTTTCCTCATTTAATACATTAGATTACATTAGATAAACTGCAATCTTTAAGGCAATAACCAGAAGCTTGAAATGTAAAACAATAAAAGGTTAATCAAGTGCTTTATTGGTTAAATTGTAATGAATTAATGATTCGATTGTCTTTTCTTATCAATTTAGTGTAAACTTGATTAAAGGTAAAAATAAACTGATTGATTAGCATCAATATATTAATATTGACTGAAAACGCTTTGAAGAGTTTATTGATTAATTTTGCTTTTTTGCTGTTGTTTGTAAAAGCAATAACAATAATAACATAATTGAATCAAATATTTGATCAGAATACAAATTGAGTTGAATATTATCACATTTATGTGCTCAGAATAAAGTTAAACTCAGATAATTAATTAATTTTTTTTTGGTAAAATCACTTTCATTCGTCTGATCATCTGTAAAGGAATCAACCTTTTCTGGTTTGAAACTTGAAAAGGTAAATTGAATTGTCTTTCAACTACAAACCTTGAATGGTAAAATTGATTGATCCAAATAGTAATCTAAATTTTAATCTAAATTGTTGAGCTTTTCTGTTTTGTTTTTTTACTCCATTTCATTTTAATGTAAATTAAAGCGACATTTGTATTGATAACGGTTTAATTGGAGTTTACTTCAACATTGAATTTTTCAATTTACCTTTTTAGCTTTTCTGCATTTCTGATTCTCATCCTTTCCATGTTATTACATGGCATTTGCATACAGTTTTACCTCATCCTTTAACCAGCAAATAACCAGAAAGAAAAGATAGAGATGTAAGTTGGTTGAAATTTGCATTGAAATGCACAGCAAAAAATAGCAAACAGTATTTATCTTTTTGACTTTTTTCTCCTTTTTCCTTCCTTCTGTGTTTTTTCCCAATGATTCATTGAGATTCATGTTAATCATGAAGAAGCAGAAGAAAGAAAGGATGAAATAGTTTTTCTTTTTCCATCAATTTTCTTTCCACTCCAATGCAAAGGTAAAAGATTTTCAGGTGCGATGATAATTGGATTAGTAAAACAGAGAAAAAGAAAAGTTGTAATCAAAAAAGTCGCGTTTGATGAACAGTTAAAAGAGTCAAATTTTATGGTGCAAATGATGAAAATAAAACAATTCAGTCAATAGAAGTAAACAAAATTTCGAATTCATTTGAATAGATTACTGAAAGAAAAGGTAGAATCTGATGAATTGGAAAATTCATTTTTTCTCTTATTGCATTCTTTCAAATTCTTTTCGTTTTTACCTTCAAGATCAAGTTAAAGAGCTTTCTTTCAATAGCTATTTGCTGATAAAATTTCCAGCCAATTTGGAATGAAAAAATTGTTGTTCAGATTAAAGTTGCAAAATTAAAGTCTCATTTCGCAGAAATTTTCAGAATCGCAATTTTTTCCAATTTTAATCTGATTAAGCTTCACTTGGAAAAGTTGCTCAAGATTAATCCTTTAACATTTTTAGCTGCAAATCCTTTCCACTCTTGAAATATTCACCTTCGGATAAATAATTTGCTCTATTAGGAAATATAATTATTTCGTGTTGAAAATTCACCTGTAATTATGATGTGAAAAGCACAACTTGAATTATGATCAAATTCACTCCCACAGTTGGTTGACTGGAAATTAACCTTTTACTCTATAACTTTCATTACCTGTAATTTTGGGTGCAAAAACTTAGCTTCATTTTTCCATGTTTTATCAATTCATCACAAACAACTCATCATAATGATTTCCCAAGAGATGTTCTTAGTGTTTACCTTTGACATCATTTTCAGAGGAAAGACACAAAAAGCTGACTATTTACCATGAAAGAGAAAAAAAGAAAACTCGTAAACTTTTTTTTGCGCATAATTATCATGATTCGATATGGAATTACCATGGAAATGGAAATGAAGAGAAGAGCAAAAAATTTGACCAAAAAATCTCGAAATAAATTCTGTTTGAACATTGTTTCAAAGAAAATTGAATCCTGAGATTCATGATGACATAAAGAGTTGAACGTTCATCAATAACGATAAGAGTGAAAAGAAGATAAATGTTTCATTCGAAATCAATAAATTGCCATTTTCTCGAGGAAACAGTTTTAAATAATTATCTCTTATTATCATGTTGATTAGTGTTAATCATTCTTATTGGGAATTGCGATCTGATTAATGATATTGAACCAGAATAATAAGCTTCGAATCAGACATTCATTTTTTTCTGTTTCTTCATTTCTCGTTTCACTGAGTATTATTTATGAATTTTTCTGTCTGAATATTTACTCTAAACTGAACCACTCACACACTTATGAACACATCATACATCCAAATTCCAGGGGATTCTGTATTTATATTCATTCAAATGACATGCTGAGAGCATCCCAAGTTACCAGAATAATAATGATAACTTATTTGCAGCATAATTTTCATGTTCATCAAAAAATGGTTAACCTTTAGGCAGATGAAGAACTGAATGCAACTCCTACAGGCAACTTTCAATTGCAATTGTTGCTAATCATTTGACGTTCATCTTGTGCTTATTTAACTGATGATTTAACCTTTAACCATGGAAAACATTTTCAAAGCCATTTGTCAATTGTTACATGATTAATGAATAATAAAGTCTAAAAGTAAATGTTGATGTAAAAAAGGAGTGAAGAAGCCGAAAAATGTGAACAAAAAACAAGAAAAGGTTTACTCTTTGCTTTTCAACTCTAACCTGATCAATCTAATCATTTGGGTTAATCAAATGATTACTGATTAAACAAATGTCTACAATTGTTGAACACTTTTGTTTAAACATTGACATTGAAATGAACCTTTTCCTCGCTCCATTCAGCTCGTCACAATTTAATCAGATGAAAAGTTTGATCAAACTGATTTTTTCCTTGACATTTCAAACTAGCAAACAGTTTATTATGATTAACATCTGAAGCAACCTTTTTAATCTAACTTTTTTGTTTGGTTAAATGTTCATCAAAATTGCTATATAAAGCAAGTTTCAAATTGCAATTTTCATCAGTCAATTGCTAACCATTAAAGTGATCAAAATGAAGTTTAATTTTGCTCTAATTTTTGTTTCTCTTTTACTAGTGTTCATCAGTTCCACCGCCGAGGCGATCAAAGCCAAACGAAGTATGAACCATGGAAATTTTGAAACTCAATCAAACTTGCGTGCTGCCGGTTGTAAAGGTAAAGGTGGTGGCGGCGGTTCATGGTAAACGGCGAACCAAAAAATAACGATGTTTAACTTCATGCTATTGTTTCTGGCAATTCGATGAAATAAATACTTTGAACTTGAAAATGTTTCCAATTTTGTTTCGCGTTCCTTCAATCATTTTTTACTCGCAAATTTCAATTTCAGTTCGGTTACTTTTCCTTTATCTTCTCGGTCTTCATTATCTTCTTGTTATTCACATAAATTACCTGTTTACCTTTGAGAGTTTAAATTTTCATGAAAAAAACATTGAAAGGTAAATATTTGAGTGAATTCAATTGAATTGTTGTTTTGATGATAAACGAAAAGTAAAAACCAAAAAGGTTACAAAATCAAATTCAAAGTTAATCTTTGAAAGTCTAATTTAATCAAATCTAATCTCGACTGTGTTAAAATGAATTTGTAAATCAGTGAAAAGTGCTTTTCTCAATCAACTTCAACTATAAATAGGTTTGCATTGAAATGATGAAGAGAAATGATCGATTTTAGCAAAAGATTGACAATCTTTGTCTCTTCAATCAACATCCACAGTTAATTGCTGATGGATTGATTGTTTATATCAATTGTAATCATTGATCAATGCTGCAAGGGAAAGGAATGAAGGAATCGACTAAATACGACTTTTAATGGGCAAATGTTGAGATGTTTTCATGTTAAGAGATTTTCGGTGAACATGGTGCTGATAGTGAAGAAGTTACCAGTTTTTGTTTCCTTCATTGTTAGAGCAGAAAAGATGAAAGTTTTTCTCATTCGTTTCATCTAATTGTAAAGGTCTCATGTCCAATTGACTGGACAAGGCAATGTTAATAAAGAAAAGTTGGAAAAGGAAAAAAGATAAAAGATAAAAATGATTGAAGAAACCAGAAAATTGAAACAGAATGACAATAATTTGAAAATAGAGAAAAGATGAAGACAATTATCTTTCTACTGTTAACAGTAAACTGTTTGGCGAATTGAATATTTCAAGATGAAATGTTACCAATTTTTTTGTGATGATAATTATGGAAGAGATGTTCAACCTTTTCTTCGTTTCTCTCATTCGCTTGTCAGCTTTTCATTATTTTTCATGATTAGTTGATGATAATTCATTACAATGTCAATTGTTCTGAGTTTAATGGAAACGTGAAATCATCACAGAAACAGGAATGAAAAGAAATATTTTGTCGGATGAAAAATTTAATTTACTAAACATTTGATCAACTCAACATTGAAAGACAATTAGACGAGCAAAAACAAACAACGAAAAAGATGAAAATGAAACGATGAAATGTTGATGATGGAAGATGAAGAGATGTTTAGGAAAGATTGAGAAGTTGAAAAAAAATATTATTTACCATTTCAAGCAAACTTATGCCTTGAGCTATTTACACTAGCTTTTTATTAGTGAAAAAAAGCAACTCCGAGAAATGAATTTATCTCACCATTTTCATCCTTTCATCTTCTTTTCATCAAATATTATCATATAACAAGCAAATAGTCTTTAAGCTGCTGAGAAAGCTGCTTCATTGAGATGTTTAAAATGGAAATGGAAATTAATTTCTTTATTATTTTGTTTTCGCTTTTCTTCATCTTCGTACTTCTTGATTAAACAAGCCAATAAGATGTTGTCAAGTCTAACAATTTAATTGAAATCTTCAACTTTCCATTGTTTAATGTTTTCACTTTCATCTTCATCGCCATTTAAAGGTGAATCCAACTTGGATTATTGTACATCAACAACAGACTCTTCTCCTTTTCTGGTCAGTTTAATGTTGGCCAAATGGTTTGATTCACTGATAATATTCACTGTCCAATTGTGATTGTTATTAGCAAGTTACAAGTTTCTCATTACAGACTTAATAAAACAATCATTATACAAACAGTTGAAAGGCAAATATTAACATATGTTAACAGTGTTCAGTCTTTTCTGGTTCATCATTATCTTTCCTTCGTTTTTGGGTTAACATTTCCTAGAACTCTTCATTAACTTTTGTTGAGTTGTTAATTAAAATTTCAATATAATTAATAAACTATAATAATCTAATAATGATAATGAACGCAAACTATTAAATGAAAAGAAGCTTAATTTTCTCTCAATTTCAATATGCTACATTGAATTGTTGGTTATTTGCCTGAAACAATTCATTTGCGCTCATTGAAGATAATCTTTCAGCTAAACTCATTTTACCTTTTTTTTAGTAATTATAATTTACCTTTTGCATTTGATCAAGTTTACAGTTTACAATTTGTAGCTTTATCAGCAACTTTGTCTGCTTATTGTTAACATTGAAAGCCATTTGAATTAATTACTTTGACTTTTATACTTTAGACTTGAAGCTTTACCTTCTTTTGATTATTAAGTCTTGATAGACAATTTAGAAAGATAATTTATTTTTAGCAAGTTAATCATTGAAAATTAACATTCTTATTATGTAACAGGTAAGAGAAGCAGGGAGTGAAAAAGGATAGGAAAGAATGGAGAACAGAATGTTTACAAAAGCCTATTGTTTAATTGATTTTTCATTTCGTCTTTTTTTTCGCTTCTAATTTGCTTTTCATTGCACTTCTTTTTTTTGGAAACTGCAAGATTTGATTATTTTACTGGGCTCATCTTTACCATGTTGTTATGGGAAGGTATCAGTGAAAGGTTAACAGTAATTAGGGTAAGAAGATGAATTTTGTTTGTGAAAATGTTGAGCTTTTTTCTTCATTTGCTGTTTTTAGACTGCTTCTTTGTGAATCATTCAATTGTGAAACTATTGATGTAATAATGTATAGACTTGGATGAGAAGGATTGGAAAGATGAAGGGAGAAGAAGAAGAAAAGGAGAAATGAAAAGAACGAAGATGAACGATGAACGATGGGGAAAAGTAAAATGATATGAGTTTGAGGTAAAAGATATTTCGTTGTTATCATGGAAAAGGTTGTTACTTTGCTAAAGGATAAGTTGCTATTTAAATATCTAGAATTGATCTGATATAAAAAGGTGAAACAAGATGAAATTGTTATTGATTGTGTATTACATTTTTATATGGAAATATTAATCCATCAATATTCCATTTTTCAAGAGTTTCACCTTTTCAATGTGATTATAGCAGCAAGAAAAACGGATTATCTTTCAAATTCTGAAAGATGAACACAACAAAATAGAACTTTTCTTCACTTCAGCAAAATCAATTATCCAAACTTTCCATTTGTCACTTCAATTGGTGATTCAAAATGAATGGCAATAGTTTACATCAAAGTCTGGTGTTGATAAATGGGTAAATTATCGCTATCTTTTGGTAATGATCGAGTGTTGATCTATTGATGGTATAATTAACAGTTGGTAAATGACTAACCTTTTAGATTTGGTTCCAATTATTTGTGGATTTAACTCGATTTTTTCTCTCTCTATCTTTTCTTTTACAAATCTTCAACAATTATGGTAATGATGGTGGTGAAAGTGATGGTTAAATCGATGAGGGTGAGTTGAGTTTTACACTTGATGAAAGCTTTTATTTGGATAACAACTTTGGCAGATTTAAACAACAGGAATGAAAATTTGTTTGATGAAAAATGAGATCCTTTGAAAAGTAGCTTTTTATCAGGTTTCGCTTGATGCTGTGGATCAATTGTTTTGACAAGAATTGCTTCAGAGTTTTATTGTTCACTTTCTTCAGATGTTTCAGGCTTTTGCAGATGTAACAAGATGATGGGTTTGATGATCAGTTTGATTTGTGTTGATAAACTGACTCTACTTTTTTACCTCTCTACTTTCACTGTGAGAGTTGTACCAAAAGTTAACCAGTTGAGAAGTTACCTTTTTAGAGTCAAAATTTTCTATAAGAATTTGTCTTTTCCTCTCTTCTTTTAACCAATTGTTGCCAATGAGTGTATCATTCAATGAGTTGGCGCGATCAGTTGGGAGTTTTATCATCACCATTTTCATCATCGATTCATCTTTCTTTGCTCCTGATTACCTTTAAATTCTGCACATTTTTTATCTTCTTGTTTTCCTTTTCTCTTCACCTGGATCATGTAAAATTGTTTTCAAGTTATTTTCAACATTCTTTTCTTTTTTTATCTTGTTACTTGTCTTTCAGAAATCCTCTGGTTTGACTAGTTTAATCCAATACTTTATGCATATTTTGTTGATGAGTTATTTTTTTGTGTTTAAATAATCTGTTTGGCTTGGTTTGGTTAGTGAAGATGAATATTGAAATATGAATGAATCCAAATGTTAACAATAAATCAAGCGAATGGCCCTTTTTAGGGTCACTTTGGTTCCTTCCTTTTTGGGTCTTTTCCTTGCCATTTCATTCTTAATTTGCATTAGGGAATGAGATGTATCTGTTGAATTTAAATGGCAAATATTCACTTGTTTTGTTGCTTGTGTAGCGGTCTCCGTTGGTTTATCAACATGCTAATACTACTTGTAGTTTACATACAAATAGATAGTCTGTATACAAATTTTTCTGTTAATTTTGTAAATTCGTGTAATAAAAAGTCAATATATGTAAATGATTGCAAACAATTACATTTATTTACTCTTTGTTAGTAGGTAATCAACATACATAGAATCTACTACAATTTAGTCAATCACTTTATACAATGGCTGGTTTCTTTTCTTGCCATTGACAGATATGTTGATTGAATAGGGAAGCTTCTGGTTGAAATCGGTGGTCGACTCTATGAGAATTGCTTTGTTAGACTTCAAGCTTTTTGATATTACATTCTAGTCATTCTTCAAGTGTGAAAATATGTTGAAATGTGAACTGGTTGATTTTAATTCTAACTGTAACCACTTGGGATACCAGGTTATATTGTCTGAGTGGAGTAATTTCAATGGACCTCAGTTCTTCAGTCAAACTTGATCCGAGTTGATATGCTAACGGCTACATTGGTAAATGTTGAATAAAGTAGCCAAAGTTAACTTGGTTATTGGAGGAATCAATTTAACTTTATTTCATACTGTGTTGGCTCTGGTACAGCATCAGTTTGTTTAATCAATAGATTCCATTCTAAGTAGCGATCCCTCCATAAAATGATCCATCCTGTAATTTTTTTTGAATATTCCTAAAAGTAAAATAGTTCTAGTTATATAATCAATGAAGAATATTTAGACAGTTTGATGCCTTCAGATACCTTAATTGATGTCTTAAGTTGCAAATTAGAGATCTAATTAATAATTTAATCCATCATAATTATAATAACCATTAGACTGTTTAGCCTTCCAGATTGCCTCCATATATTGAAAGAAAATGATAAGTAAAGAAGGGATGATCCAGATTCTGGAAACTTTGGTTGTACTTTAATAATTTCGAAGGAATTTCCAAGGATGATCCTGAAACATAAAAAACAAAGCATTAATCAGTTTGAATAAAACTAAAAGATTAAATAAAGCACCAGCTGATTAGTGAACTTACAATGTTAATTATGCACAAGCCTAATAGAAGTAACTTGCACAGCGTTTGACCATTCAAGTCACAGTTAAGTTCAACGAGTTATCAGACTGGTTGAATAGTGATTCAACATAAGATAGTAACACGAGTTGAGATGAAATAGGAAAGCACGATAGGTAGGCATTTAAACTGGATCACGGATTTGATTGGTGATGAAATGTGAAAATTATAAACAAATTGTCGAGAATTTAAAGTAAACAAAATAAAAATTATCGAAAATTCGCCTTAAGTCTACTTGACAGAAGCTATGAATGCATAGCTTGTGAATGGAAAGGCGTGAAAATAGAAAAAGTAAACAACTCTCTTAAAATTGACTTGAAAAAAGAGTTACTAAAGTCGAAGTGATCGGTTAAAAGTCACTAATTCACCTATCTACTTGTAACAGTTAATGATTAAATTGAGTTGAAACTAGTTGTAAAAAGATAGTTTTCACTATCTTTTATTGCCCTTATTACCATCTAATGCTCGTGAAAGCAACTAAGCAAAGTTGAAAGTTCTAATAAGAATAACATTAAGTTCATTAATTAACTTACTATCGAATCCAAGTTTTGATGAACAACAATAAATTATTTAACTAAGATGTACTAATAAATGTTCACTCAAATTATATTAAATGATCAAACTAACATTAAACTCTAAATGAAAGAAATGACTCAAAACGCTAATTAGATTATCGAAATGCACATCGATATACTTTTCGATACATCGAAAATGATTATAATTAAATCTTGCATTCTTTAAGTCTACTAATCTTACTACTATCTAAATTGGAAAGTGTGTCAACAATCAATTGATTAAAGAGTATAAGCGATTAGAGTTAAAACGAACTGAGAACAAACAATTGACCATTTAATTAAACAAATGAATCACAACTGTTGAACTGCAAACTTCAACTGTAAAATGATCAATTTATCTCGATCTAATGACAAACTAATTAACTTTTAGTATTCCGATGTTTTCATAATTGGATAGATAATTTCCAGTTAAAGATTTACCAAAAATAAATGATCATAACTGTGGCTAATGCTTTACTTTGAAATGTAGATTAAATAGATCAATAAACGTTCATATTCTCGGATAAGATCACAAGTTTTAGATTGAATTACATGTAAATATTGTTTTCTGTTTGCCAATGTTTTCCCGTTAAATAATGAATACGATCAATGACTATTTTAAGAGCAACTGTTTTTTGAGTTAAGCCAGGTTCACTGTTCAGATACTGAACCAGTATCACGGATACTTTATCATGGAAGTAATAGGCATAACAGGATTTCAAGTTTCTGTTGGATCCGATATATTGCAGAAAATTGAGTTTCCATGAAATGAAATGTTATTCAGATACTGTAAGCAGTAGATTGAAGGAGACTGACGAAGATGTTGGCTTGGAAATTATCACTTCATATGTTTCGTGATAATTGACAAACTGTTGAATCTTTGAACCAATTACTAAGATTTAATAGACAATTTGTTAATCATGAAAAGGATAAAACACGAAGAAAAAAATGAATTACAGTTGAAATCAAAGAAATTAAAAGTGATTGTGAATCCAGCTTAGATTTGTTTGGATCTACTCAATGGATTTGGATAAAGGATTCGCCCAAATCTACTTACCACCCATAAACAGACATGAACATGCGTAACTTTACATTGTATATTACAGGTTGGCTGGTCGAACCTAAAAAAGGTCAATTACAAAAATTGATTTGTATTGTAACTAAATAAATTTAACCTTTATTTTTCTGTTCATCTTATTAATTTAATCATTTCCATTAATTCAATCTTTGTGTCTTTCCTTGAACCGATAAAAGTGTATAAAATTTAATTTAAATCACAATGACAATTAATTTTTAAACAGCAACATCATCACCATCATCATCTTTAGATGCAAAAACTAGACGACAGCTTTTCAAGCCAGAAAAGAAAGTAAGTAAAGTGTGTGTGAAGCGCCTCCTATTATAAGGGTTGTTTCTCTCTTTCTCTTTCTCTTCTTTCGCCATCTTGTTATTTGACTTGAGAAAAATCTCTTTTTTGAGTTGTAATGATACTTTTTTCTGATTTTGCTCTCGGTTTTTTTGGTGAGTTTTCCCATTCAAGTGAGATTAATACATAAGTTCAATCAATCCTCTCATCTTATGTTTATGAAATTAAGTAAATAACTTTTCAATTGTTGCAATTAAAACTTGACAAAAGAAAGAAGAAAATTTATTCTTTGTGTTTTTTCTCCCTCTTTCTCTATCTTTTCCCTTCCTTTTCCTTTCTTTTCATCTTTCTCCTTTTTTTCAAGTTAATATTATGATGGTGAATCCTTTGTCTTTAAACCATTTTATCTTAATTTTTTCATAATTTTTACCTCGTTTTTTCTTTCTCTGTGCATTACAGTTAATATTCGGCTGATCTTGATCTACAAAGGTCGATGAAGTTTGACAATATGGGCGAAGAAACAGAAAGAGATATTTTTATGAAAAGGTTGGCCGCCTTTAATGAATCCCGTGGTGTTTCTATGACCTCATCTCCAACCATAAGTAAACATCCTTTGGATCTGTACCAATTGTATAATGTTGTTAAAGACAAAGGTGGTTTTGTTGAAGTTTCAAAAACCAAGGCATGGAAAGAAATAGCTACTATATGTAATTGTATGGTTAACCCTAGTGCTACCTATGCTATAAGGAAACAGTACATAAAACATTTATTACCCTACGAATGTAAATTTGACCGGGGAGGGATTGATCATACAACTTTAATTTCAGCAAATGAGAACAAAACAAAAAAATCTAAAGAAGCCATGTCTCCTGGTCACAGTGACAGTAATTCACAAGGTTTCCCACCAACACCCGGTTCAATGGAACCACCATTATCACCTTATCCCGGCAATGGACCATCTCCTATGGGTAACAATTATCCACAAGGTTATCCTCCTCCATCTCATCATCCAGGAATGCCGAATTCACATTATCCACCTCCTGGATCACATCCACATCAACCTGGTGTAGCTTATTCACCTCATCCGATGTCATCACCCATGCCTGGTCCATCTCATTCTCCACATCCTAGTGGTAAAAAATTGAAAGGTGTTCCGTCCCCTGGAACAGCAGATAGTGATTCTCGAGGTAGTTACCCACAGTCGGGTACTCCAGTGCAATTAGAAGGACCTTATCCTCCACACCATGGATCAATGCCATCGATGAATAATTATGGACCAGGACCAGGAATGTATCCTAATCAAATGAATAGGAGTCAAGAAGCTTATTATCCTAATGCATCTAATTTCCCACCTAATAGACCAGCATCTAGAGGAGGGACCCAAGGCTATTATGGTCCACCAGGATACGAGTATAATAGAGAAAATCGTTCTTCTATGGATCCAAATAGACCAGAAGCAAATAATTATAATAATAATCCACCAGGAGCTCCTTCAAATCAAGGAGCTCAATTAACTAATCAACCTCCTTCAACGTCAGCTTCATCATCATCGTCCTCATCTCTACCTGAAAATCATGGGCCGTCAAATCCAACTCATCCTTCACCTCATCCTTCACCTCATCCTTCTCATCATCAACAATCTAATATGGGTGCTGGTCCCCGGTATCCTCATCCATCAGCCTCACAGCCCCCACCACCTCATGGTAATATGACAACTCCTCCATATGTACATAGTCAACCTGGTTGGGAAAATAACCAACCAAGAAATGATCAAAATAGCGGAGGATCAATTCCTCCGCCATCACAGGGTATTCCTGGTCCTGTACCTGGCCCTGCACCAGGAGCTGGAGGAGCAACTAATGGTTGGCCAATGAACAGATATCCACCACCTCAACCTCCTCAACCTGGACCAGGAGGTCAAGTACCACCACCAGGAATGAATCATCCTGGATATTTGTCTACAGCGCCTCCGCATGGGCATGTACATGGGCATCCTCCTCATCCTCTCTCTCATCAACACCAACATCAGCAACATTCACATTTTTTATCCCATCCTTTTTCGGATGAGATGAAACCCCCCACGCCAACCGGCCATCGACGACATCCTTCTGGCCATCAGCAGCAGCAACAGCCAACGCAATTAAAGAGTGGTCCGTCTGAATCAGGGTCTGACAATTCGAGTTTTCGTAGCAATCAACCTAGTAGTCGTCCTAGTAGTCGACCAAGTAGTCGCCCGAGTAGCACAGGATTACCAAGTCCTGCTGCACCATCACGTGGCTCTGAAAGTGAAAATAACAAAGGAAATAACTCGAATAACGTTAACAACAAAGATAATTCCAATAGCTCTGATAACTCTACTAGAGTGACACTTTCATCATCCACTCCGGGATCTAAGTTGCCAAATCAAAGCCCATCTATACACCAGGAAGCTTATTACCCTAATGCATCACCAAATTTCCCACCAAATCGACCAGCATCTAGAGGAGCTCAAGGCTATTATGGGCCGCAAGAATATGATTATAATAGAGAAAACCGTTCTTCAATGGATCCAAATAGACAAGAAGCAAGTAATTATAATAATAATCAACAAGGAGAACCTCCAGCTAATAGAGGAGCTCCAGTTTCTAATCAACATCCTTCAGCTCCACCTTCATCATCATCGTCCTCATCTGAAAATCATGGTTCTTCGAATCCTCCTCATCCTTCATCTCATCACCCACAATCCAACATGAGTGCTGGTCAACGGTATCCACATCCACCAACATCACAGCCACCATCGACTACACCACAACAATCCTTACTTATGAATAGCTCTGGTTATCCTCCACGAGGTCCAGTTCCAGGACCTTATGGTCCAGTCCCCCCTGGAAATCAACCAACTTATCCAGGAATGAATGATGCCTATCGCAATAATGGACCCTCAAATGTACAGGTAATTAGTTTTCCAGTTTCGATTACGATTTATCCAAAAATCTACTCCTTTATGAATTCATTTTTGTTAAATTTTATTTATATTATCTTACTTATGATTCCATTTTATTTCTTTTTATTTTTTTATTTTATTTTCCGCTCTTATTGAATGCATTTTGATTTCCTGCTTGTTAAGATGTCAACCCATAATAGTCCACTAGCTCAAAGGCTTTTAGCTGCCAAATCTAATCAACCTCAAGTATGTTTTGTTGAAATTTATCCTCAATTTTTGAATTGTGTTGCTTGATTTTTAAATTTCTAAAATGATCTTTTTTCAAAACTAATGTATTATACTTTATTTTTTTCTCACAGAGTTCCAATTATCAGAGTTTATTATATTCGAATCCTATGAATAAAGCGCCACACAATGGGCCAACACCAAGGTTCATGGGTGAATCTAGAGAAAACAATATTTATGACCAAAATCCATCAACTAACAGTGGTCATGTAATAGGACCTAATCATCCTCCAGGATCTACTCCACAACATCCACAACATCAACAAAGTCATCCTGCTTATCCAAAAAGGCACCCTGACTTTATGAAACCAGAACAACAATCTCAACATCACCCCCCACAACACCAACAAACTCCCACTCCACCTCAACAATCCTCTATATTTCAAGGTAATTTATTTATAAATTGGTATATTTGATTGCCGAAATTGTCATTTTTTTTAAAAATAATGATTAATCAATCTGTTTAATCTTTATTTGCGTTATTTAGATGGACCTCCCAATCAATATGGTCCATATCCTGGACCTGGTGCTAGACCAATGACACCAAATTATCCTCAAGGTGGTGGTCCTCATCAACCATGGAATCGAGATGCAACTTTCAGAGGACATCCAGGCGGTCCACCACCTCATCCTCCAACATCACAACCTCCGCCACCTCATGGTAATATGACAACTCCTCCATATGTACATAGTCAACCTGGTTGGGAAAATAACCAACCAAGAAATGATCAAAATAGCGGAGGATCAATTCCTCCGCCATCACAGGGTATTCCTGGTCCTGTACCTGGCCCTGCACCAGGAGCTGGAGGAGCAACTAATGGTTGGCCAATGAACAGATATCCACCACCTCAACCTCCTCAACCTGGACCAGGAGGTCAAGTACCACCACCAGGAATGAATCATCCTGGATATCTATCAACAGCACCACCTCCTCAAACAGCCTATCCTTATCCACCAGATCATCCTATGAATAAAATGAATGCAGCGCAAAACAGGATGTATCCATCAGGACAAATGCCTGGAGGCCCACCAATGCCGACGAAAACTCCTTCAGCTCATTTAACTCGTCTTTTATCTTCAAGTCTTCCTGGATCACCAACACCAAGTCCCCACATGGGAGCTCCAACTTCAGGTTCACCCCTTCCTCTTTCACATGGATACGGACATGGACATGGACATCCTCATCAACTATCTCATCAACATCAACATCAACAGCATTCACATCTAATGCCCCATCCACATCAACAACATGGTCATTCTCATATGCCTTATGGACAGATGATAATGAAAAGGGATTTAGTGTTTCCACATGGTAGTGTTGAGGCAACTCAAGCAAATTATGCCAAACGGCGTAAGTTGACGTGTAAAGATTTATCACCGGTTGAAGCATGGAAACTTTTAATGAGTTTGAAATCAGGATTACTTGCTGAAAGTACCTGGGCATTGGATACTTTAGCCGTTTTGGTTAGTGATGATAGTAGTTATCTTTATTTTGGACTTCAACATCTACCAGGATTATTGGAAATTTTATTGGAACATTATAAAAAATGTTTAAACGATATGTTTGATGGTTTGTTTAAAGACACTGAAGTTAGTGGGCATATTGAAACAATTTCAAAGAAAGAAAAAAGGACGCGGAAATGGTATCAAGTTGGATCTGATGATGAAGAAGAGGATGCAGTTGACACAAAATCGGACTATGATAGTGACATTGATAGTGAAGGAAGCGAAGATGACAATGTGAATAGTATGGTTGATAGTGATAAATATCTTGATGGAAACAAAATCAGAAAAACTGTCAATGTTTCAAAAGATTATGCTAAAATGGATCATGCAATTCATGTCAACATTCCCAAAATTGATCAACAAACTAAAATGTTGAAATCATCTCTTGACCTTACCTTTAAATCACGTAATGGTAAAACAGTCAGAATGGAAAATGCTGAAGCTCATTTATTTGTAACAGATTATGAAAAGAAATGGGATTATTTAAAGAACGGTTTCCGTGTTGGTAAAGAGCATTGGGCAAAAGGGTATGGAGAAATTACTAATCATATTTTGACGCATTTTGAACCAAAGGAAAAATATCTCAAGCTTGTTAGAGTTATTAGGACGAAAAAATCAAAGAAATCCTATAAAAAATTAAAAACAAAGGATGTAAAGAAAAGATCGAATTCTGTTGTTGATGATTGTAACTTAGTATCCTGTCCAGAAACTGTTGTAAAAAAAGAGAAAATAGAAATGCCTTCTCCAGTTGAAAAGCAAGCCGATAATTTACCAAGTGAAGTTAAATTTTGTTCGAATGGAAAATCTTCTGATAAGAAAGTTTCCTTCTATGATTCTGATGAACTTGAAGAAGAAGCTGATAGTGAAGAAGATTCACCATTATGTCCAGTTTTGGATTATTATGATTCAATTAGTCGACGGTGTCTTTGTATTTCAACTTTAATTAGAAATTTATCATTTGTGCCTGGTAACGATGTCGAAATGTGTAAACACCCGGGTTTAATGTTGGTACTTAGTCGACTTATAACATTGAATCATACACATGCCCGAAGGAAACGTAATTTTGCTAAAATGAGTGAAGGAGTGGAAAACAAATCAACTAGTACAACAAATGGACAGGAAGATCAGCAAACTAATGGTATTATTGACCCTAATTATGGGAAAATGAATGAATGTTTGGATGGACATAATAATGAAAGTAATTTGTTGAAAAATTCGTCAACAATTCCCTTGATTTCATCGATAACAAACTCATCGTCATTATCATCATCATCATCATCATCAGGTTGTACGAAAGATAATAATGTGGACGAAGAAATAATTAATCCTCCATGGTGGTCTGAATCAATACATCTTTTACGTGAGAATACATTGGTTACAATTGCCAATATTTCATGTCAACTTGATCTTGATCCATATCCTGAAGAGATTAGTTTAAATATTCTTGATGGTTTATTACATTGGGCTGTATGTCCATCATCATATGCTCAAGATCATCTTCCAACTACAACAGTTCAATCCTTTACACCTAAAAGACTTGCCTTGGAATCATTAATGAAATTATCGATAATTGATTCTAATGTTGATTTATTATTAGCAACACCGCCATGGAGTCGATTAGAGAAGATGTTATTAATGTTAGCAAAAATGTTAAATCGTAATGAAGATCAAACATTACGTGAATTTGCTCTTGTTTTATTGACCAATTTTGCTGCTGCTGATACAAGTATAGCCCGTGCAATAGCTTTGACTGGTTACGCGATTCCTCAATTGATTAGTTTTATTGAACAATCGGAACAATCAGCGTTACAAGTAGCTAATACCCAAGGAATAAATGCTTTACGTGATAATCCTGAATTAATGGGTACAACTCTTGATATGGTTCGTCGAGCTGCTATTTGTTTGCGACATTTTGCCAGAATACCTGAAAATAGACCTTTGTTATTAGTTCATCAACAGAGACTTTTATCTCTAGTATTTTCACAAATTCTTGATCAAGGAGTAGCTTCTATAATAGCTGATGTTATTTATGAAGTATCTTTGTATGATGATAGTTCGTTACCTCATCCACATTTGGTAAAGTCACTGAAAAACTCGTCATCTCCTACATCATCATCTCCAACGCCATCTACATCTACATCAACATCCACATCCACATCAACTTCAACTTCAACCTCAACATCATCGTCATCATCATCATCGTCGTCAACATCAACATCAACATCTTCAGCATCTGCATCAACAACAACACCTACACCGACTACAACATCAACATCTACTGAAATCAGTCTATCTATTTGTAAATTAACAGATGAACAGAAAACTTAATATTGTACATGATACTTATTATTATTGAATAATCATAAATCTTAATACATCATAAAGTGAACCTCGTTTAACCAAATATTGTTAATTATTTAGTAATATCGTGTTGAATCAGAATCGGTATCAAGAATCGGAATTAAGAAACAGGGAGGACAATTATAGTCAGTTAGTCGTCGATTGTAATGAAACGTGAATAGAAATTCACATCTTATGAGTAGAACTCAGACAAGTTATAATTAGCATGAAGTTTTCAATCCTTTTTGACCACTCTATTAATTTTCATCATTTATTAGCAGTAATAATTGAATTGATAAAAATTAAATATTGAAAGACGCACTGAATTTTGTCCACAAATTAAATTTTACTCATTTTCTGATTCTAAATGCATTTCATCAGATTGTTTGGTTTTAACCAGAAAGTTTACTGACTGTATTTGCAATCATTATTTTTGTTGGTCGATCATGGAGTGCGATCAATGATCGACGAGACGAATGACAATACTGAAATCACAATAGCATTAAGATAATGGCATACATCTTCCCATTGTAACTGAAAGATGGAATTTAGAAGAACATAAGCGCTCAGGAAGTTCAGGCTAATTTCGTAAGTCCGAGAAGAATGCGAATCTTAATAGTGTGCCTTAAGATGTCCACTTAAATAGCCAATTATTATAATATTTAAATTAATATTAATATTTAAATTGAAGACTACTTTGGTGGAAAAATATTAGTGGAAGAGGAATGCATGACTTGACTAAAATATTTTACTGAATCATCCTCAGCAAATGTACTAGTCTAGACACTTCGAGAGTAAAATCACTCAATAGCTAAGTTTCAATTGTATTTTGCACGATAAAGATATTCCTTGAAATAATAGAATCAAATGCTATAATTTTCAAGATGACAATGAATAGAGTCCAACACAATAAAAGAGCTTTTCTTGAATAATATTGTTCACATTCGTACCAAATAATATTAAATGTGAAGACATTTAAATTTTCGCTTTTAAATGAATTTCTGCTGCATTGCAACGATAATAATGGTAATAAAAATGATTTTGGGAAACAGCTAACAAGTTTCGGTGTAAAGTTTCAGGGACTAACAGCTAACAACTAACAGACTAACAACAATGGTTCATTAAGTTTTGTACAATTTCTGGATCATCTATTCACAAGTGAACATCATCAATGGCGATCAACAAAACGATATGCAAAGAGCATAAGAGCAAACAAATAATGCCTTTGATCTCAAGTTGAAGCAAAAGCACTTTGAATCTCATTGGCATCGTCTACAGATCCAAGAACATTTTACAAATACAAAATCCTTCAGCTTTTGTATCATTTTTTAATCCCAATGCATCATCTTATTGAGACTGTTCCTTAATAGACTTTCCTTTCTTGGCGTTTCATGCTTAGTTTAATCATTTGGTAAATCTTGAGTCTCCAATTATCCTTGACCAACTTCTGTTCAATCCTTTTTTTTCCAGTTTCACAACTTTCTTCATGATAGTGTTTCACTTGTTCAATTCTAACATAAGCTCAGTCTCTCTAAGCGATTACCATGTTGCGATCAATCCATAAATTTTATGATTTTGCAAGAAATAAATTGATTCATTAGAAAACTTTTGCTTAGCTATTTAACCTCGACAAATGCTCTGCTGTCTTAACAAAATAGTTCATGCTGGCTGACAAAATATAAGCTCAATATTACTTGATCTGCAAGCAAAATCACTATAATTCCCATTTAGATGAGCTTATTACGAGCTTAGCTAAATTCATTGTTATGGATTCTACCGATGGTCAAATGATCCAAATCGGTACTCAGTTTCAACGTTTTTGTGCAAAAGCGAATAAGTGAACCTCAAGTTTGAATTAAAAGAATCTATCATATACTCAATTAACCGACAATTAACAGATTTGTTTGCATGCAAGCTCCAAGCTTGTCATCTATTTTCAGGCAGCGAAACAACTTCGTTTTCTTTGCTCTTTAATATTTCTTATATATTAATGATATCGATTTCTCAATCGAGATTGAAAGGTAAAAATTAAAATGAAATAGATTCCGATTCGATGCAATTACTAATCAAACAGAAATAGTTGCGTGAGGATTGAAAAATATTAAATTGTATGAAATATAACTACAATACACAGTGTACAAATCTGGTGAATCTGGGTTTATGGCATTGTACGTATTCCGGCGTATCTTACAATTGCTAGCAAAATACGAGTGGTAAACTACTTTATCTAATGTTAACTGTCAAGTCCAAAACAAATGAACAACAATTGCAATTCTTAAGCATTTAATTTGACAGGTGTCAAGAAGAGTTATGAAGACATTTGGTTAAGGCTTGATGTAACAATAATTATTTCCTTTTGGGTCTCAATCGTCCAAAGTATCAAGTCATTCTTTCAACGAGTTTAAATGACTGCGATTGTGATTTCAGTTCACAGCTCCAAGCAAATTATACGTGTATTAATCTCACATCGGTAACCTTTCAATTGTTTCATTTCTTTGAGTCTCGAATAAAATAATGACCAAAGTCAATCAGATATCAGTTCAACTGCGCTAGTATTGTTATTTAAAGCCAGCTTATTTAATGCTTGTGTCAACATCATGACTGATCCATGAACATGAATGTTTAGCAAATATAATCTGGAAAGTATTCTTTTAGCGGCAGAAATATTCTTCTTCTGTTCTTTATTTGTGTAAAAAATTCATAAAGAGAGTCAAAGTAATCAGATAATTTTTAGTCCGTAAATTAAATTTCATGTTATAATGAAAGCCTGGAAATTTTTTATCTTTCGCATGAAGAGAAATAAAAGTGTGAGAAGAAAAAGAAAATGGAAAGAGAAGAGAAACTGAACTTTTCCAAACTCACTCTGATGGTTTCTCCTGATAATCGCGCCAACTCATTGAACACTTGTCTCTATGGCAACAATTGGTTGAATGCTGGGATCACAAGATTTCATATAAAGATGACTTTCTCTTCCATTCAGTTTATATTTCATCTTTGACTCAGTTCAACTCAAGATCACAAGAGCGAATAAAAAGCAACAAGAAAACACCGCCAATTACGTCAATCAAGTTTCGAATCAAAATTTAAGCCGAAAATTCAACTTGAAAACTTAAACCTGTGAACTTAAACCTTACAAGTTAATCCTGCACCTGAACATTTCCACAAAAACCGTTGAGCTATTGAATAACTTTGCAAACCTTGCAATCGTAACAACCAGTGCTCCAACTAATCACTGCAAAACAACGCACTTCTTTTCACTCCAATCTTTGATTCTTGTTCCAAAACTAAAGGTAAGCCTTTCATTCTGAACTTTATTAACACTTTATGTTTCATTATCTTTACACTTATTAAACCACTTGAATGAATCAGCCAAAACAGTTGAAAGGTTGAACCTTTAAACTTGGAAACAAATTTTTCAAGATTCGTGAAACATTTGCAGAGAGAGCAAGAAAAGCTATAAATAAAACAATTGTTAGCATGAAACTGAATGAGACTGTTGATTGAGAAACGAAAATCACTGAAAAAACTGTTCCATTATCATTATTCGTTAATCATTTCATCTTCAACATTTTCTTGGTTTGCATTTGCTTCCTTCGGTTAAAGCCTTTTTTGCATTTCTGTTCATTACAATACTCATTAATATGTATTTTTTGCTCGACTAAACACGAAAGTAAAACGTTGATTCCCTATTAATTGTATATTACTTGGAGTATTCCTTGATTTACTCCTGAAAATAATTCAATTCATCGATGATAGCATGAAAACAGGGAAAAGAAAGGAAAACAAATGTATCTGAAAAGTGCATTGAAATGAGTTGGAAAGGCTCTTCTCTTTTCATCCTTGATTCACTTTCATCTCTTTTCCCATCAACCATTATATTGATTGGATAAACTGTTCCATTTCAATTCTCAATCCACTGAAAAGTTCTAATTTTATCCTGAAAAGTGAAAAGAGAAAAAATGTAAAGAAAACAAAAGAAGTGCAAAGAGAGAGAAGAAATTATCCATCGAAATGCAACAAAATGTATATTCATCTGTAAAACCTTGAATCTCTTCCTGAAGAAATGCAAAAATCCATCAACCATGAACTCAACTTTTGCCTGAATCACGTTTATCGGGATCATCATCAATTTCTTCATCAGCTTCAATTCTTTATCAATATTTTCATGGACTTTTCTTTCCTTTTCTTTCCTTTTCTTTCTCATCATCATCATTCTCTCAATGGATTTTCTTTCCTCTCTTTTCACTCTAATGATGAGACCAACGATTTAGGATGAAATCAAGTTGCAAGTAAACAGTGAAGATGATTAGGATGATGGAATTGAAACATTCATCTTGATTTATCCTCAGAATCGCTTAACTTCTTATTCCCAATCATGAGCTTCTCCATCGATAAACTAAACATTAGCAACTTTCGGCTCAACTCATTATCTGACTTCCTTTATCAATCTCATTGGGAATGTAACTAGAGCAAGGATAAAATGGTGAATAATCTCAGCTTGGAATAACCTTGAAATTGGTTTCTTTTTTTCGCCTTCGAACGATAAGAAGAAGAAGAAAAAAAAATCACATTAACTGAGGTAAAAAAGAAGGGATGAAACACTTTTCTTCGATAAAAAAGAGCTTCAACTTTCTCATGAGTTTCACCATTCTTTTCCGTTCTGTCCTGTCACAAAATTCCTCAACATTCTTCCTTTCAACTACCTTTTCAAGTGTAAAGTTGGGTGAAAAGAATTTTGCATGAAAAAGAATTTACTTTTGATCACATTTTCCCAGGCATCAACTAAACATGAACATTTATCAAAATCACTTGTTCAGAGTTTAGCAGGAGAAAAAAATGATAACATAACATGAGATTAGAATGAAACAGGAAAAGAAGAAATAGTTTTTTTCTTCTGTCAAGAAAAAAGGTGAAAACTTGTAAAGAATAAAAGTATTTGCTTTGAAGCTGCCAATGAAAACTCAGAAAATTGAATATGAACTGAGGTTTTGCCATGAAAAGAGGAAAATGGTGAAATTGTTTCCAAATTTGCAAGATACTGTTGCAGATTGAAAACTCACTCTTCAAATGGAAAAGTGAATTTTCTTTTTTTTCTCTTTTTTCATAAAGAAATTTAACGAATTCAAATCAATTGCTAATCAGTAAATTCATGTAAATTCCTTGACTCATGAATCATGAATGATATTGACGGCAAGTTTCAGCTGAAAATTTGTCTCAATTTGCTTTGGAAACTTTTTTGTCTTGAAAGCTTCCATTGGTTGACATTTACCTGAGGCTGAGTCACCTTTGAATCTCATTGCAAACAGAAATCTGAATCTGATTGAAGAATAGATTTCACCCTGAAAATGATTCCATCCAGGATTACCTTTTGCGAATTGTAGACTGGGAATTGAGTTCAATCAGTGATAGTTTGATAAACACCAGATCAATTAGATGGAAAACAAAATCCAGGCAAAATTCAGGTTCTTTTTGTTCAAGCTCGTTGGACACAAAAAGAAATGAAACTAAAATGAAATATCATGAAGACAACAAAAGAAGGAATTAAAGAGAACAAAGTAATTTTTTTCATTTTCATTTGCTCCTTAATTTTTGTCTTTTTGCTCAACTATTTTTAACTTTAATCAACTTTACTTTTTTGTTAATTTTTAACTGCGATTCAAGGAAAACCATGTTTTCCAATTGTTATTGAAATGTTGTTATTATTGCAAGGAATAAAGGTTTTCTCTTGTTCGCAACTGATTATCAGTGAATCAACTTGAAACATTATTGATCAATTTGATTGTTGTACTGCAATCCAACAATCAATGTGTTAAAAGGCTCAGTCTAGTTGCTATTCATTTCATTAGTTTTGATTATATTATTACTTTATCAACATTATATCGAGGGAAAAGTGAAAAAATGGAAATCACGAAAGTTTCATATTAAATTGATTCTTTCAATTTATCAATGTCAATTGTGATTAAGAGTGTTATTAGTTTCAAGTTACAGTTGACAGGTTGAAACAAGAGGACCCACAATGAGCCACAAAAATATCATTTTCACCTGTCAGTTGAACAGTCTCAACAAATAATCGTTGATATTCATAATGTTAAAGGTATATAATAAGATAATGATTGATAAGCCTTGAGATTTCCATCTTTAAACATTGTTTGAACATTTTAATGGACTTGCGACTTATGCGCAAACATGACATGATACAGTTCATGGAAAGGTTGAGAAATGGAATCAGGAATCTCAAGTTGGCTACTCAGTCTTAAGAGACACACAATAATTTCGACAAAATAAACAAAATTCAATTTCCATTCAAGTAAAATACCGAATAGAGATAATCAGCGTTCCAATTGCGGATAGAAGAGAGAAACATTTTCGTTTCCAAGAAAATTTCAATTGCAATAAAAGAATCGTAATTTCGCTGTTAAAATCAAAAAGAAAATCCTGAAAATCTGAAGAATTTTATTTCTGAGCGAAGACTTGAAATTTTTTGTAAATAAAATCAGTTCTTTGTTTACAAAAGACAATTTTCTTTCGAACAGTTTATTTCGTGAAAATTGAATCGCGTTTTTTGCTTCGTTGAAACCAAAGAATAGGAAACTTTGCTTTTAAAATTTTAGAAGAAAATTAGGAAAAACGAAAAATTTTAATATAAAAGTTTGTTTACGAAAATCTGAAAATATCGAACGCATGAATAACATTGTGTTTTCTGCTCGTGTAACATTGAATCGTAAATTGATTTACTAACGATGCAGACATGACAGAACCTTAATAGCCATTGTGTGATCATTTTAAATTGGATTTGATTCAAATCTTGAATTTACAGGAAGATAATGAATTTTGCATGAATTTAGGTCAACAAAAAGGTTACATTAAGAAACACAAAGGATCGTCTGTTCACGTTCAAAAATCTTTAAAACGTAATTTTTCAAAATTCCAAGTGAAAAAAGTTGAAGGCAAAACTGGTGTAAACTATACTAATACAGATAATAATAAATGCGATAATGTTATTCATTGAGAATATTTTATTGCGCAGTTTTCATGAATAAAACGGTCAAGGTGAATGTTGAGCGACTATGAATATTGTAAACAATTTATCTCAATAAAAGTATAGACTCAATGTTGACTCGAGAAGAGAGAAAAGTTTATGTGCTAAATTGCATCTTATTTCAATTAATATAATTAATACAATATTTCTTGATGCGTCAACTTTGAGTTGCACAGTAATTAGGCTGATGATTAAGATGATGATGAGTTTGATATTCAGTTTGAAGCAAGAAAAAAAAACATTGAACAAGGAAGCGAGAGAAGAATCGAGCATCTCAAGAATTTGTCTTTACCAGCAATTTCCTTTTCCTTTCATCTTTTAATCTTCTTTTCACGCTCATTCCTATTCTCATCATTTTCATCATCATTCTCAGAACTTTTCCTGCAATTTCTTTCAAAAGTTGACCCAATTTCGTGGTAATAAATGGTCACTTTGTTTCTCCCTGATAACTCTTGCTTTTTTCCCTGTTTACAGAACTTTTTTGTTTCTCCATTTTTTTGCTTCTCTTTCATGCTTTCTTTTGTTTCCAATATTTTTCTCAATTAGAACGGAAGTTGATTTTGATTGCTTATTATTAAATTTTGTGCTTTTGTTTTCTGAACAAGATTTATGATCATTGATATGATATACACACACAATTCCCAGAATACATGGAAAGGCTGTAAACAAGAGTTTTCTATTTTTTCCTTTTCTCTCGCTTCCTTCGTGTTCACACATTGGCTCAAGGTTATCAAAATTAGGGTTAAACCTTTCAGCTTTATCACTGGTCTGAATGGATCATGAAATGGTTTATCTCAATGTTAACACAGATAACGACACAATAAACAAGACTAACTTTGTTATCATGCAATTTACCAACTAAATTTCAATTTGTTTCCACGTAAAAAAATGTCCCATTTTCAGAGCTAAATAACTTTTCATCAGAATAACAATGTTAACATGTTAACAACTTTACCGACAATTATTTTATTACCTTTATTTAACCTCTTTTTGGTCAAATAAACTCAAATGCTTAAAGGTTAACTTCATGTTGCTTAATTTCCAGGAAAATTGAGGAAATTCTAATCAATCAAACAACGATGAAACTGTTCAATGAGATGAAATGACGAAGAGATGAGAATCTTGAAACCGCTTCATTTACAGTTGTAATTATAATTCCTTTCGCCTAGAACTTTTGCTTCGAATAAGCAAATAAATCTAACTTTGAATAAGCTATCTTTTTATTCAGATCGATATGAACAATGAAAATTTCTGTTTTTCTAGTGGAAAGCATCTGAACTGAGATGAGTTTTGCAGTTTAATGGAAATTGGTTTAATAGTTCTTGGAATGTTTCAAATCGATTATTTTTTGCAACTTGAGATTCAATTCATCATTAACCTTTTAATTTTATCTAAAAATCTAAATTTTAAAGTTCCAATTTTCAGCAAAACTCTTAATTAACTTTGATAAACTTAATATCTGAAAGTCGCTTAATATTTTCTTCTGAATAATGGCAACTGAATATGACTTTTTATCGTATTTCTTGCAAACAAAATGTTATCATCTATTATCATTACTTGCATCAACATTACTAATGCATTATCATATCAAATTACTTTTACATTAATCTTTTTCTTACCTCATTTCGTTCCATTCGGCAGAGCTTTAAGAACTCTTCAAGACTTCAAGACTCTAAGCACTTCTAATTGAATAATAGATAATCATGAAATTTAAAATTTAATTTATGCTTCCGACTGTTATTAAGTCGAATCAAAACATCAATTGAATATTCAAATGAAACCAGAAAATGATCAATTTCTATTCATATCTTCTTATCATTTCCAACCTTTATTTTCAGAATAATATTAAAATTTTATTTATCTACAAATCTCAATTTCCTGAAAGAATAACATTGAACTTCAGTTCAATGGAAGAACTTATTTCTACAGGGAATTCAGTATATTTTTAAAATTTCTGTCAACTTTTTGTCTTTCAAATGAAGCAAGTTAATCAGATCAAACATTTACCTTGACTGAATTCAAATCTCTTTGAAACTTGCAAAGTAATTAGCAGTCGAAACGATATTCATTTCTGTTTGCGAAATTTGAAATTTGTTCAATTAAAAAATTGGTAAAATGTAAATTCTTCATAGATTCAGACTCTACCAGAATCAGTATTCAGTATTTCTTTAGAGTAGTTCTGATCAGTAATGTTCTAGAACATCATGGAGTAACCAGGGAAACGAAAAAAACTCCCAGAACTCATGTGAGCCTTGGAATGTTAAGAACTGAAAATATTTGAAACCCGAGCGAAAGGTTACAAATATCATTTCTTTTCCACTATTGAACTTGTTCAACATTTCATAACCAAAGCAAACAAAGCCGTAAAATAAAAATATGAAATAAAACAGAAAACATGAAATTCTGGATAAAATTGGGTGATGAGATAAATTCATGATATTGAAGTTTAACTTTACTGGAAATTTGCCCTGCAGCTTACAAACATACTGAATTGTAATATGTTACTCCAAGTTTCACGTCTTATTCAGTCGAAAATAGATATCATCTTCAGGGAGGGAAGAAACTCCCAGTTTTATCATTTTCCATTTTCTTGCCTTCCTTTAATCATTCCATGTTTTGATAAGTTAATCCAAGAATCAGGAAATTATCCAATGAGTTATAACATTTCTTCCTGTTATTTTCTCCCTCTTTGTTATTCTCTGGCAAAAAAACTCCCAGCCTTTTGACAAAAGTCAACAAGTTATCCAAGCATTTTAGACGAGTAAAATGCTGAGCATTTCTAGTGAAGTAAAGGTTAATGCTCTTTCAGATCTATTAACTTGATTTTTGCGTAGGAGTTGTAACATAATCTAACCCTGAAAATGTTTTTCCTTGGAATAATTTTCGCTTCTTTTTTGTTCATTCTCTTCCTATTGTCTGTGCAATGAAAGGGTATTCACTTGAAACATTGTACACACTTAACCAACTGTGAAAATGTGAACGTTGCACAGACAGCGAAATAGCAAGAGCAGCAATGAAAAATTCAAGATCAATAAACTTGAGTGTCAACTTTATCGTTTCACTCAATCACTCAAATCTGTGATAATGAAGCTATAACTCGCAATAATCTGATGCAATTTAAAAGAAATTATTTGCCTTATAAATTCAATTCATGCTTGTTAGGTGTTCAGTTAGACTGATGACTGGGGATAAAATATTCACTTGGATTTAGTTGAAAGATTATTGAAGGAATTTCATTCTCGGCGAACTGGGAATGAAAATTTTTCTACTTTATTCTATTGCTATGATTCAAGGACACGAAATATCAACAGGTAATTGCACTCTAAACTGCGAACAACATGCAACTTGTTGAGTCCAATGAACTGAGACAATTTTATCATCTCATATCTGGAAGGTAAACGGAAAGTGTTATCATGAAAAGAAACAAATGCCATCATGAGCTTATCACATTGTTCAACTTTAATACAGAAATTTGCTCCAAACTTTTCTTCCTTTTGTTCAACTTGAAATTCAACAATTGATGAATGTTTACAGCAAAAGAAGCAAAAGATGTTAAATTTGATTATCACGACAACAATTGCGATATAATATTTGCTTGATAACAGGTAACAAAGTGATAATGAAATTCTAAACAGAATGTCATTGGCATCTTCAACCTGCACAAGTGTAGCAAAATGTTCCACTGAACAATGAACTTTTCACTTTCAACATTTACTTCAATTTACCTGATTACAATCACTTCTATCATTATCAACGTTACCTTTGATATTTTACTGAAAAACTTCAAGTTCAAAGTTTCAATTTTCATTTCACACTAAAGATGACTGAATCCGAAGGTAAAGATAATTGATGAAAATTCAAGGTGAATAGAAGTTGAAAGCATTAGTAATAAAGCAAAATATTGTAATTGTTGAGTCGCATGGAAAATAATGAATTATTTCTTTCGGAAAAAGATAAATATATGAATTTCGCGAATCGAAGCGATTCAAGAATAAAGTTCATCTTTTCATCATCTTGGAATTACTATCTTAGAATTGTACTTTCGATTCAATTTAATAGTAAAAAGATTTATTCATCTTTGCGATTGTTTGGTGAAAATAGTTGCTAGAATTTGCTGAGAAATTCCAAGATTAAAATGCAAAATTCAATTCTTCAATTTGGAGCTTCCATTACTTGTGAATATTTGAAAAATGAAATGTTATTATTTTGCCTTTTCATGTTACTTTTATTTGAAGCAATAAACTTTTGTTACAAAATGTAATAAAGCTAAACTGGAAAGAATAAAAAAGTGATGAAATTTTGTTCTAATTTGGCTTGTCTATAGATGAACATGATTCACCAGGAATTGAATGAAAGGTAGAAAAGATAACTCAGATTATTTCTCTTTTTTCATCTTTCGTTAGATAAAACTGTAATAACAGAATGAATAATGAAAGGAAAAAAGTTGCTTGTTGGTCTGTACTTTATGTTGTAGTTCGTAATAAATAATTCTTTGATTATTCTTTGTTCAGCGAAAAAGGATAATAGATAAACGTTTCATGGAATCAGGGTTACATTGTAAACTTGAAATGATATGATGAAAGGTGAAAGGAAGTCATGAAAGAGACAAATAAGCAAAGATTTATTCTGTTTTAATGAATGGAATGGAGAAGAGATGAAAACGAATGGATGATAGTCCAATGAGAATCGCGTTTGTTTATCGCACTTGATTCGCATTCTTTTCATCATCATTGAACAGTAAAAGTTTTTCTCAACCGAACGGTGAAGCTGACTCAAGATTATTGTGATAAAAGCTTTGATTGATCAAGAAAATAATGTCAACTTTAGTAAGCGGTTTAATAATGCAAAATATAAACTTTTTTGTTTTCATTCAAAAAAATTGATTCTATTCTGATATTTACTCATTTAGATGGATAAGCTTTGAATAGAATGAATTTGAAACTATTATTCATTATTGTAGAGCACAAAAGATGAAATGAAATGAATCCAATTGCATTTTTTCTTTGACTAATACTATAGATATATTTTACTCTCAGTAATGGTAATTGGTATAACAGAAGGAAATGTTAAAACATTTATTCAAGGTCTGCTAATTAGTCATTAACCATTGAATGTTCCTTTCAAAGAGTACAATGTCAGGGTTTATTTGGTAAAAGCAGAAGCCTGATAACTAACCTGGCAATGAATTGAATGGCGAAGTGAAATCAGTGATTATCGATTTTACACCAGAGATTGAACAGATGTAAAAATGTTCACTTTAAATGCTGACGTTCAAGCACTAGTTTTAGCACTCGAAGCAGAACCGTGAGTTAGGATGCGAGTGAAGTTGAGATTTGAGTTAGATTCTCAGTGAAGAGTTCCCACAAGGCGAGCTCGCGGTTTATGTTTCAACGTATTTGTTATAGTGAGATAACTTAAATCTCTAATTGACTTTGATTCAAATGTATAATAAAGTCAAACATGAATTGGTTTATGTCGCTTGAACAATAACCTTCAAACCCACAACATTAAACCTTATTCCTTGTTAGTCGTTACTCGTACCTTCGAAGTTTAATTAATCACTCAAACTTCAACCATTGCCAACAGTAAGTTAGAACTCGATTTTGTAAGATAGGAGTAAGAATATTGTACTGGGAGTGTAATGAGGGAGTTGCACAGCATTGTTTGGAGTTAAACTATTAAAAGCGTTGAGGAATAAATTTTCATCAAAAGGATGATAACAATTTTGTGCTTCCCAATGTTATGATGGATTGCTTCGTATCTAGGTCAAGTTGAATGGTGAAAAGTCAATCTAAGATAGAATGAAATTTCACCATTAAATTTGATAAATTGCTGTCTAATTAAATTTGATGTTAGCTAATTGTTCATCTCAGATGAATAATGACGCGCTGAATCGGCAAGTTGAAATTGAAGAGCAACTTATTGATAATTTATCCTCCCTGAATGGAATTCAATTTGGAAAGAAAAGGGAAGATAAATTTTGAATCTTTTGTTATTCAAAGTGTTTCAATAATTTCCATACAATTTGATATTTTTTCATTTTCTGTTTTCCAACGTCATTATCAAAGCAAAGTTTTCTCAATGAACAATAAATAGCGGAACAAGGAAAAGAAGAAGAAATCATTGAGATTGATGATAAAAGAATCATGATAACCATGGCAGAATAGAGGCAAAAGTTCAAGGATTTTGGCGTTAGATGTAAACAATGAGAATATAAAAATTTAATAATTTTCAAATGAGTTCAAGGATTTTCATTTAAGTTTCATCAAATCAATTTATCATGAAAAAAGAAGAAAAAGGCTGAAATTATATTCCGCAACTTTATCGTTAATCACAGCTGAATTAGAGAAAAAAGATTGAACCCAAATGGCTAAATAAATTAGAGCTGAGTAAATTAGAACTGAAGAGATTAATATAGCATAAAAAGACTAATGTCCAACATTAATGAGAATATTATTCATTGAAGAAAATTTACGATATTTTCTCCTCCCAGTCAATTCTTCACTTCTAACATCAACTGGGAATTTGAATGTCAACTCCATGTTTATCATCTTTCCTCGTCACGTCAACTTTAATTATTAGTTTATCATGATTCAATCATTCAGTTGATTCAATTTATTGGCCATCAAGCTGCATGGTTGATCCAATAAACAAAAATATGAATTACAGGAAATTCAATTCTTGCTCTTTAGACGATTAAATTTGCAACAAAATTTCAAAACATAAACTTGATTTAATGCTGGGAGTTGAAAGGATATCAAAGTAATAACGATAAATTTCCATTCTAATGATGATAGTTTAAATATTGTAAACTTTTCCACGTTGATTCAGGAAACTGAACATTTCTATGCTCACCATGAATTCTGTTGATGCATTCTTTTCTCGTTACAATACCTTTATCATCACATCAACTGTTACAAGTCAATTTGCATAATCAGAGCGTAATCTGTGCTGAAAATTCAATTAACTTTGTTAGTCTTTTTTGCTCAATTTTCCGCCAATTGGGATTCCATAATAATCTATTCACAATAGTTGACACAACATGGCGTTTCAAAAAGTATAATGAGCTGAATAGAGAAGAAAAGAAGAAACGAAATCAGGCGAACCTTTAAGTTGAAGTTAATCTGGTGTGCAATTAGAGTGAAGCTTTTCCAATCATTTCAAGGTTCATCAGGTTTTGAGTAAAGTGAAAATTTGGAAAATTTTTGTTTTCTCTTGAAATTGTTTTATTTAAGAATTTTTTACTCCAAAAATTAGGTCAAAACAAAATTGAACCTTTTTTTCGAAGGAAAATGTTGCTTCGAGTTTCCAATTGAATTGAGTTTTCAAATTAGTTGAATTAAAAAGGTGAAAACTCACGCAAACCTCATTCAATCTCAACATTTGTAATCAAACTTGAAGTTGGCCTTTTCAATGCTGACCAATTGTAAACAAATGAATATTCAAAGTAAACGTAATTTAATAGAGGTTAACATTTAACCATTGATTGATGAGCAAATAGCTGTCCAATTATCATACGCTTTATAGTGTTAACTGAATGGCCAAGGCTAATTAATTGCCAGTGCAATAGAAAAGTTTCATTTAATTCAATTGCAATTGAAATGGAAATGAACTTGTTTCTCTTTTTGCATTTCAGGTGAAAAATGAGTTAACTGAAGAATGTAAATGAAAGTTTTGCATGGAAAAAGCAAAAGAATGAAAAGCCATAAATAACATGAACTTTTCATCGGTAATGAGTCAAGTTGATTATGATAATTGCTATGAGATAGCAAACGCAACCTTGAGAATCGATATCAAAATGTTTCAGAATCGAAAAAGAAGATCGAAAACAAAGGAAAAACTCATTTTTCAGAAGATAAGAATCTGAGTTTTTCCCTCTTTAAAGTCAATCAGGTTGAAACTGAATCTTGCAAATCCATTTTGAATCTCACTTCTCTGGAAAACGCGAAAATATCGAAGACGAATATTCATCATTTTATCAATTTTTCTTGTTCAAGTTAATCGAAACTTTGATAGATTTGTCTCGATATTTTATCCTTGAATTTGCAGTGCAGTTGCAAGTGTTGAGATTTGCTCACTTGTTTTAAATTACATTTTCTGTCCATAATTTAATCGAGCAATCATCAATCAGGAATCAAATTTATTCTCATCTTGTTTATCCATTTTTGTCTTCCAGTGAGACAGCGATGATGTTACTGAAACTATTGAGAATAGAAGACTTTCCTTCTTTGTTCAGTCAGATGAATCTATTTGATAAATGTTTGTCTGACAGAGCAACATGTGTGAGGGAAAAATTGTTGTTGTATAAAAGCTCTCATCATTAATTCAATAAAAGTTATTTTCATCGCAAAAGCCTTTCCATGTAAATATTTTACGAACCTAAACAAACTCAATTTTGTCAGGTCAATGCAACAATTTCATTCAGTGAATCAATAAAAGCACGAAGAAAACAGATCAATTAGTTGATAATTAGCTAAAGCTCGTCTTTTCCATGCACAGCAAGTTTACTCTTTCATTTTGAACAGCAAAAGTTCCAAACCTACAATTAAACTGAGCATTTCGAGGATATAAAACAGTTATTATAGACAGTTTGCAGTTGAAGTCATCAAGTGTTGAAGTGTTCAATTTGAATGAATAATCAAGTAACAATTTTCTCGAGTTTTCCAATATTTTATTGCTCGAATCATGAATCATCTGGAAGTTTCATTCCTTTTAGCTTTTCACTTCAAGCCGCCCGAGGCTTGAGTTAATCTTGATTCTGGTAAATGACAGAGTTGCTCAGTAGCGAGAAAATTAAACTTTAAAATTGGTAAACATTTTTATTTGCATCGGCTGAACACGAATTCAATGAAATAATCATCAGCGAATCGATATTGAAATAATGAAATCCTTGATTAAACAAAAGAATATTTTTTCGAACCGAGAATTCTTTGGCGATTCGCGAAAAGGATAAAAAGTTATCATGGAATGAAACAAAATCCAGAAACTCTATCAAATTCAAATACAAAGCTAGCTTTTCAATCGAGAGCTGTTCAAGAGAATCGTTTTGTAATTTGTCTTAAATTTCAATTGGTTGACAATAAATCATTAAATTTGAATTGAAAGAATTGATTGATGATACTTACTGATGAACACAGTTGAATGAAAGCTATAAATATCAATCCGATTCACCCAACAGAAGCGTTTGCTGTCAAAGATGAAAAATCAATTGCGACCCTTTCTAATAGAGATTGATTTGTGAAAAAATTTTACGCAAATTTAATATGAATAAAGTTAAGGATTTGAAGTAAAAAATGACAAATTCATTGATATTTAATGGTTTCACGTTTTGTTTGGTGCTTTTATTATATTTTCACTTGAACAACTTGCATCAATCAATTTGTGAATAATGATGAAAAATGTTGAATAACATTGCTTGTGAAAGCAAATAAAAGTTGAACTTGGGATTGAACTTTGCCAATGATAAGAAGTTTATCCATGAAAGTGGATCATTTATAGAGATTTGTTTGCACAAATTAACCTTGTTCAGGCCAATGACACTGACCTTAGTTCTGAAACCTTTGCAATTACTAGACTTTCAGGGTTAAAAGTGTAAATGCTATGAATATGCATAAATGATGAACGTTTGTCAACTTCATCTAGTAATTCAGAGGAAAAACGAAAAAAACATTTCAATATTGATATACTTTATATAAGAGGATAAAAGTTGCTCTTTTCAATAATAATGATTATAATAATTTTTATTGCACTTCAATTGCAAGTCTAATTGAAATGTTTACATTGGACAAGAGCATTCATTTCAAGTTGAAAGGGAGTAAAATGAACAAAAAACAAATTCCTAACCTTGAATAGTAATTATTCATTTAGCTTTGCAATGTTGATACCGATTCAATTAGCAGATGAATAATTATTTGCTCAAGTATGATTAAGAGAAACCTTTTTATTTTAACATTTAATTCAAGGTAACTCGGTTATTGACTCATCAAGTGGTTATGAAAAGTGTAAAATTTAGAGTTCAATTAGCAATTGAATTATCTTTTGAAGCTGCATTAAGCTTCAAATGTGAACTTGAAAGAAAATTTTGTTGTTAATTATGAATATTTGTCTTGTTCAATCTTTTTGTTTGCAAAATGCAATTCATTTTAACTTTTCTTTGTTTTCTCGTCTTTTATTTTTAGCTGTTTAAAGAGCAAAACTGATTTGGAACACGAAACAACGAAGAAAAGTGTTTACGATTTTTTCTGCTTCTGCAACAACGAGATTTGATTATTTGCTGGTCTAACAGTGCCAATTGGTTAACTATGCCAAGCCATTTACCTTCACTTGGTAGGTTGAGTTCAACTCATTCGGAGGGTAAAATGAATTTTCACATAAAAATTGTTGTCCTGGGTTCACCTCGAGTGGGCAAAACGGCCATTGTCAGTCAATTTCTTTACTCGCACTTTCCCGAGTCTTACATTGCCACGGTTGATCAGCTTCACCGAGCCGAGTACGAAGTCAAAGGCTTTGGTCCTCTGGTATTAGACATTTTGGATACTTCGGGATCCCACGAGTTTCCCGTTATGAAGAAACTTGCCATTGAAAGTGCAGATGCCTTTTTACTCGTCTTTTCATTGACCGATTCAGAATCCTTTGAAGAGGTTAGGCGACTTCGTGATGAAATTATTGCAACAAAAAAGTGTAAAGCAGCAGAAGCCAATGCAGCAACACTGGCTGCTTCAGTCAATCCCAATGCTAGCAACAACACTAGTCCAAGTTACACTCAACCACATGTCGGCTCCAACTTGACCAACCTTGTGAACAACAGACTTTGCCATGAAAGTTACAGCTCTTGTTTAATCCCTCAAAACAGAGGCCGTCATCATAGTATCAACCCGGTAATCAACAGCTACCAGAATAACAATTATTGCCACAATAATGATAGACTAGATAATATTTACAGCAACCATGGAAGCTATCTACCTGGAATCAATGAAAAGGTTAAAAATTCGTCATTTAATGCGACCACTTTGGATCGTTTGCAAACCTATGGTTATCATTATGATGAGGAAAACTCGGTGCAGGAATCAAATTGTTTCGAGTCAGTTAAACTACCGCCTATTGTGGTTGCTGCAAACAAATGTGATCTCGATTCAATGAGAGTCATTAAGCGAGAGTTGACTGAAACCATTGTCACCATTGATTGGGAAAACGGTTACGTTGAATCATCGGCTAAAGACGACTTTAACATTAGCACAATATTTCAACAGCTTATGGTTCAAATAGGTGTGCCTTACAAGATTGGCTCAGTTATTGGTAATCCAAAGGTTAGACGGAAATCGCTTCCCGCTTATCCAACAAGTCCAGCTCTTCGTGATAAAGTAACACCTAAACGCAACAGTTGTGCCGTTTCATAGCTCTAGCTGATTGGGTTCCGAGCCAGTCGAGTCCAGTCATGCGGTGGATGCACAACCTTTGAAAGTCGAATCAAGATGAGGAAGCAATTGAAACGAAAATCGAACGAAACAAAATTACAAAAACGAATAATATTTTTTCTCTATTTTTTCCTTTCCTCCATTCCTTGATTCAATCTATTTAAACACATTTCATTCAATCACAAATTGAGTTTGAAGAATCCAAAATTGAACTTTTTTTATCCTGTAAATCAGTTGTAATCTTGCGTTGAAATTTGAAAAATTGTATTTGAATGAAAAGTTGAGAAAAAAGTTGATTTAGTCAATGAACTTATGTATTTATAAATGAACGAAGGATGGGCGATTCTTTTTTTCTTCTTTCGTTCAGTGAAAATATAAAATGTTCATCCAGATCTTATTGAAGTAGATGAATTGCATGAATGAGAAAAAAACTTTAATTGTTCAACTATCAAGTTTACTTTGAGAACATAATCAATCAACTTCTTGATGCAGTAGAGTTGAAAATTCCTTCTTTTTGTTTATTTTCTTTTTCTCTTAAAACTTTTCTCACTCATCAAATCGAACCATGTATTATCAGCCCATTGAATGATGAAGATAATTGGCAAGTCCAATTCAATGGGCAATCATTCACGGAATCGCTGAATGGAAGAGAAATGTTTTTATCGAACATTTAATTTCAATCCTTTTGCCTCATCTATTGATTATAATAGAGTTGATTACAATTGTACCATGAAGACAAATGTGTATATTAAAACTATTCTGTATCTAATTAAAGGTATAATAAAACTCTAATTCTTGCCAAGTTCATCTTTCATATTATTAATTGGAAGTAAAGATGAAGTGAAAAAGATATGAAATTGAACAACACGGAATAACATTTAAAGCTTTTATTCATCAACATTTATCACGCCATTTTCAGGGATAATTGAACAGCTGAATATCAAAGCTAAATTGATCATATAAAGAATCTATTGACTCAAATTTTCGCTCATTTTTATCGCTTTTCAACATTTTTATTCCATTAATCAACATTTGTTTTAATAGTAATTTTCAAGTTTCAAACTGTTTCAGTCACATTGAGTCAATTTGATGAAATTTGATGACAGATCAGTAAAATATCTGGGCATTGATGCATGAAGAATGAGAAGAGCATGAATCTAATTTTACACTATTTTCCGTTCAATATTCGTTCAATTGAAACATACCATGAAATATACGATATTTTAACGGATTGACTGGGAAGGCTTTTTGTAAATTATTGAACAGGTAACTCCATCTGATAATAACAATAAGAATTGAAATAAAATTGAAAAAGGTCAAATTCATCTTGTCAAGACTGCATATGCGCTGGAATTTCAGACTTTCAGAATCTTATCGATTTGACTAACTTGATACAATCTTTCATGAAACATTCGTCAAAGCTCTGTAAATCAGTTTCAAATATTTTTCACCAAATTTAATGTATTAAGGTGGATTGAAAATCAAGAATGATGTTGGTGTACAAATAGTGTAAATAACCTATTGGAAGTTAAGTTCATTTCCTCGATGACGACTACTTCGGTTGATTTTTTTGAAAACTGCGCTCCTTTAAGTTCTTGCAGAGATTTGTGCAAGAAATTGACAAAAGAGCCATCTATTGGCTTCTCTTTGAACTAGGTTTTCAAAAGTTAATTCTAGTTGCGTGAATAGTCGGTAGGTGGTGATGTAATTCAAGTTATTGCTGAAGTTACAGATTTCATTTTTGAGTTCAGCACATGAATTAGTGTTCCGATTTTGATAGATCGTACGATAACTACCAAAGAAAATTTTTGAATATGATGATAGCTTGATGATAATAATTGCGAAAAGTGTAAACAAATTGATCAAAAATTCAAAACTTGCGTATGAGTGACACTAATCGCTCAAATAAGGGAACCTTAAGAATTACTCGGAATGAACATGAGTGATTTTTTAGATAACTTTATTACTAAACATAAATGGAACTCGCAACCTTTATGAGATGCCATTACTAGAAATTTCGGATTATCGAGCAGCTTCTTTTCCTGATAAGTTCACAGTAGTATGAAATGGTTTGCTCTAGTTCACTTTGAAACTCAAAATTTATATTTAATGTGCATTTAATTGCCAAAAACTTTGGCTTCTAAGTTAATTTAATGATTAATCTACTGCCGAAAACAAGTTAAAATAAGTTATAATTTGAAATCGATTTTTGCAAAGAGCTGGATTCAGCGAATGATCATAATCGAAACAACGTTAATAAAAATGAATGACGATTTAGTAAAGATGTTTCTTTCAAAATATGAATTGATAGTGAAACATGATAACCGGTTTAGTTGGAATAAATGAGACTCTGAATAATCGACCTGAAAGCGTAAAATTTATTCGTAAATAGAGTCATCTGTTGTTTGAAACAGAATTGAAGATAAAAAACAAAAAAAGTGAATTCACTTGTTTGATGAGATCAGACAAAAAAAGAGACAATTAAAAATGATGATAAATGTGGTGAAATGTATCATGATTTGACCACACAAAGAGGTGCCTTGAGGTGAACAAAATTCAAGGGCAGCAGCGTTTTGCGTTATTTGGACAGCATTGAACTGATTAAGGCAGATAGAGAAGAATGAGCATGAATGAAATGGCGATGCAATGTGAGGCACTTTTTGAAGAAAAATGAAGAAAAAAGAAGAAGCCAAATATTTGTTTGTTAACACCAATCAAACACTCATTTCATGTCATCTTGGAGTGCGTCCTGTGAGTGTCCACGTGAAGAGAAGTAAAGGTTGAGAAGGAAGAAGAATGATGACCAAAATTCTCTTCACCATTGGTCAGTTGAAAAAGAATGAATGTTGATGCTGCATTCGAGCAACTTGTCGACTTGAAGGGGATTGAGGGGTCAAAACAAGAGTTGGACGGATCTTATGGAGTGACAAGAACTTTTGGATAATGAAAAAATTTCGTCAATTTTTACATGTAAAGAGAAGAGACTTTGGATGATAGAAGAGAGGATAAAAGGGATAAAATTTTTCGATTTTTTGTCTTTTCGTTCTTGTTAAAAATTCTGTGTAACTTTTTCTTTCTCTTCCTTCTCAATATCAATTTGACCATATTTATATCAATTACAAGAGGGTGAGAAAGGCAAGAGGAAAGTTATAACAATTATCATTATTATAAATTAATGAGTATTAAACTAGATGACCAAGCGGTGAGCTGTTGATAAATAATGGTTCCTCGTTAATCATTGGTAAAAATGAAGCCAGATTGATGCTTCTTAATGGAGGCACTGGAGGTATGTTGATGCACTGGAACAGAAAAGTTGAGGGAAAATGGAGAGAAAAAGCGAATTAAATATAACATGGAAAAGAAAATGAAAAATGAATCGTTTTGTTGCTCATTAATAACATTAATATGTGCACTGCTATTCAATTACTTTTGTTAATTTTGTCTTTTTTCAGTTTATTTCAAATCTATTAATGCACTGACCATTCATCTGTGCAAAAATTATTCAAACTTTTAAAGTTCATTTCTTTTCAAATTCCGCCCTCGATATTTCATCAGCAAAAAGTCATTAATTTTGGCCCTTAATTTTCAAGTTTTAGTGTTTCAATTTGCATGATTGCAATGAATCGATAATGAGATTTGTTATTCATTCAATTTGCAAGTCAAGATTGAAAAACTTGGAAAAAGAAAAGCAAGTTTTGAAAGAAACGTAAAAACTGTTCAAATTGTTAGCAACTCACTAGGAATCGGACAAAATGAAAGCATCGAAACGCTCTTTCAATTAAGTTCTTGCTTTATCCTGAAACGACTGAGTTTCTAGGCTGTTTTTACGGTCATTTGTTTCGAGGTTTGATATAATTAATGAGCAAACAAAAGTCGAAACCAAAAACAGAGTTTTTTCAATGAACTGTTGCGACGGTTTTGCTTTTTTCTGAGAAATTTTTCTTTTCTAAACAAAAAAATTTCGTTTCATGGATTGATGAATATCTCTGAAAGTCAATGAGGAAAACTGTGCAAACAGATGACTTGAAATTTTCATCAATATTTCCTCTGTTTAATGGAAAAGACTGGAAATAATTTTCTTAAATAAATTATCATTACTTTATTTTCTTGGCCAAACATGGGTTGATAGTAGCTGGTTACATGGTCCAGGGTATCATCAATCAGATAAGTGGACAGACTTTGATGAATGTTTCCATGCATGTAAGAATGGATATTAGGATGAATGTTTTGCTGGTTTCCATTTAATGTGTCACCCGGATTCATCTCCTGAAACAATGCGGTGAAAAGAAGGCAAAGAAAAGGCGACAAATTAATTTATTTCCCAAAAGACGATGAAATTAATTTGAAGCAAGAACATAATGAATTGATTAAACATCTCGGCGAGAGGAAAAGAGAGAAAAGCAAATTTCGCCAAAAGTCAATAAAAGTTATGAATTGAAAGGATTGAAAAGATGTCAAAATTGAAAAGCAGAAACTGAGAGAAAAGTTGAAATTGGAAAAGGAAATTGACTCGAAAAAGTAAATTAAAAGCTTACCATATCATAGTCGGTGTGACCTGAGTAAGCACCTTCACTGTGCTTCTCCTCATCAGAACCAGATAAGGAAGTTTCATTTGGTCCATTAGTATAGCTTCCACCTGAACCGGAAGCTGGTGCATACATTTCAATGGTTGTTGGCTTGTTTGTGCTGGAGCCATCAGCTTCTATGGATAGAGTTGAAGACAAACAGAAATGGAAACAAAACATTTTAATCATTTGTTATCAACATGAGCAAGCGTTAATTGCTGGTCATTTTGCTTGACCAAAATTGCCGGAAATATTGTTAATTTCGAATTCTATTTTTTAATGTTTTTCCTTTCTCTTTCTTTCTATTAAATTTTTCTTCCCTCAAAAACATGGAAACAAAAGCAACTTGAAAACTTTTCCCTGTTCAACTGTTCCATGATTAACAATCTAATGATGAGAAAAGTTGAACCAGAAATTAACTTTATGGATTTGATAAAAATGTTAAACCATTTTGTTTGGTTAACTATCATTTTCAAGTGAAAAATGGCTCCAAATGGTTCAAACAAAAGCAAACTGAATATGCATAAATGCTTGCTGAATATCCATGAATGCAAATAATGAGAATAATTATCTTTGATGAAAGATTAAAATTCAGAGTTTTGTTATTTTTCGCTTTCAATTTGTTCCATTGCTGGTGGAAGAAGAAGAAGAAAAAAAGAAACTTCAGAGTTATTTTTTCAAAGAAAATGAACCTTTTCTCGTTTCTTTTGCTTACATCAATTATCATTCTTTGACATGAAATTGAATCTGAACTTTTTTCCCCTTCACTCTTTACTCAACATTGTTGCTCATCAAGAAACACTGGATAAGATGAAACAACATCAACAACAGAAAGGATTTAATTAATGGAAAATGGAAAAAACTATGAAAAAGTAGCATTTAAATGAAATTCTCAAGTTATCTAAGTGTTATGAATTTGCAAGTTCAAGTGATGAGATTTCATGAAGCAAAAAAAGGAGAAATTCAATTATCATTTTTTCCATTCTATTCTTGATTCGCTGTTGAAAGGTTGAAAAGTGAGAGCGAAGAGGCTTAACGGAGAAACAATAACAATATTCAGTGGAAAAAAGTGATAAATTCAATTGTGATGGTGTTCACTTGATTCAACATGGATTAGTTCATTTGAATTAAATTCTTGCAATTTATTTTTCTCCCTTCATGAATCAACCTCACCATGATTCCAACAGAGGGCATTTGAGAGGAAAAAAGAGTTACTTTTTTCTAGCGAAGAGGAAAAGGTTGGAATAAAGTTGAACAGAGAAAAAATGAAAAGTCACAAATCTCTAATGGTTATGATAATGAAGATGGAAAATTGTCGACTTTTGAATCAGTCATGAATTGCTGTTAACAGTGGGAGTGATAAAGGGTAAACAATTTTCGACTTTTTTCTCTGTTTTCTTTTTCCCTTTTCCACTCTCTTCATCATCTTCATTATCATACGGAAAACAATAAAACATGGTAAAATCATCATCATTCTTGAAACTCGCTGGGAGTGAAAAGTTGAGAAGGAAATTTTTCTCGTTTTCTTTTTTTTCTCTTTTCCAAGTTTTCGCTTTCTGTTGACTTGCAAACGTCTAGCCAATTTTGTTGAATAAACTTGAAAGATGAGAGGAGAAAAAAAGTTGAATAAGAAATTGTGATGATGAGATGAGGAAAAGATGATGAAAAATGATGATCAACAGCGAGATGCAAGTTTAGAGATGATAATAAATAACAATAATAATGATTATGAGTGAACATTATTGTAATAAAGATCAACGGGAGTAAATATTGTATAAACATTGTCATTCCAATGATGTTAATCTTTTGGTTTTGCATCTCGGCTCATCTTAATCATCTTCATCATCATTATCAACATTTTTGTTCCGTTTCTTGATGGATTTGGCTTCCATAATAATTGTCAAAAATCATTGAGTAAAATGATGAACAGCAACAATACAGATTTCTTGCCTTTCCAGGGAAGATACAAATTTCAATGTAAACTCCAGTGGAAAGGAATACATGAAAGAACAAGAAATGAATACATGATAACCCTTTTGCTTCATTTTTATTTGATTTACTCGACTTTCCTTCCAACTCCGAGTTGAATGGGTGAGAGTGAAGATAATGATGATTAGAGGAAGGAAAAAGTTTGAAAAGTTGTTCATGAAAAGAAGTTCAATTTATTTGCAATTTTTAAAGGACAGGGCAATTGAATGGATTGCAATTCATGACAAAAGGATAAATCAGTGAGAAGCTTGTGTAGAGACAAAATTTTCAACTTGAAATGCTATTCAAGTCAACTTTTCGTTTCATTTTTTTCCTTCATTCAGAATTTCATTCAACTCGTTCGCATCTCTTGAAGAAAATTTGACTCTTTTTGCTCTGTGTGTTCATGCAGGGTTCAAATATGGTTCAACACGGAAAAAGTTGAAACTCGAAAGATGATTGTCAAGATGAGAATTGAAAAGATGAAGACGATTAAAAAGATCAACATTTTCCACTTTGTTCAGAATTTCATCCGATCTTTGGCCAGTATCAATGTCACTCTTTCATTCAAATAAAAATGACTTTAGTCTTGTTTTCGTTTAAAACTTTTTCTTCCCTGAAATCTGTTTCAACTCATGAAACCTTTCGATATTTTATTTAACTCTGATTGATCACTTGATACAGAATCACTTTCTCACCTTGAATAGCTTCAACTAATAAGAAATTTTCATTTCCATGAAAAGCCTGAAAATTGTTATGAAACAGAAAACAACGAGTTTCTAAGTTGACTCAACATTTTGAGTTTCGGATAAACTCGCAAATCCAACAACTGGCCATTGTAAACAACGAAAAGTAGAGAGATAAGCTTGACATTGACAGGAAAGAAATGAGCATGAAATTGAAACATCAATTTTTCTCTGCACTTTTTAATGAAATTGATCAAGACGAATTGAATTGAAATGGAATTGTTCAAGTTGCTTTTCCATTAAATTTGAAAATTTTCACCTTTTCTTTAGAAACAAAAGAATCCAAAAAAAAGAATCAAAAGTTGAAACTTACCTTCTTCGAGTCGCTTCTTCCTTCGTTTACGGACAAAACAAACAACCAGAACAACATTGAGAAGCAAAAGTGAACTTCCAAGAATGGAAACTGCGATAATGATTAATCTTGGAACGTCACCTGAACGACCTGAGAATACTTGAGAGATTCTCTCAGTTTCAGAGATTGGTGTTTCTGTTGAAAATGTTGACAAAGACAGAGAAAAATAACAAAAGGAAAAGGTTAATTAAATAGACAAATGAGAAACATTATTGTAATTAAAATCATGTATTATTAATCAAGATTCATTGAGATAAAAGGGTTGAAATACGACAGAAACATGAAACCACAAAAAGAAGCACAAAAAGGCAAACAAAGAATGAAGAAGAAGGCAAAAATTCTGGTTAACAATTGAAGAGTCGAGTGATGAAAGTGGTTTAAAAACAAAAGTAACAACAATTAGTAAATTACAAGTCTTTTCAATCGTTTAGTTTTGCCTTTTTTCACTCTTTCCCTTTTCACCAAATGAAAGTGACAACAGAAAGTTCAACTCTTCATTTGCATTTTTAATTAACACGGTAAATGGTTAAGTTCATTGTAAAGCTCACCATTAAATTCATGATATTTCGTGTCTATTCAAATGAAGAGCAATGAAAATCAATGATACTTTTTCTTCTTTTCTTTCAATTTTCCATTTTTCATTATCAACTTTCAACTTTTTCTTCCCTTCAAACAAACAGAAGTTGGAAAAATTGTTCGAAACTTTCATGATTAAAATTCTGGTTTGACAAGCATTTAATAAAAAAATATCATTGATTATGAAAAGAAGAGGAAAAAAGTAATTTTATTGTCAAAATTTTCATTTCAACGAAACAATTATTCCAATGTTTCTTTTCATAGTTTTTTGCTTATTTGCGCAAAATTAGGCAAAATTTGAACAAAATTTTTTCGTTATTTTTGTAATTCGTCTTTTTCCCGGCGCATGAATGAGTCTTCATGAGAAGATGAATAGTCAAGAAAATGTGTTTTTCCTCTCTTTTGCATCGCTTTTGTTCACCTCTTCAGCTTGTTTGTTCAACTCTGGATGAAGTGAGCGAAGACAAAAAATAGGTAAACCAAGAAAACTTAAGTTGCAAAGTTGAGATTAATTCTGGGTTTTCTGTTATCAATTGAGAGATTAATGTGATTCTCTGTACAGAGACAAGCTCAATATTCACACTGATTGATCTTGAGATTAACAAATATTGAGTAATTAAGGTTAATCCAAGGGTACACTTGTACCTTAATTAATCCTTGAGATCAATAAATTGATTTAAATTGCAATTACAAGTTTCTTTCAACTTCTATTTCTACATGAGATTAAGCTGAGCAATTAATTGCAAGATTATAATAAAGCATTTTTTCACACAAATTATCATTTCTAATTCCATTAACTTCAATTTGAGCAAACAATTCAATCCCAGTTCATCCAGAAGAGACCATTATTTTTCAACTGAATTCTGAGCGAAAATTTATTCAAAACTACGCTTAAGAACATTCATAATTTGCAAAAAAATTTTTTCGATAATTCATGCAATTCTTTCCTCAGAACTTTTAAAACAACTATTTTATTATAGAATTTTCATATTCGAAATTAATGTCTAAATCGGTTTTCTATTGATAATAATTGATAACGAATTTTTCTTCGGCTTTTCCAGGAGTTTACTTATAACTACAATTTTCGAAAGAAACTCCAGCATTGAGTTTGTAATTACTTTTGACGAAATTTTCTAACAATTTTCTCCGCAATTTCTAATTTTCAAATTTCGAAATCCAAAATTATTGAATGAAATTTTCTTCGAACTTCGGGAGAAGTTCTAAGCTGATGAACATTTTTCTGCAATAATGGATAAACTTTCGATTGAACTGTTCGGCTATCATTTTGTAGAAGCTTGATCAGCCTTTTGATTCCTCTGATTCCTGATGCTTCTTGAAACTCTAAACCCTCTAAACATTCAACGAAAATTCACGTTTGACTCAGCTTCCCATGAGAATGTGAACCAATCGAAATTGGGTTAAAAGGTATCATCATTTTTTGCTCTCCATTCATATCGAATTGAAACTTTATCATGTCTTTTCTGGTCATTTCGTAATTCATTGTGAAATGTAAAACTAATTGCATCCAATGACAACATTTTACTTGATAGCATTTCCTTTTACATTCACATGGAGTTATTAGTTTCATTATTGATAATTGGTTTGTTATTCGTATGTTCATGATATCATCAGCTTTTATCAAAATGGATTCAATGGAAGAAGAAATGGAAAGCTGATCAAGAAAAGAAGTCCAACAAGACTAAAGTTTATCGAGTTGATCAATTCAGCTAATCATGATGAAAATGTGCACCAATCAGCGAGTTTTATTGTTAGGTAATATCAGTTTGGAGTTAATCATTATTGTCCAGGAAAGGAGTAACCATAGAAATGATATGAGAAGAAGGCAAGGAAAAGAATCCAAAATTGTTGTCTAAGGAGGAAAAAAAAGTAAACTGCAAACCAAGTTTACTTTGATTCAGAATATATATTCTGTTTATCATGTAATGAGAAGAAAATGTTGTATCAAGAGAAGCAAAAAATATCCAATCATAATAACTGGAAACTAATATTAACTAGATAAATGAAGTAATGCTCATGAAATTGATAACAAGTAAATATGAAGGTCTCAGAATCGGTACAAGTTTATCAAGTTGAAAGTGAGCAAATTTTCACTCAAGAACTGCCTGAAAGTGGAAAAGGAATTTTTTCTTTCTCATTCTTTTTTCTTCTCCAACCCTTTCCAGAGTTTATCATTATCTCTGTTTGAATAATTTGTGCAGAATTTCCTTTTTTCTCTCTGCTTTCACTGTTTTCCCGATAAAATTTGATGGATTCCTCAATGGAATTGATAAAGCATTTCTTTCTCTCCATGTTGATCACTATTATTTACAGTTGAGATTAGTTTAATTAAGTGAAACATTATGCTTCACTTGATATGCATATTTGTCATGAAATTAAATCACTTATTTACTCACTTCTTTCCCCTTTCTCAATGATTGATTAACTACTTTTCCGAATCATCGCAATTGTTATCATTTATTAGCAACCTTCAGAACAAATTGCAAGGTAAAAGGAGAAAAATTGAACTTTTTTTCTTCTTTTCGCTTATAATTGGTGTTATGTTTTCTTGCTTGGTGCATCGAGTCTGGATTTATTGAAAAATAAAAGGTTAACAATGAAATGAATCCCAATGAGTCAATTTGTTTCAATCTCAAGGAAAATGATTCATTCCATGTTCAATTCCTTTGAGTCGTTTCCATTAAAATGAAGCAGAAATGCCAATTTGTAAAGTGTCAATCAAAAGAATTGGCAAATTTTTCTCTTTGTCTTCTTGTCAGAGAATTTCATTGCAAACATGATAAATATTGAATCAAAATCAATTATGAATAATGAAGGCGCAAAAATAAGAATGGAAAGGTATAAATTGTGGATTCTTTTTTCTTACCTTGAAGAGTTTTTCCTTTGACAATGTCATGAGTATATTTACTTTCTCCTAAGTCATTGTAAGCCATCACATTAAATGAATATTCAGTATTGTCTGTTAATCCCTTGATAGTGTATATGGTTGTATTGGAAGGATAAACATCCGAGTATTGAGCAGGTTCAGTTGAGGTTGACGCATCTGGAGTAGACTGTGAGTTGGGTAAAGAGGCTGATGAAGGAGGGTTAATTGATGGTAAAGCGGTTGACCCTGTAGCATCAAATTTTTGGTATCGAATGCGAAATGACTGAGGCAAGCCACCGTCAAACCCGGGAATCCATTTCAATGTTATACTTGATGAGGTTCGGTTGACAACTTTCAATACTAGAGGTGGATCAGGCTGCGAGGTACGATTAAAGTGAACTGTAAGCCTGTTGAGACCAAGTTCATTACTAGCTACACAATCGTATGGACCGTAATCAGAGTTGGCTACTTCATTGATTATCAAGACACTTTGGTAGGTAATCAGGTTCAATTGTTCCGTGGGTTCAGTAGTATACTTAGTGTTGCCTGGTTTGTCCGAGATGATGGCACCTTCGCGTAGCCATTGGAAGGTAATATTAGGTGCTCCTTGGGCTCGACAAGTCAGCTTACCCTTAGAGCCACTATCACTTGCAGATTTTGATAAAATGGGCGAATTAATGATTCGAGGTTTATCTGTGAGATATTAAAGGTTGCAAAATTAAACATTACATCTAGTTATCAAAGTTACCCATTACGTGAGCAATAAAGTCGTTTCAACTCTTATCAGTTTATCCTTTACCTACCAGCGATAGTTATGAAAAGTATACAAATTATGTCAAAATACTTAAACTATGAGTCTAAACTGAGTCTGTCAAGACTTGAACTAATCAAACTTTCTTTCAATGTCTTGTTACAATGATAATGAAAAATAACCCAATGATGCTTTCAGACCTAACCTAACCTGACCTAACCTAACTCTGACTGCGCCAAGCTCTGTGATAAAACAAACAAACTCAAAGGTCAATTTAAAACCTAAGTTTTGTCTTTTCAATTTCTTGTGATAATTACAATGCAAAATAATCAATTGGAACAGCATTTGAGTAACCGTTCAAGAGTCTGTAAACACTTGACTTTAACTTATTTCAAAATGAAATGTTTGTTGGAATCAAATCAAAACTTTGCTCATTAAACTGAACAAACTTGTGAAGCAAATAATTGTTGACCTATTAGTAGTTTATTATCACAAGAAAAGTAATCAAACGAGGTTGACCAATGCAATTATCGAGAAATTTTCGTCTCCACTCAAAGGGAAGGAGAAGTTGTTTAATTTATCAACCATTATTACCATTTACATTGTGAAAATGTGTTGCATTTGTTGAATTCAAAGTAAAATTACATTTTTGTCCAAACTGTTAAGGGTCAGATTAGGGTCATTACTTGAATAGTTTTTTCACCACTTGGTCTTGACACTAGTGTAAAGGTTTGATATTTTTCGTGGTGGAAATAAATATATTAATAGATGTTTTTTTCTGATAAGAAAAAGGTTAAATACAATTGGAAAAGTTTGTTTTTTTATCAAATTAAATTGTATTTTTCAACACAAAAGTTGTGCATTTACTTTCAAGTGAAACAGAAGAGGTTAATAATGAAAAGAGTTTAAATTGATTTTGCTCTTTTACTGCATTTCAAATCATCCAAGGCAGGATAAAACTTTGCTTTTTAAACTATTCTTCATGATAAAAATTGGCGGATAAAAAATGAACTCAATAGTTTGTGTACAAAATAATATTACTCTTTGCTCAACTTTCAAGTAAAATTTCAATCTTTCTCAATCAAAAGCAATCATCATCATCATTCCAGTTATTGCATTTTTGAACCTTTCCCAATCTATAAGTTATTAGCATTATCAATTTGGAAACCTCAGAGGAATAAATATTAACTAAGAATGGAAATGAATTGAAAGAATGGGAGAAAAGATTCACTTGGAACCAATTGAAATTTATTGAACTTGATGAGACACTGTTTACCTCGAAAAGGTTCATTTGATTAAAAGCCTTTTGATTGGCAATGAAATTTTTGGTCAACAGAAGAAACAAAACTTTGATTAACTGAACAACGGCAAAGTTTTGGTTTCAAGAGTTTGATGTTGCTTAAAAGTTTCAACAATTTCACAGGCTTCAAGATGAATTCCCAAGGCATGATTTAACATTGTTACCCAATCCATTTATTAGATTACATTCATCATGACTAAAGTGAGAGAAGAGAAAGTTTAGGTGAAAGCTTTTTTTCCTCTTTTGCCATCTGATTTTTCAGCCGATTCTTTCATGATAAAGTAGCATGTCAAAGGTAAAGAGAAAAGGATCAATAGTGAAAAGTCGTTCGAAGTCAAAGTGTTGCCATTTTGTATTCAATTGAAAGGTGATATTTTGATACGTTTTTGCTCCTTCTTCTTCTTCTTCTTCTTCTTGTCGTCAAAGAGTGTCAAATGTGAAAACTATTTTTAGGTTAAAATGTTTGCTGGTAATGATGCTGGGAATGATGATAAACAGGGAAAAAGTTGAATATCGTTTCTGTTATCTTTCTTTCTCTTCTTCTTCATTCTTCATTTGTCAATCAATGAAAATGTTTATTTACTTTACACACTTTGTATATGTACGTTGTGTCTGTGTGAGTCGAGAGTAGATAAGTTTAGGTGTCTTCACTTGACAAATGTGGGAATGAAAAGAGAAACTTGGAAAATCATGAAAATGAATGGAAATGTTCAAGTTCAACTCAGTTTCTTTCTTCAGCTGAACACAATTCAAATATTCGTTTTCTTTCTGTATTGTGCAAAGTATTGTGATAAAAGTTCATTTGTAACTGTTTGTCAAGCTATAGTGAGGCAACTTGAAGGGCTCAACAATCAGTTCTGGAATTAGGAATGAATTGCAAGAGAAGATAAACATTTTTCTCTCAACTGGTTTACTCCATGTTTAAGTATTCATTTGAAATTGTGTTTCCATTTTGAAGATGAAGAGGAAAAGAAATTGAAAAATTCTAATTGAGAACAATTTTCAATCCATCTTGCATTCTTGTTTGAACAATCCGACAAATCAAATGCTATTAAATCCCTGATTCATTGCAATTGTATAAGCTTACTCTGCCTAAGCCAAGCAATATCAGAATCAAATCAGCCTTAATCGTCAAAGGAATTAACTTGAAGCTAAAAATATTGATTCGAACCTTATCACATTTCAGTTTGATCTTATCGACATTTTAGTCTTTGATTGCCTCTGATTCACGAGCTAATTTGATTTTTCAGATAAAGTATTTTCCAACTGCAAACTAAACATTATTCAAGTGATAACACAAAACTGTTGGTTGATATCGAAGAAGCAAAAGTAAAAATTGTCGAAAATCGTTAGTTTGCTTCGACTGATGTTCGAGAAAAATGTTTATTAGAATCGAAGCTTTGCTAATCGAAATAGTTGAACTTTTTTCCCTGGATTTGATGCGAAATAACCTTCTGGAAGATCGTCCATGACATCGCTCATCGAAGCTATGAACCTGGGAAGCATAAATGTCTCAACTTCAAATGCAACTGCAATCTGATGCATCTTTACTTCGACTTGGCCTCTAGATTAACCATTGACTTAATCTTTGTAAACATTCTTCTAATCATTTCTTATTCATCAGGTTCATTGATCGAAATTCAATTTGTTTGTTAATTTCGTCTTAACTTGACCAGAAACTCTGAAGAAAATTAATTGGCGTCAATCTAATTGTGACCTTGTCTCATCTAATCAAACACAGTCAAGTAGCAGAGACCAAAATTGTAACCCAAAAAGAGTCAACGATTGTGATTCTGATTAGACAGTTAATCAATTGGAATTTTTCTCAGCCACCATGTAATTGATTTTGATAGCTTTTTTTCAACCAACAACCTTAATCAAAAGTTGATAAAACTTGAGTCAAAGATTAGCCAATGATTGAGGTGAACAAGCGTCATCATGCAAAGATGAGAGCAAGAATTTGAAAGGAAGAGAAAAAATTGATAAAGATTGCGATGAAAATGGGCTTAAATGAGGAAGCATGAAAAAAGGTTTAAATGTTGAGTGTCAGGATGAAATTGAGTTGTATTGTCACAATGATAACCTCGGTTAACTTGTCAAACTCATCGAACCAAGGAATTAAGAGTAAATTCTGAATGTCGAGTTTACTTGGAGTCAAAATAAACTTACAAACATTTTCTTGTTTCATACTATTTTCTCATCATCATACTTTTTCCTATCATGGATTCTGAAGAGATTTTGCTCTCTTTCAATATCTTCAAGTGAAATAAAAAAGAAAAGCAAAGAGAAATTTATTACCAATGCAAGGTCAATTCATCTGAAGACATTCCAGCATTCCAAGGAAGCAGAAAACTAATCAGCTTTGACTAAGTAAAAAGCCTTGAATAAGACAAAAAGATGAGAAGATCAAAGATGAAATCCGAAAGAGAAAAAGAAATTGAGAAAAAAAAACATTTCGCCATCTTCTTTTTATTCTCATTTCTTATCCATCAATATTATCCAAATATGAATAAAATAATAACCATAAATATAATGTTTTTTTTCCTCGGTTTCATTCTTTTTCTTTTTCCTCAAAGAATTGTTATTCTTGCTCATTATTAACGCCATCATCTCGAGTTTTTGTTTCGTTTTCTTTACTGAAGATTCATTGAAACTTGAGCAACACCTAATGAGGAAGAATGTGCAAAATGAAGTATTGATTGGTCAACCTTTTGCCATCAGTTGCAACTTGCATGGTCAAAACTGACTCCCAGTTGAATAATATTGAACAGTTGTCTTATTGCTTCAATCATCATTTCTTGCATTTTTCAGTTTTTCTGTTGGAACCTCGTTTTCTGTTCACAGTTTACATGGTATTATGGTTAATTGGTTGGCCACATTTCCGTTTCAATCAACTCTTTACTTTTGCTTGCTTCACTCTTTATCCAATCATTTTTACGACTATCAAATAGCTAAACTAATCTGATAAAACTGATTGACCTCAGTAGGTTCCACCAAATGTTCAACATGAAAATGTTGACTAAACAAGTTATCATGATAATGCGATTGAAAGATACAATCAAAGTTGATCGATTCAAAGGTCAATCCATGTGAATTACTTTCTACTATAACTTCATTGGAAAAGCTGTAGTTGCTAAGTCTTGAACGAGGAAAAGGTTAAAGTGGCGAAAACGAAAAGAGGAAAAAAATTCAACTTTTGCCATCAAAATAATTGATTAGACTTTTGGCCATGTTTAATCGCTAAATGTTGAGACTTCAAAGACAACTTATGTTCAAGTGTTGGGTCAAGTCGAGTCACCGAAAAAGTCGAGTTTTTCAATAGTTACACCCTTCATCAGTTACCGTTTATCAAATGTTACAGTGCTATGTTTTGGTGAAGCAGTGAGGAAGGTCACAAGCAAGGACTTTTTATAACTGCAGTCTTTCCTCACCTAAGCTATAACTTTTGTAGGTTGAAGTACATGAGGCTTAAAGAGAGATGTCGCTGTTTTCCATTGGTTTTAATTTTTGTATCAACTTCGTACTAACATCTTTGTGAGACTCGTTATGCTCAATCGAATATCTTTAAGGTATTCGAATCAGTTCTAAGCATCTTTACTTTTCTTGTTAAAGGATCTAGTCGGACGACTGTTCATTATAATATTTCTATCTCTCGCTCCTCATTCCTCAATATCTTTCAATACTAGTATCGTCGATATTATCGATAATGCAAATCAAAAGTATCATTACTCTGGATCAAATAGTTGCTCATTAATATTGTCTTTTGATGAATCGAGTTGAAACGACGTTTTTGGTCACAATAATGCAAAATGAATGCTTTGCTAAAAATAGCATTTTCGTGACTTACGTTTGACAACCAGATTGGTGGTGGCTTTATCGGGTGATCCGATACCGTTTGAAGCAAGGCACTCATAAGCTCCTGAATCTGATTCCGTTATATTGAAAACGCTAAGAAAAGATCTATTTTCTTCCAAAGTAATTTTGAACCTTTCCTCGTCCATGGCAATCAATTCATTGGGCAAAGTGGACGAAGAAAAGGTCGATTCAAGGCTATCATCCATCGAGTTTTCAATGTAATTTGGTTTTCGTTGCCACTTAATCAGGTCAGCGGTTATGGGATTGGCATCGACTGTACACTCAAGGTAAGCCGTTTTGCCCATCTCGACGAGCACAAGGTCACTTGTTTTGGTGATTGTTGCAGCATCTAAAGGAGAAACAAGAATGAATCGAGTTGAGAAATGTTGAGAAAACCAGTGAAAAAGAAAAAAAGAATTGCAAAAGTTTTAATCAAATTGTGAACATTCACAGATTTCAATTGAATTGGACAGTTGACAGTTGATTAACGAAACAACAATGTTTTGAGGTAAAGAATAATTTTTTCATTTCATGTGAAGAAAAAAAACAATTGGAATGGACAAGTTGCCCAAAGTGGATTCACTTTACTGATCGAAAAATGATCAAGTTTTAACTGTTGAAATGAGCGTCGATGATGAATGAACTTTATCAAAAGTAAAAAGTAACTTTTCCAAATCAAAAGGGAAATCCTTTTCGCTTCACTTTTCACCTCATCATAACTTGTGTTAACTCGATGTTGGCGATAACAAGATTTAAAGATCATCAATAACAAGCCAAGGTAAAGATGGATGAAAATGTATGAATCAATGAATTTAAATGAAGAGAGAATTTAACTTTTTAATCTGAGTGAGAAAATTTTCCATTCTGATTATTTCATGGGGAAGAAGAAAAATTGCGACTCAAGGAATGGTGAACAAAAGTAAATTTGATAACAGGATAAGCAGCATGAAGGTGAATGAAATTTGAAAGATAATAAGGCTTGATGAAGGGATAAAATTGAAGCTGATTGTTCATCATCATAATCATCATATTCAACAATCTATCAGAATATTGTTCATCGTTCAACACTTGGCTCTCTCACATCTCACGCTCTCATGAGTTTCTGATAAACTCAAAGTCACTCTTTTTCGACACCAAATTTCTCATGAATTAATAGACTTCGATTCAGTCAACACAATCAAACCTAATCAAAATCATGACAAACTTCAACTTAAAATGAGCAGCTTTTGGTTCATTAAATAGGAAAAGTTTTTAATTTCCAAGCAATTCTTTCATGCAAAGTCCAGAATAATCATTTGGCAAAAAACTTTTCGAATTTTAAGTTCAATCCTTTTTTTCTCACATAAAATTAAAATCGAAGCAAAAGTATGAGAAACTTTTGCGTTTGAAATTTTGAAGAAACTTTTTCATGCAAAATTCTTGATGATCTATTGTCTTGACTTTTTCGCAAATTTCAAATTTCGATTTTTTCTTTTTTTTAGGAAAAAATTAAAATTGAAGTAAAATATGAGAAAAATGTTGAATGTCAAAGTATAAGACGATTGGGATTACATTTTGAAACACTTTTTGTGGTTCCAATAATGAGTCGAGATTGCTATTGCAACAGTAAAATCTCTCAAAGGAACCACTTGACCAGTTTCTTATTCCACTTTCAACTCGATTTTGGTCAATCTTTCCTTGCAATACTTTCTCAATAAACTTTTTATTCCTCACTATTTGATAATAATAATGAAAAAAACGGCGAAAAAAGATTTTCTCTTTTGTTTCATTTGCTCTCACATCTTGCCAGTTGCTTCTTCATCTTTTGCCTTCCATTACTCAAAATGTTGCTTATCAGGGGAACACTTATCACCATTTATTTCCTTTTGTATAATGATATTGTCCATGAAACTATTGATCTTTTCTTCTTTTCCCATCTCAATCTTGCTCATTCATCTCACTTGCAACTAATACAACTTCAATTGAACACTTCAATTTTTAAACCTCTTTTCCTTTCAGCCAAGTGTTACGACTTTAGCGACTTTTGCAAACTCTTTACACTTGCAATTGAAATTGTTTCAATAAACGAAACTCGCAAACCAATCAACTGGTCAACTGTCGCGGAAATATGGGAAAGTCGAGAAAATGAAAATTCATTTTCGATTCTTTTTTCTTTCCATTTGCTTTTCAACTTACATTTGATATTCAATTTAAAAGGCAACTTGGTGGTTCCTTGAGAGTTGGAGGCTTCAATCAAGTACGAACCCGAGTCTTGTCTTAGAACAGACGTTATATTGAGAATTGGTCCATCAGTGTAAAATCGAGTTGCATCGAGTTCGCCATTACCATTGATTCGATGCCATTTGTATTTGATGTTGGACGGGTTACCTCGAGCTGTTAGGTTGATGGAAGCTTCACTACCTTCAACCAACTCAAAGGAAGCCAATGGTTCAGTTGAGATGAATTCAGGTTTAACTAAAGGCAAAGGGAGAGAGAAACGAGAAAAAATGTCAAAAAATGTTCCTCAATTCATAGACATCTTTTCATTGCTGGGAGTAAAGCAAGTTGACAGTAAAAATTGACATGTTGAGGGACGTCAAGAGAAGAAGACGAACGGAAGAAAAGAAGCAAAAAACAAAAGGAAAATGAAACGATATATAAAAATCATAGTAATCAAGTTACAACAATTGTCAATAAATCAAAAGCACACCAGGCCACATCAAGCAAAAAGATTAACTCAATGTATGATGATGAAGGAAAGGGAAAAATAAAGAGTGAAAACAAAATCAAATAATCTGAGAAGAGATTTTTTGGGTGTTTTTTGGATGAAATGGATTGAACAAGCAAACAGAAAACAAACAACGATTGAGAACAGAAGCAGAATGAGATGAAAAATGATTTTGTTTACAAGTTTTACCCTGAATTGAAGGAGAAAAGGAAGAGAAAAGAAAAGGTTGAAAATTGAAATGAAATAGAATCAATTATGGAATGAAATTGATATTAAAAAGCAGTTTTTGTTTGAAAATTTTTCACCAACACAAGTCAATAGAAGGAGAAGAAAGCGGAAAACAATTTTAATGGAAATGCAAAAGAAGAGGAAAAAAAGAGTTTCACAGATTATTAAATTATATTTGAATGTTGAGCTGGAAAATGAAACAATTAAAATGATGAAAATGAAAATGAAAAGCAATTGGATCAACATTGAATTTGCGCATTTCGAGGTTTTTCAGCTTCTTTTCAAGCTTGTGCAACTTTGCCTTTTGCAAGAGATTCGTGCGTTTCTCGTGCGTTTCTCGTGCTTTGCAGTTGCGATTCGACTTACAGAGGACGTTTAAGGTTAAAGCGTCGTGAACACTTTGGTCTAATAGTTTGTTTATTGCTTGACAAGTGAAAATGGATCCATCATCGGATGAGGTTACATTCATTTTGAGAACATTTTTAGTCGATTTACCGCCAAACGACGAGTCGATTGTACTATTAACATGACCTGGCAACAGTTGACCGTTTCTCCACCAGACCACCTCAGAAGCCGGATTAGAGGATTCAGTTTCACATATCAGGTCAACTTTATTGCCTGCCTTTGGTCGAGCAGGTCGTGATTTTATTTTTACCTTGGATGGAGCAACTAACAATATGCAATTTTGTTGCGTTTAAACATTGCAGGTTATCATTATGATTATTATGTTCATCATAATTCATTGATTGAAAGCATTCAGAGAGGGAAAGAAGAGAGGAAAGATGAAAAGTTAGCAACAGAATTATTACATTTTTCAATTTTTCCAATTGTCTTTAGAGTTGATCAGTTCTAGCTAACTTTCAGAGTAAACATAAATCACGAAACGAAAGCTTTACTAGCAGCTAAGTTTGTAATTGTGTTTTTGATAACTTAATTGTTGTGTTTACTTTGATAATCACGAATTAACAATTCAATTATGGAAATGGCTAATCAATGGTTGATAAAATTTCAAATTTTCTGCGAAATTAGCAAAATTTAAATTAACTTTTTCTTTTTTCTCTTTTTTTATAATTAACTTTTTTTTCTGCCTTTTTTGGTAGTTCAACTTTAAAGTTTGGCTTCTGATTTGCGTTTATTTTTTGCAGCACAAAATACTCACAGAAAACCTTTAACTTAACGGAAGCTTCAAGAGGTTCTTTTGAAGCGGCATTTGATGCTTCACAACGGTACATCGCACCATTGTCTGAATCAGTTACAACTAATGTCAACTCGGATGAAACTCCGTTCACTGTTGATGTTACCGTCCAACCTGAGGTAATCTCATCTTTACCCTTGAACCATTTAAGGTCGGCTAATGGATTACCTCCTTGAGCCTCACAAGTGAACCGTTTAACTGTTCCCGAGTGAAGAGATTGAGACTCGTCGTAACCAACGATTGAAGGGTTAAAGGGTGCATCTAGCAGAGCACCGAATAGCGAAACGGGTTAAATGTAGTTTTTTGATTAGAAAGGTCAGTCAGGGTTAGGTTAGAGAGAAAAGAGATTAAACAGATAAAATGATTGAAAAGGTTAGGTTTGATTAAAGGATAATCACAGAAATTATCATGTCTAAAGTTTAGATTGAATTGCGATAAGAGACACTTTGAATCAAGTTTAGCCTTTAACCATGAGACACCCAAAAGTGCAATTATTCAGTTTGGAATGGAATGAGAAAAAAAAGTTTCTCCAAAACTTAACTTCGACATTTAACCTTTCAGAATTTCTTTTGATGCGCAATTATTCTCATTAAAATATTGCATTGTCCATAAACTTGCCCAACTTAATTTTGGAATTTTATTCAATTTCTAATTATTATTCAATGCTTCAAGCTATTTCTTCAGTTTGATCAGTTGTTCAATCAACAAGTTGAAGTAAATTTGCAAGAAAAGTTGACAAGAAACAAAAGTAAAACAACAGCTTACGGCTGAATATGAACACTGAATGTTGAATAGAGTAAACAAAAAATGAAAGGAAAAACCTTTTCTTGAAATTTTGTGAACCAAAATTGGAAAAGAAAGAAAGAAAACTGTGTTGAAACAAGAGTTTTGACCAGAACTTGTGAAAAAGAAAAGAAAATTTGCAACGAAAATTAAATTTGAACATTTCGATGAAAATGTCAAGATACTCTCTTGGTTGTTGTCTGGCAAAAAAAGGTTGATATTGTTTAGTGATAATCAATACTTACATAAGATACTCAAGGCGTGTGATGCTGGGACTGTTTTATCAAGAGCTTGATTAACAGCAAAACATGAAAAGGTTTTCATACTTCGTTCCTAGGAAATGAAGAGAAAAAAAGTTAATCATGAATTTGTAAGCATGAAAGAGGTTCAAATATTTGCTCAATAATATTTGTTGGAATAAAAAGGAAGAAAATGATGAGAAAAAAGATGAATTTAAACAAAATTATTAAACATTGTTTTCCATCTTTGCGCACTTTGGATTAAAACACTTTATCATTGCAATTGTGCAACGTATTTAGTTTGGTGCAACTGACAACTGGTTTTAATTAAATTTCAATGTTTAATTTGATAATCATTATTTGATGAAACATGAAAAAACAAATGTTATCAATCAAAGTGCCTGTCAACATTTTACTCTGAACAGTTAATTCTGTCAGTTATTCATTGGATTACAATTAGTACATTGAAATGAAACAGTTTGTGGCTTTGATGTTAAAGAGGCAAAAACGCCTGGAAATGGTTGATATTTGTTTAGTCAAATTTTGCATCCAAAATGATTGCAAACTAAAAGGTTTACTGAAAATTGAAAGTTTTTTTGCGCTTTTGATTGGCATTTGGATTAGAGTTGAGCTTTTATTTTCATTTCAACTTACTGTTGATAGTATTGGCAAAGTTATGTTGGTTGTTGTTATATAACCTCCTTTGGAGTGAGATTTATAAATATTTTCTGTTCTAATTGTTCGTCCATCAATTGACCAGCTTAACTCAGAGGGCGGATTAGATGCATCAGTTTTACAAATCATTGTAACATTATCACCAGCTTTGGCCTCATCTGGACCCACAATTGTAACCTTGGAAGGAGCAACTGTATAATATCATTTTCGTGAGGGTTTCACGGGAAAGCAAGGTGAAGAAGAAAAAGAAGAAGAAGAAGAAGAAAGAGAAAAATTAAAGTTGCTTGAATGGAGAATAACAATGGATGATGGCGAGAGATGAAAATGACCCATAGAAATCAATGAATCAAGTGAGAAGATGAAACAGGTAGAAAGAAAATGAGAGGAAAAATAATCGTTATGATTATCAGAGGAGAAATGATGATGATGCTGATGATAATGATAATAATGATGATAATGAGCATTATTATTCACATTATTTTCTTGTATTATGGTTTGATAATAATGGTGATAGTGGTGGTTGGTAAGTTACAGAGAAGATGAATGAGGATGAAACTCCAATTAATATGTGTATACATGTGTGTGTGAGTAAATCATGAATTTCAAGTTATCATGTTTTTAAAATTTACCGCTGCACGATTGGCCATTGTTGCCTGCTTCAAGATCCTCAAGTTTTGTTGCAAAATCAAGTTTAACATAATGATCAAGTCAGTGAATAGCCTAAACCAGTCTTAGCCTAACCTAAGAAGCCAGACTGGATCCGTCAACTTGAAGCTACTTCTTGTGCTACTTGTTTGGCTACTTGTGAAGCATACAAATTGAGATTTGGCTTCTTCTCTGGTCTCTTGACCAGCTTTGGGTTTTGCATTAGAAGCTGTTTTTTTTGGCAAAAATTCACGAAATTTCTTTTCTCTTTCAAATTTTTCTAACAAAAGAAGCTTTTTTTACTTTATCATCATTCTTAGGGAAATTGATGAAAGTGGTTTTGTTGGATGGAAATGGGTCAATCAGGTGAAAATGGTTCTTGTCTTGAGAAAAGTCAGTCTACTCACATTGAACGGATAGGGTTACTGAGGTAGTCATTGGAGTTGAATTTATTGGAGTTTTTGATTCACAGGTCAACTTGGCATTGTTGTGCTCTGGTTTAACGGTAAACATGTATTCATTGACAGACTCTCGACCGGCGTAAGAATCGAAGGAAAAGTCTACTTGTTCATCGTCTTTATACCAGACCAGTTGAGCCAGCGGATTGCCACCTTTTGATCGACAGCGTAACTTTAATGTATCGCCACTGCGAACAGCTTTACCTGTAGAATAGCCCACAATTTCGGGTGGACCGGGTGGATAGAGTACTGACATGGAGACGGTTGAACGTAAGGGACTTGATAAGGCTGGATGTGAGGCTGAACAAGAATATGTAACACCATTATCTTCCGAGTGTAAATTGAGCAGCAACTGGGATTTGGTTGCAGTAATTTGATCACTTGAAGATGAGCTTCCTTCATTTAAAGATGATGTTACAGTTAAGACACTTTGATTTGGAAGGTTATCTGTAGATGAGTGTTAAAAAATGGTTCAATTTCAGTTCGAAAATGAGACGTGAAAAAACATGAGCGAAACACGAAAAAAGCCAAGTTTCCAACTACGAAAAGCAATTTCATAACAAAATTATCATTCATTCCAATTACGAATGAATCCAAGTATATCAGAATAAACATCAATTTTCATTTCGTTTTTTTCTCATTAAACCAAAGTTTTTATCAATTAAAAAGCAATTTGAAAAGTTTCAATAACTAACATTCAACGAAAATGCAGGTTAACCACAAACACACGAAAAAGCAAAAAAATTGATGAAAGAGAAAAGTGAAAGAGAATTGTTGAAATTGAAATAATTTGGTGGAAAATATCGGTTACTAGAAATCGTGAGTAGCACCCAGTTACCATGAATATGATGATAATTAGCGTTCAACATTTGCTAACAAGAATACGAAGAGAAGCAAAGCGGCAAGATAATAATATCAAGGTGGAGATATCAGGTTGAGTAATAGCGACAGGTAAATATACAAAAGTAAATGAAAGCTAAAAGAAAATCGTGATTCAGTTAATTTCCGGAATCACAGGGCGGAGTTGATAGAGAGCGAGAGAGTGATTCATGAAACTTACTGGAATCTTGATGTACACCAAGCTTTGGCCTTTTTGTGTTCGCTTACGTTTTACATTCAACTTGTTTTCATTATTGATCAAGGTTACACACAAACTTACCCGTTTTAAGCTCAATATCTTTGCGAAACCATTTAATCTTAGCAGCAGGTTTGCCTCCATAAACTAGACAGGTAAGGGTAACCTTTTCACCTTCCCTGATCTCAACAGCCGAACCATTGGTGTGCCCATTAATTTCAATCTTTTTTGGTTTAACTGCAGTGGGTTGGATGAGGGAACAAGAAAAATGTTGTTTTCAATTTATTTCTCACTTTTTGCATTGCAACTTTGACCAGTTTCATCAAATGGCCAAATCGACTTTTCTCTTTGGCCATTGGTCAGTGAAATGCCCTCCAGTTGTTTGAGGTGAAATATTAAACATTTGTTTTTATCGAGCTGTTATTTGCTATTCAACTGTCTGTTTATTGGGTTTTCAGTTTGGTTTACCGTTTATAGTGAAATGGGTTTGGGTAAAATTGAAAATTTATCATTTCTCTTCTGTTTTTTGATTAAATTTTCAATTCAACCTTTTCTACTTAATTCGCGTTTCTACTTACGTAAAACTGTTAGCCTACTATTGGCTCTGATTGCTTTATTATTGGTGGCTGGGCCAACCTGGAAAAAGAAAGATGAGAATAGAAATGTTGATCAATGAGGAAAATTAAAATTTATCAAAATTACAGTTTAAGGTAAAGAAGAGGGAACATGAAATTGGCAAATGAAAGTATTGATGGTTGGGTTGTGAGTAAATAAAGGTTATTGACAGAGCTCAAGGGAAACTCAAATTGGAAACTCAGTTGAGAGATAAATTGATAAAAAAATCTCAAGATTGTTAATTTAATTAAAAGTAAATTGCGCGTAAAAATGGCTCACAATCAATCTGTGTATCGATGACAAGATTGAAAATTGTTTCGAATCAACATCCAAACTCGAATTTTTTTCTCTCATAATTTCCTAATTAAAACTTTGACCGGAATTTTAAACTCGAAATCGATATTTTTCTCTGTCTTTGATTATTCACCATTTCAAATGTTTTACCTTTTCTTACGTTTAAGTAACTATGAAATGATTTACTCCTGATATGAAACTTATGAAGTTAATCTGTTTAGTTGAAAGCTTTAAAGTTGAAATTGTTCAGGCAAGTTTTGATACTGATTTGAATGCAATTTCATGTTTTACGTTTCTCAAGTTCTACGAGTAATTGAATGAATCCAGATCGTTTTTGGATGAATCACAATCGCTTCCTGATTTTAAAATGAACATTTTCCAAGCCATTTAAAGATAAGTTTACCAACTTAAATGAGCGTTTCAGTTAACAAGCAAAACTTAATTGGTTTATCAAAGAGTTACTCAACCTGTTGAAGAGGCGTTTCACTTCATTAGCTTTCCATGATTAAATTGTATCGATTATTTGATCAACTGTTGATTGAAAAAGCATAAAGATTCAGACAGATGCTGATGAAACTTTCAACTAAACTCTTCTCAGTCCTTAACCAGTCGAGACTATTATAACAAGATTTGCCTGTATTCAAAGTTCTAGAACTTGTAAACTAAACTGATTCTCTTCCTTCTCAATACTTTATCGTTAATCAGTACAGTGATGAGATTCGATCGCATTGTTCAGCCAGATTCATATGCATTAGTAATTCATTAGTCATCAATGAATTGTTGAGTCACTTTCATCATTAATCACATGTTTCAACTGATGGATTTCAGGCAAATCTTGATAATGCTCATAATCATGTAAAATATTGTTAAAAGATATTTGCCGAGTTTAAATGAACCTTCAACTTGAACCTTTTGGATTCGTCAAGATGAACATTCTCCTGATAATTTTGTCTGGTTCAACAGTTTTGCATTATTATTCCCTTTTATCCATCTTCTTACAGAGCAGAACAAAAAAGTCCCATGAAATAATCAATAGAATGAGATAAAATTTGAATGAAAAATAATCAAAGGGAAATTGGGGAAAAGGAAGAAGAAGAAGAAGAAAAATGAAATGCATGAAAGGGCGAAGGAGAGGAAAAATGGAAAGCAAAGAAGCAGAAAAGAGTCTCTTCCCTTAACCAAAGCCAGAATTTACCATGATAATGATAAATGGCAAGATCGAACGGCAAGAGAATGAATCTCATGAATAAAAGAAGCAAGAAGACAGTAATTATCGTAAATGATTAAAGGTTCATCAACTCACCTGACATTGATATTCACCGTCATCTTCAATCGAAGCTCGTTCAATCTTTAAATTATGTACACCTTCACTTGGATTACCCTCCATTCGGTATCGAGGATAACCTGGAATTGATCTATCGAAACCTGGAAAATCGAAGAAAAGATGCAAATTAGAATGGAAAAAATGAAAAAGTTTATTTTCCAAGACTCGACCAAAAACCGCAGAGAAGCGCAAAAACCCAGAAGTTTAGTCATCAATCATGTTAGTTAAACATCAATTATTAACGCAAATCATTACATATTCAAGTCTTTCTGTGAATCGCTATTCAATTTGTAAGTTGAAAGAAAAGAAGAAAACATTAATTTCAAATCAAGGCATTTCCAACTTTTCATGAAAAGTGCCTTTTTTATCATGAAAATTCATTAATCTGGAAGAAAAAATTACTCTTTTTTTTCGCCTTTTCCCATTACCTTCCAATAACATTAATGAACATGAAAATGTTGCTATTATTGTTATTAAAACTTTTGCTTCCCTCGACTCACTGAGATGAATAACAATTGGAACGTTTCAATTTGTCTCTGTGTTCCATACCTTTCATTGCCGGTGAAATATTATCTTTATATTGAGCTTTCCAACAATCAAATAACAGTTAAATTTTTCACTGAATCACAAACAAAAAACCGAAAAGTAAATCAATTTTTGAAACTTTTCTTTTTCGCCTTCTTTCACATTCTTTGCGTCTTTTTACCTTCCATACTATCAATCCCTTGACAGTTTTATTCAACTCTTTTTTTTCCATGAAAATTTATTATTTCCATTTTTCTTTTATTTGTTCAAAACCCAGATTCCATTTGAGCCAAATATCAATTCTGTTATGATTTATGAAACACAAAGTAACAAGCAAAAAGTTGAGAGAAGGAGAACAAAAGTGAAAAAACAAAAACATATTTACTCAATTTTTACCTTTTACATTGTACTTTTTTCATCTTATTGAATCACAAACCTCGAAACCAATTACAATTAATTTTATCGAAAGAGAAACTCAAGTAAAAGTTCAATATTGATTCATGATTATTTAATGGGAAAAGTTTGCAAATTCAAAGTTTATGCATTTATTGAGAAATGATTGCCATTTGAATTATAATTGAAAAATGATTTGGTTTGTTGAAGGAAAACATTGAAAAGTCGACATTTTCGAGTTTATCGACTTCCATCGAGTTTTGCCAATTGTTACCTTCAACTATTCATGCTGCTCTTTGCTAATTACATGATCAACTGTTTACTCGAACAATTAGTCAACTTGAATATGTCTATGAAGGTTAATCGTTGAGCACTTGATGAATGACAATTTTCAAGTTTCGTTAAATTCAATGAGAATTGGGTTCAAAGGTGAAGCAAACTAGTTTAATTTAATTATTTCGTTGAATTGATTTCACTATTTCTTCTGTTCTTCTGTGTCCATTGTAATGTACTTGGGTTTGGTTAGGTGATGAACCATGGAACTGATTTAATCTTTGAAAACAGAAGATGAGCTCGAATGTGAGTAAACATTGTCTTGTCCCTTTGTCAAGGAAACGACAAACTGACCTGGTTCATTCGGTTAACTGAACTGAATCAAGACTACTGGAGAGTGATTATCGTTGAGTTGAAATGGAGAAAAAAGTAAAAGAAAAAAAAGTGAAAACAAAGGTTCGTTAGTTGAGAGTTGAACATGACAGAGGGAATATTGGTCAACTTGGAAAGTGTTGAAAAGTGTTGAAATGAATGAAATGTTGATTCATTTCAGTTTGACAGCTTGAAAGAAGAACATGAATTTTCAACTTTTACTTTTACTCGTTATCATTCCCATCTGTTGGACACAATCATCAGATCAACAGCAAAGTCCATCATCATCACTATCGTCATCTGTTAAACCCACTCAAAATGATTTGACCATTTTATTGACGGATAAACCCATTAAAAGTGTTCGTAAAGGTGAAAGTCAAAAGGTTAAAAACACCGATTTCGATCAAGATAAAGGTTCGCGTAAAAAAGAATTCAAGCGATTGGTTAGCTCTTCTTCTTCGAAAGGCTTGACCGATTCACGATTCACTGGAATAAGACAGACCAAAATTACCGACAATTTGAGTGAATACAAGTTGCTGCATCATGGCCATCTGGGTGGACCTTCAGAAGAAACTCAAATTGGCTTCAAAAACTCAGCCGATCAAGGTAAACGATCTTGGAGTTCGAAGTATCAAAATGATTCGAAGTTTCGCGATGATTCACCAATGAATCGAATTCATCGGCAAAACCATCAACTCAGACAGTATGGATCATCTTTACGGAAGCGTTTCAACAATTTGAGAAAAGGACAAAATCGCTTCAACAGTTCGAAGGAACAAAAGAATAAGCCTCAAGCTGATGAAGATGAAGATGAAGATGAAGACGAAGAAGAAGGAGTGAAGAAACAACCGAAAAAGATAAAAGTCAAAAAACAGATTTCAGGTAACATTACAAAATTCCTAAAATTAGTTTCGAATTCAAATTCTATTCGTTTCTTTCGCAAAAACTTCAGCGTTTTGAAAAAAAGAATTTCCTAAATTTCAAAGTTCGACAAAAAATTTCGGTATAAAAATCAATTTCTTTATTAAGAACTGTCAACTTTGAAGAATTTTTTTTCAAACTTTTCTTAACATTTCAAAATTTATTGAATTTTTAAACTTGAAATGATTGTAATTGTGAAATTCGATGCAGAATTCAAGCGATTCGAAAATTTCGCAAAGAATTGAGAGAATTTTGGAAAAATTTGGAATTTCATGAAAATCTCCTTCTTCTCATCTTTATTCGCATTTTGAAAATTTTGACAAATGTAGAACTGTTTTAAAATCTTCTTTTTCTCTTTGCAGGCAAAAAGTTCAAACCCAATAAACACTATCAAAACTTTGGTTACCTCAAGTCAAATGGGATGAAAAAAGGTAACCAGGGAAAGTCTAAACCGAAGAAGGATAAAGTTCATATAATATTATTGACTCGATGACTTCCATGAGAAAGAAAAGTAAAACTTTTCAAAATTATTTATATATTTATAAGCATTGTTGCCGTTTCCATGTTTGGAGATTAAAATACTTGAAAATAAAAAAAATGTTCACCGTTCAACTCATTAAAGTATAGAACAAAAGAAATTGATTGAAAAGTATAAACATGATTGAACTCATGAGAATTTCAATTGTTATCCAATTCAACATTGATGAATGTTTTACATGGAAGTTTGACTGAAATGGCCAAAGGGAATGAACTCGATAAACTTTGTAACGGAAGAAAAACAAAGTTGAGAATTAAATTTCAAAGCAAATGTAAAAGGTAAGGAAATTTACATTCATATTCAATTTTTTATCGGTCAAAGTTGCCTCAGCAAAAGAAACTTTCACTTTACAGAATCCAGGGAAATCTGTAAATTGTATTCAACTTCAACCTTTGCATTTGCATTTGTAAATCACTTTCTGTTTGAAGAGCAAAATCAATGAATCGACATTTAAAAGATTAACACTTTTCCATTGAAAAGTTGCAGTTTGACAAATGAATTTGAAAATTGCGAGAAAAAGAATTAGAAGAAAAAATTGAAATTTCCTTTTCTAATTCTGCATGTTCTTCCTTCTCATGATTGACAGAGTTTCTAGTTTTTCTAAGCTTATCATTTTCACTTTCATCCAAAGATGTTTCCCATCAGATTCATGTCAAACTCGTAAAAGTAGAAAAAGTTTCGAAATGAGTTTTTACAGTTGCAACTCGAAAGATGATGAGCAAGAAAAACCTCAATTGAAGAGCAACATTTTCCCTCCTTCTTATCGGCAAGAATTGAATTTGTTATGAAATTCTTTTTCCAATAACAAACTTTTCCCCTGTTTACTCCATCAAATTGAGTGACTCAGCAGACTCTTCACTTATCATGCTCATCATGACCATTGAATAAAGGGAAAAGGAATTTTTTGGGTTCAACTTTTTTTTCTTCTTTTGGTCAACTTTTAATTATCATTTGAAACTGGAAAAAGTTTCATTTGTTCACTTGCAAATGAACGCGGAGAAAAAGGTTGACTCTGTTTCAACCTTCATCAATCATGAAGTTGGGCGTGAAGAAAATAAATGATTATCATTGGTTTTTTATTGCAAAAATTATCACAATTCTTTGCTTCACATGATTGTCAACTTGAAAATTGAGATCAACGAACACTCCATGAAATATTAATGGGAATTAATGGCTGAATCTGAAATGAGTTGCAAAGTGGCGCAGAGTAAAATGTTTGATCGTAAAGAGAGAGAGAGAGAGAGAAAAAAATTGACAGAATTTGGTGAAAAAAGAAGAAAAAAAGGAAACGGAAAAGACTCTTGATTGACTTGCATCAACAGTAAGAAGATGAAAGTGACAAGAAGGTTCAACTGGAAGAAGAAAAGTTCATCTTGAAAGGTTAAGATTGATGATGAAATTATACTGATTAAGAGCAACTTGTTGGTCAGTTTCAGTTTCAAACGGCAATCCCATTGGAAGAATGAGATTTCAACTTTTCAAATGTTCCGCTAATCGCAATTGGAATCACGCTAATCAAAGTTTGACTAAATTTGTGGTTCTTGTTTTGCAACTGTTATTGATTGTTTAGTTGAAATAAAATATCTGCCATTTGAAACAACATTTTCATTTGTTGAATCTCTTTTATTTCGCGTTCACAGCGTTAAACTATTGATTGTCTTTCATCAAATCATTTGATTGTTGAAAGTGTAAATCTTTCTTCTTTTTCTTCTTCTTCTTCTTTCACTGTTCAGAAGCTTTACGAAATGATTAGATGATGAAGATGAGAATGATAATGATGATGGGCAATCAAAGTTGATCTTACAAGCTCTTTTACTGTTCATCTCTACATCATTATTGGCGAGAGATTTGTTCATCAACAGCCATTATCTTTATGGAGGCCGATTAATTCTGCTTTTTTTTCTTTAACTTTTCCATTCTTTTTGCCATTCTTTTCATCTTTCATCTTTTTTTCTCAAAAATTTTTCATTCTCTTTGCCATTTTTACCTCATTCCAACAGGATTTGCTCATCACCAGTCAACACCTATTATTGATTGATTTTCAATCCTATCATCTTTACTCTTTTTCATTCATCTGTCAACATTTGATGTATACTTTTGCTTTCATGGAAACTTTAATTTCTCACATTAATTTTTAATTCTTACAAAATTTTCACTGGAATTTTGGGTTTTCTTTGATTATCAGACAGTTTTGATCAGCTTTCGTTTCGTTCAATGTTGAGATCAAACTTTGCTGTTTAGTTTTTTCTTCTGTTTTTAGATTTCATCTCGACTTTGACTCGAAGTTCCTGACTTACGAATCGATTCTTTTTCTGTTTCTCCTTACATCGTTCTTTTCATTGAATTGTTCGTGATAAAAAGTTACTTGGGATTGTTATTGGAATAACAGGATTTTTATTAATAACACTAATAAGATATTGAGTGAAACGATGAAAAGAAAGTCAAATGAGAAGAGAAAACATTTTTTCTCTTTTTGTTTCTTCACTTTCTCGTTACTCTTTTGTGCTCGATGAATGCTGGGTTTGCTGGCTCAAGGAAAGAGAAGGCGAAAAAATTGAAAAGAATCAGAGTCTCATGGGATTTAACATGTATATAACTTTGTATACAAGTAAAGGTTAAGGTCACATTTGGAATTGATAGGATTTTGTTCATCTTCCTTTTGCATCGAGTCTTGCTGAATGTTGCTATTGATTGGCAAGAAATGAATTATGAGAAGAGAAAGGCTGCGAGAAAAGAAGAAGAAAATGAATCCTTTTTGGTCAGAACTTTTTTTCTCTTCTTGCGCCTTTTCTTTCTTGTTCTTCTTCTTCCTTTCAGTTGTAATTGAGCAAAGATGCTCAATTCTAGACGACATTGAACCCTGGATATGCAATTGAAAACATCATGAGAGGAAGCAAATTAAAGAGCAAGGAAAAGGTAAAAGCTGAACAAGAAGAATAAAAAAAGAGAAACTTGGAGACTAATTTGGAATGGAAAAGATTGATTTAAATCTTGGATGAAAATCATTTCTAATCACATTGTTCGTGTATCCAAATTGAAGAGAATCGAGCAGAATTCTGAGAATGGAAAAGAAAGTTTAATGAATAGAATAAACTGGAGAATATGATGAGACATGATGTTCAGAGAAGTGTAAATATTGAACTGGAAAAAAGTGATTCTAATGCAATTTCTGCTTTTGCAGAAGAAGATGGAAAAGGCGAAAAAAAGAAACTTTACTGCGGTCAGTTGATGATCATGATGTTGGAGGATAAAGTGAGAGATGAAATTAGAGAATGTGAATTTTAAAGGAAAATGTGTAAACTGAACAATTTCATCACTCGTCATCATCAATTCCCTGTTATTTTCAAGCTACTTATTTGATTAAAGTAAACAGAGGAAAGTGGCGAAAGGAAGAAAGCATAAAAAAAGTTATCCAAAGAAAAAAAAAAGATTAACTGGGAGTGAACTTGCTTTTAATTGAATAACCAACAGAGTTGAGTTGATGATGAAGCTTTGAGCGAAAAGGATAAGAGTGAAACTGAGAAGAGAAAAGATAATGATGGAAACAATGGAAATGTCATTAAAACAGAGAGTTTTCTGTTTGCAGGGGAAAAGAAGAGGATGAAGATGATGCAGGAAAGAAAAAGAAAAGGTCTTAAGGAAACATAAAAAACGCATTCTTAAGATGATTCTACAGGGTGACCAGATGAGCTATAAAAAGACTGGAAATAACCTTTACTCGTGGAAGCTTCAAGTTGATGGAAAAAACAAGAGCAACACGATGATGATGTTGATGAGCATCATGTGAATGATTATCAAGAAAAGTAAACATTTTTGTGTCGACTAAAAGAATGATGGAATCTATGAAAAGATGAAAATTGAAGAAAAATGATGAACATGAAAAGTGAATAATGAAAAGATTCATTGTCTTGTTGGATCGAGTCTTGAATAATGAATGGTCTTTAAGGGTAAGACAATGTTTAGCAACACTTAACAGCCTCAAATTAGGCGCAAGTTTGTTTAATATCAACACTATTTAACCATCCAAACATATTGTTTAAAGATGATGAAAATGATGACGATGCTAATTATGATTCTTATTAACAGAATCATTATGGCGACAAGAAAAACTCTTTTTTTTCGCCGTTGTTTGTTTTCTTTCCTTGTGATTTCAATTTTGCAACTTTCAAATTGAATCTAATTGTTCAATCTGATTGACATTGATGATTATTCTGTTCACATAACTGAACTTTTTTTTTCTCTTCTTTACTCATTTTGTTGCTTCTTTTTCTTGACTCTTTTCACTCTATCAAAACTTTTCTCAGCATCTTTTATTGAATCTTTTTCTCTCTTTCATTTCTTCAACTTTACTCACTCTTGGCTTGCTTCTTCTTCTTCCCTTCATTGTTGTCATCTTCGTCTTCTTGCTACTCTTGCTTCTATCTTCGACATCTTTTTTATGTTACAATTCAATGGAAGATGATTGTTATGAAATTTTTGTACATTATCGTACAAATGTCAACTTGATTGAGAAAAATTATTCTCTCGTGAAATGAACAAACAGGGAAGCAAGAAATTTCAACAGACTGATTGTCATAAACAGAATCAATGGTTCCATGAGTTTAACAAGAAATCAGGTGATAACAAGATAACTATTTATTAATCTTGACAAATTAAATTTTCGTTTTCGATGCAATTTTTCAAAACTCAACTCATTCCATCATCGCCTTAGCAAAGTGTTTAAAGAGCGAAGTTATCTGATGATTAATCCAAGTGCCAACGCATTGATTCGATCGAATTATCGGCATTCGAATTTCTATCATTAGCACTTTCAATCAACGATTTAAGTTGAAAACAGTTTGGTTTATGTGCTAATGTGCCAACGTGTTGATTTGATCAAATTTTTTCCTTTCTTAAATAAAGTCAAGATTTAAACTTGAAAAATTTCCCTTTCACTTTACAATGAATTCGTTGTTACATTTGCTCTTGATCATTTCTAGACTCAGTTTATGTGGTCCTTTATATTGAAATTGAAACTTTGAAAAGATGATCTTTTTTTTCATTAACTTGCACTTCTCTTCAAAGTCAAGTTTCAAGAAAAACTTGAAAAGTTATTTATACGTTCTCTTGACTTGACTTTTTTTCTCAACCTTACATTCATTGTTTCTACTTTCCAACTTAATCAAGCGAACAAAACCACAATTTAGCTGCTTTTTACACATCAACATCTTTCTCATCATCATCTAATCTTCAATTGATTCCTTTGTTTTCCATTGGTAAATCTCAAGATTGTCATGTACACATCTAAATATAACTGGAATCAACACCAATCTTTGTGAGTAAATCTGGCAAAGAAAGAAAGATGAACAACAGAAAAAAAGTTGACATTTTTTTTTGTTGTTTCATGAATGGCAAACACAAAGAGAAAAGAAGAAACTTTGCGAAAAACTTTTTACTTGAACTGATGAAAGTGTCGCGTAAAAATACAATCAAATGAAAAGTGCAAGCATGAAATAATGCAGATGAAGATCGCGAAAAGGTTTAAAAGGAGAAGAGAAATGAAAAAATTTACAACTTTTCCATCAAAATGTGAATCTCATTTGGAATCATTTCTGATGAATAACATGATTCGACTAGAATGATAATATTGCAATTAGATTGATTGTAACTGTTCATCTTGCAACATTTTTTCCCATCATTTTTTCTTCTCTTTTCAGGACAAAATTAATTGTTTGATAAATTGAATTACATTTTCATGGGTTGACATTGTTCAAAGTGTCAACAACATGAAAATCAACTTTTTGTGATTCCCTTTTTTTCTCGCTCCATCTTACTGTTTTATATTCACTTATATTAAACATTTTTTTGGTTCACTTTCATTCAATTAGTTATGATTTATGTTCAACTTGTTGTTGGTTCAACTCGCCAATTCTGAAGAAACTGAAATTCTGCCTTTACAATCTACAATTTCACTTGTCACTCTGTGCACTTTCTTAATATTTCAAAGGCGTAAAACATTTCAACATGAAAATGTGAGTAAATGAAGAAAACTGGAAACACTGAATGAAGAAATTAATTTTTTTTTCCAAACACAGCATTTCATTCCAACCTGAGCAAGTGAAACAAAAGTCAATGAAAATGAGTAAAAAGGCGACAAAAGTTTTCTTCATCAATCGATTGAAGAATCATTTTCTATCGATTCAATGATTGTCTGTCAGTTAAATTCAGTTTATCCGCGTAAATATCATTTTCATCGGGCAACAAAAGAGCTTCATGTTTTATACATTTTGCTTTGCGGTTCAACCTTTTAAAAAACAATCAAACTTTAGTCAACATTTTGCTCCTCTTATGTCCACATTTGCAAATAGAAAAAGATTTTGTCTTTTTTGTTGAAATTGCACCCAAAATTACAGTTTAAACTCTTGTTCTGGAAAAGGTGAAATGTTTGAAAAGATTATTCGTAAATGGCAGAAAATGTCGACTTTTGATTTGGTTTCATTAAGTGTAGGCTGTGAACTCACGTTGAAACAGCTTTTGGAATCCAATTGAATCAAAATTTACTTTCCAAGCAATATTTTTCTTCTTCTCTTCATGAAAATAACGCTAATGATTGGTTCAATTTCAACGTGAACAAAATTAGCTCTATTCATGTATGTATTCATGTATCACTTCACTATTTGTTTACCTTATTTTTGGGTTTGTTTAGGTTTTCAGAGTAAATTGAGATTTACTTTTTTTCCCTTTCCTTTCCTTTCCTTTTCATTTTAATTTGATTCTTTTTATAATTTTTCATTACAAGTAAAAAGGTTAATCATAATCAATGTATTGATCAATGTAGCAATAAATTGTTGAGACAAAAATTTCAACTTATTCAGTTGTTCATACAGATCTAATGAGAAAATTTTGCAAAATGCTTCACTCGAAATTTTCTCAAACATCACTTTGTATTGACATAAACTTAATCCAACCCAATCTCATTCAGTTTTGTCGAGTTGATTGGACCCACTGAACTATTAACAAACTTGCAATCAAAACTGAGCATCTGGTTAAAGAATAAGATTGAGCATTCAGTGAATGAAAATCTTCACAATTGTTTGAAGGAAAGCTTGATTTGTGATTTCTGAATTTCTGTGTCTTGAGTCGATTGTAAGAAGTTAATCTTTAGTCTAAAGATGGTTCTTGTAACTGGCGAGACTAGGCTTGCTTTTTGCTGAAGGTTAACCTGGCTGGTCAAATGATTGGGTTCAAGTTTAGCCTGACTTCACTTCCTTTGACTGGTCAATAACAACGTTGATACAATTATTGTTATTATCAACCTTTTTTTAAGCGAAGAGGAAAAGATGAAGAGATTCGATATTGAGAAGATAAGATGATGAAAGTGGTTCATTGAGAAATGAGTGAAAAGCAGGAAGATGCAAAAGAAAGGAAAAGAATGGAAAAATAAATAATATAAAAGGTTGAGATGAAGTTGAAGTAAAAAGAAGATTTTTTTTGTTTCTTCTTATTCTTTTTCTTCTTCTCTCAATGGCAACATTGTTTTAGTTTCTTTCTTTCCTCTCTTTACTTCATCTTCTTCATCTTCAATCTAAATAATCGATTTAACACATAGAAGCCGGATAAGGAAATGAAAAGGCAAAAAGTGAGAAAACAAAAACCGGGATTCGGAAGTAACCAAGGAAATAATGTTTTCTAATGCTTTTATCTTTCCATATCAAAGTATGAAATTTTTGCTCTTCTCAATTTCACTTCATTCCAAGTCTCATGTGCATTTTCAATTGATATCAAAGGCCATGCTAGCCATTGAATTATGGGAATTTGGTAGGTCAATGAGCGTAAAGTGGATCAATTTTGGTTGAAAGAGAAAAGGTGAAAAAAGTTCCAACATTCAGATGAACAGATAAAGCTGAAAATTTCACTATTTTTGGTGAAAGACGATAATCGCTGTTAATCAAATTAACGTCAAACTTGTCTTTTAATAAAATTAATAACTTGGCAAAGAAAAGTGGAAGCGAAGATGAAGATGTAAAAGAATCGGATGAGAAATATTGAAGTGTCATCATGAGAATAGAATGGCCAAGGAATAATATTGAATAATAATCTATTTGCTGAATCCATTAAATGGAGGCAGAATAATGTAAACAAAAAGATTCGTTGAATGACAATTTATCATGAGAAGAAAAATTTGGATGAAAAAAAGGAAGAAGCAAAAGAAGGATTTAAATTAAAGCGAAAGATACAAAAGTGCCTGTAGCAAGTTGAACATGCAAACAGGGAAGCGATAAAGTTTGACAGGAAAGAAATTAAAATCAATGAACTGATCAGCAAGTTCATCTGTATCATTATCAGATGATGAGCAAAAAGATTCCTTCTTTGCTGAGCGAAAAGAAAATCTTGGAAAATGTTATCCACGTTAACATGGTAATACTAATAAAACTTTGTTATCTTATTTAATAAGCATTTTACAGGGAATGATCAACATGACAGAGAAGCATGAGAATAGAGAGAAAAGATAAACTCGAAAGTCTTTTTATATGATAATATTAATAATGGATAAGGAAAATAGTTGAATGATAATTAACTAAAATATTGTGTTTTCTGTTTTCTATTGAGGTGATCATGTTGATGATGAGGATGATGATGATGATGAGGGAAACATTAGACAAATAGACAGTCTTGTATGTTTAATTAAGGAAAGAGTTGAAGGTTTGTTTCATTAGTTGATTCAATGGTTGAAGGGTGAAGAGAGCAAAGAGAATGATGAAAATAGATTATTTTATTGGCTTTTATCATGAAAAGAATTTTCTTTTTTTTGTTAAGTATTCGACAAATTTCATTGTACTTTTCAATATTCAAACGTCTAAATTGCTTATTAAATGTTTTTAAAGATAAATTGTAACGAATTGTTTTTGATTCTTTTTTCTTGATGCTCATTCTTCATGATAAAAGGTTTTGTTTTGTTGGTTAATGAGGCAAACAAGTAAAGGTTGATTGAGACAAGATGAGTTTCACTAATGGGCTCAGCCTATTGGCGTCATGAAATTGAGCTTTTGAGAGTTTCTGTTAATGAACTCTTCTCTTTTTATCCGACTTTTCTTCTCTTTTCTGTCCAACGAAAATTTGCTCCTTTCCATGAAATTCAGAATTTAAGAATTTCTTGCGATTTTCTTTTCAGTGAAATATTTCAAAATTTCACTTTTCAATGTTCTGTTGAATCTTTCAATTATAGCACATTTTATGACTCTATTGCTTGAATAGAAACCAATTTTCGTTCAAATTTTATTTCGTCTCTTTTCTCTCTGTCTTAAGTCATGAATATAATCTATCAACTTGAAGAGCATGATGACTTTTGCATGATGATGACAGAAAATTTCATTGTTGATGATAAATATACAGAGCAAAAGAATGTAATCTGAGCAGTGATAAGATTGACAAATGAGATTCTTTGCAATTGATTATTCTTATCATTGTAGTCTTCTTATCATGTTGGACTATTTTTCCTTTGCTATTTTTCATCATCATTATCCTGGTCTCGGTCTTCTTTGTCATCTTATTTTCTTGTTTTCTGTTACCTTTTCTGTCTTTATCTTCTTTCCTTTCCCCTTTCACCGTTGCTTTATTTTGCTACAATCGTTGAGCTTATCTCGAGTAGCTTTGAGCTTGTTGATCAATAAGATTATTGATCAATTTTATTCCGACTTATCAAGACAAACTCAAGAATTAATCAAGCAAAAATAAAGATTAAAACTTTGCACTAATTGAAACTTCAAGGATTGATCGTTAAACATTTGAAAGCTAAATGGTTCATTATAAAGTGAATCAATTTGCCGTTAAATTCAATCAAGAAACTAGAATCGCAAAAGATTTCAAATTTGTTTCTCAGCTTGAACAAAAGGTTAATCTTATCTGTACCTTTAATCTTGACTTTTAACCTTCATTGAACCTTCAGTAAAGTAAAAAGGTTCAACTGATGACATTCAAAGTTACTCTCGTTGATTCAAAGGTTTATTTAGACATTTGGATTATTCTGCATTTTTTTAATGCGAATTTGTTTCAACTTTTCTTCTGTTCTTTTGACGACTCATTTCATCTGTTAAACAGACATTTCTTACAATGGACTCGATGGAAATTCAATATCAGCCTCTGACAGTATCTTGACCTGACGCTCAAGGATATCTTGAGCTTGAAAGCATTTTAGTTGCTGATTTGAAGGCAAGACTTACCATTGGATATCATTGATAAATGAAGGAAATCAAAAGTAACATTTCCATCAACTAATAGAGTTAACTCAATGGCTTAAGTTGATTTGGTTCTAATGTTGTTTCGTCTAATATCAGATATCATTAGAGAAAAAATGTTTCTCCTGGAATTTGATGCAAAATTTTCTTCACTGATCTTGATTATCTCAATGATTTTCCGTTCTTTGCAGAATTTAATTTTGAATCAAGAAGTTGCTGAGAACATGAAGAGTTGAAAATTTTTATATCAAAAGATGAAATCAGAAGCTGCAAGACATTTAATCAAGTCTCAAGCGAAAATTAGTTTTGTACAATTTTGCTGTACTTTGAACTGATTAGTGGTTAAATGAGGCAGTTGATGAGATCGCGAGTTCATTATGAGGGGATAAAAATACTGCAAGATAATTATAGTCTATTTAAAACTGGATAAGGTTTGAAAGGAGCGTCCATCGGGTAAAGTGAATCTAGACTTTAATGACAATCAATGAAGATTTTGATTAATTGTCTTTGAAGGAACAATTAATTTTGGCACATTTCTATGTGAAAAGTATGTAAAGCCAATTTAGCCAAAAATAAAATGATCTCAGCTGGTAAAGGAAACAAGCTCAACGAATGATTTTCCTCAATATTTGCTTTCTGTTGGTTACTAGACGCCTTTCATTCGCTCACATCGAATCCCAGTTGCACAAGACTTGGCCTCTCAAGGGTTTCGATTGAAACGATTTCCATGATTTCAATTTGATTAAGTGCTTTAATTATGATCATAAATTACTGTCAAAAGTTCATGAAATGCATCAGCTAAGTCTCTGACCTTTCCATTGTAAAACAGTCTGGCAAAATAGCAAGAATAGACTTTGCGATTTTTTATTGAAACCTGAATTTCGAGCTCCCATGGGTACGTTTAAGTGAAATTGATCAGAACAACTGACCATGAAAACTTATTGAGCTTACCAGATAAAGAAAAGATTCATCGCTATCAATCGATTTTTAGTCGCAAACCAAGTTGAATTTTTCTTCAAAGGTTAAATGCTGATCAACCATAACTATCCATATTGAGCTACATTGAGTTTTTTCTGAGTTTTAAAATCTCTACGAATTACTAAGCAAAATAATGAATTTCGCTGACAATTTCTGAATGAAACTCGACTCTACTCTGTTAGATTCAATATAATTCAAATCGATCTGTTATTCATCACCTTTCCAGCAACAATTTTGGTATTCATCAAAATTCAATTATTTCAAACCAAATAAACCAGACTTTCTAGCCATTCAAATTTTTGCAAACAAATATGAATGCGATCGACTTTTATAAATCCGATTTTGGTCCTTTCAATCTTGAGCCAGTATTAGTCAATTTTAAATGGAAAATGAACAATTTCTATTCTCGATCTGTTTTAACGATTCTCTGTAAAACCTTGATTCCGTTTATCTGTGAAAAAATCAGCTCAAGAATAATGTTCCATTAATCAGCTTCGAAATTTTATCTCGATCAAACATTCATAAACACAAAATTGATAAACGAACTAATTGCAATCCCAATTTCCATCTAATTGAATCGGTAGTCAATATTAATGGAAACGAATGAAACTCCACCTGAAAACAGACAATAACGCGATAATAGCACTTGTTAGCTGAATGGTCAATCAGTAAATTGAAAAGCTGCAAAGCATAATAACTTGAGGTTAAGGTCAAGTGTTGAATTGACATTGAGCTTGATCGACTGATTGAATAAAAAAGTTGATCAAATGAACCTTTTCATGAAAACTAATTACCTTTCAATGATAATACTTGAAACTTCAACTCTCGCCTTTTCTTTACTCAATCAACTTTACAACAACAATAATCTCACCAATTTGCTTCTCGATGAAAAAAGGCATTATTATAGTTGATTATTTCATCTAAAAAATGTAATTATGTATTATCATAACGGTAAATAATAATAAAGGTATAAAAAGGATTAAACTATTCTCTCCTCTATTGCCACTTTGGTAGCTTTATTAACTTATTACAAGTTTAATAATCACAGACTGAATGGATTGGCGAGCAAAAAAGGACTCAAAACTGTTGTCTCACTTATTATCATTGAAACTCAGTGAACCCTTGCAAACAAGATCAACTCAATTAAATGAAAATTGCAATTAATTTTGTCTTGCAATTTACTCCTATTTTAGTTATTAATACATTTATGTTCAACTTGGTCATTTAATAGTTGATCCTGGTCATTATATTGAGTATCAATATATAACAAAAGTGGAAACTGAAAGGTTCACAATGTTGCAAGTTCATCCAGAAGGAAAAGTTTGTAAACCAAAAATTGATCAATTGATGACAATATCCGGGTAATTTTGCGCTTCCTCGATTTAGATTTTGCAAGGAACAAGGTAAGAAGCCAGATTGTTCAACTGTTAAAACTATGCATTTACTTACCTAATACGAAACCATCTTTAGCCCATTGAACTGGACCAGCTTGATTGCCAACTGAACATTGAAGTACAATTGATGAACCTTCGATTACTTCAACATTGGAACGAGGTCGAACGCGAAAATATTGTTGCTGTGAATGATATTGATTTGTTGATGAAACTGTAAGAAGAGAAGAAATTTTGAGCAAATTAGTTTTCTTTTTCTATTTCATTTTACTCATGAATGATTTCATGGAGTACAGATTACTTCTTCAATATTTCAATCTATTTAATGTTTGAAGAGAAGAAGAAGAAAAGATAAATTGATTGGACAAAATTGGATATAATTTTTATTCCTTTTCATAACTTTTGCTGTTCAGTTTAAATAATTTGGAAAATTCATTTTCATTTTGTTGTGAAAATCTTGAGATTTTTAATAGTCGATAAGGTTTACAAAGTGAATGAAAATTGGCACAAAGTTCAAGTAACTTTTTTGACTCAAAGTTTAAATGCTTCATCAGGTTATTTTGCATTATTATTGTGACAAGAAATTGATGAGCAAAGATTTGATGATAAACATTTCACTAGTTAGTGTCACCAGGCAAAGTTTAGTCGACTCATTGGTCAACAAAACTTGATCTTTCAGCTCAAACAACAAACTGATAAAGTTAAACAAATTGCCAAATCGGTCACTTTGACCTTCGTCCACTAGAATTTGCAAGCATATCTAAAAGGAGTAGCGACTGTTGAGTCGATTTGATTCGTGCGAAATTTTGAAAGGATTCTTTCGATTCAAGTGATATTTGGTATTCTGAATACGAGTTTTTTCGATGTGGATCCTGATCAGAGAGCATTTGTTGAAGGGTTGGAGCGTCCGCTCGTGAGTTTAATCTCATTGACTCTCGTTTGCTTGAGTGCAAAGTTGAAATATTGAGTTGATTTAACTTGAACAACTTTAACTTATCAATTGAATGGTGAAAATGTGTTTAAGTTTCAATAAAATTTATTTGAAATCAATTCAAAATGAACATTCACTCATCAATCCAACTCAATGCTAGAATAAAGATTACTGTCAGATGAAAGAAGTCGCCTTTCAAAGGTTGATAAAAAGGTTTACATGAGAAACTTTGCATTTCATTTCAATTTCAATAAAGATTTAAGGAAACAACTCTCAAGAGTAAAATGAAAATGATTGAATCATTTTTTTGCTTCTTTTTTTCATTCTTCGATAAATGCGTTGTTTTTGTTTTCCTCTGTTTATGGGAATAAATCAGTGCTTCATGGGAATGATGATCATGAAGATGATGAGCAGAAAATTGTTTATCCAAATAATGGATTCAACTTTTTGTTCGTATCTCTTTTCCTCTCTTATAAACGGTTTGCAAGAGAGAGAAAAGAAAGTGAGAAAATGCTTCTTCTCGAGTCTCATTTTTTGCTCGATACTTGTTCTGACAATGTTCATCTTTAGATTTCCAATTGATGGTTGAGCTTGAATTTCACAAGGTGAAGGTAAGGCTAAATCAGCATTAAAAAGTTCAGTCGACAATAACATGTTTGAAAGACACAGAAACACAGAAACACAACACAAAAGCTTAACCCTCAACATTGACTTAAGAAGATCAATTTTTATTCAATTTAGCTTTTTGTTTTCACTTTTCACTCAGTTATCATTTTCCTTTCATCATCATTGTTCACCTTTATCATGTGTTGAAGGATAATCACAATCAAATATTTACTCTCAACGAAACGTCAAAATAAATCAAATTATTGAGTCACTTATAGTTTTCACTCGATTCTCTTTTCATTTCCAATTTCATCGAAGAAGCAGAAAAAATCGACCAAAAAATATTGTACTAAAAGGATTTAGAAAAGGTGAAGCATGAAAAATCTCTTTTTTTCAACTTATCAAAGGTTCCATTTCAAATTGCAATAAAACAATTTGCAATTCACTTTGAATTAAATTTGTCTAATTTGTTCAATAACTGTTTACAAACATTTTTCAAAACTCTAAATAAGCGAATAAAGAATAAAGGAAAAAGTTCAAGTTTTCAGGTCAAGTGGTTGAGAGTTTATGAAAATGAACCATGAACCAGGGTTGAAACAAAAAATATGCCAACATTGAATTTCCATTCTATTTATCTTTAAATTTCTCTCATCATTTTCATCTTCATTCTTATTCATCTTCACCTTTTGAGATGCAAAAATGAGGTAAAATGTTATAAAAGTTTGAGCGCAAAATGGCAAAAAGAAAAGCGAGATTTTCTCTTCCATTTCAACTAAAAGGTAATTTAAATGAAATGCAAATAGTTTGGGAATTTAGTGGATAACATGGAGACTGTGATCATGTTGACTTGTTTATGCATGTTAGTGCCAAGATTGGCGAGTTGAAATTACGGTGAAGAAGGTAAGATGAAAATGAAGGGAATGTGGATCAAGCTATTGGAATGGTTTTCTGGGTAAAGCAAACAAGCGTCAGTAACTAACGATTAAATGGACCTGAGTTTATGTTAGAAACAAAAATAACCATTAAAGTGACCATTGGAATCACTTAAGTTAGGTCATAAAATGTCAACATTACATTATTTTTAGGTAATCCATAAATAAGAAGAGAATGATGAGAATGAGGAAAAAGAAAGAGAAAAGTTACCGTTACATTTTTCTTCTTCTTCTTTGCTTCTCTCAATTTGTAATCTAATTCGTTACAATTGGTCTTTTTAGCACCAGTCACATTAGTTTATTTATTATGTCAATTGACACTGTAAACTATTGGTACTACATGATACAAAAAGCAAGAAAAGTTGCCTTTTTTGCAGCTTCCAAAGTTTCTTTAGACTTCAAGTTTTTTACTCTCTGGGAGTTTTTGTTACTCTTTTTGGTGTTAATGTTGCTACAGTAAAATGCAAATAAATGGTATCATTTGCAATGACAAACAATCAAATGAAAGTCACAAGGAAAATGGTTTAACCTGACGATTATGTTGCTTGTTTTCTTGTTTGCTCTTTTTTTGTGAGCTTCTGATATTCAATCAGTGAAATGCTTTGCCTATTATTATTAGTTTCTTCTTCTTCTTCTTTTCCTTTTTTGCTTCTTCTTCTTCTTCTTCTTCTTCTGGTCTTTTCCTTGCTAAAAGTTCTGTAAGCTGAGATTGGTTGATATTACTTTTCAGTAAGTAGCTAACATTAAGAGAGAGGAGACAACATTTATCACGAAACAGTAAACAATTCAACGAAGGGAATGGTTTGTTATCGAGTTTCCAATCAAATGGTTTTCTCTCTTAATTAATCAACGATTCAGTTGTTCAACATGAAAAATGAACTTTACCAGAGAAACTTGGCAGTCAAAAATGTTTGATTGAAAAAAATTGACTGAAAATTGATCAGTGAAAGCATCACACAGAGAAATGGTTAAATCAAAGGTTAAACTCGACCGACAATGAAGCAACTTGTAGGTTGAAAGCAATGTAAACAAAGAGCCTCTTTACAATGTAATTTGTCATGTGAGTCAATATTTAATTGTTGAAAAGGTCAGATGATAATTGAAAATTTATTGTTCAATTGGTAAACAGTTAGACTTTGATTTGATCAAATCAGTGTTAACAGATTTAGAAAGTTGATAATTGATCGACTCGCAAATTACCAAGAAGAGCTGAATTTGACTGCAAGCTTGACCGACAATGAAGCACCTCTTAGGATTAAAAATGTAAATAAAGGGATTCTACACTTGGTTATCAAAGGATCAATTTTTTGGTTGAAAAGTGAGTTTAAACGATTATTGAAATTTATTCAGTTTCAAAAGTCATCAATTATTCCAAATTGTAATCAGTGTTAATTTGTTTACAATGAAAAAGCGCTTAATCTTTGGTTAACTGTAAACTGTAGCTCAATAATGGTTATACAATGTGCATTGGTTAATATATTCATGCTTTTTGTAAATGTAAACCTTTAATCATTGATAAACATTCAATCTTACAAATCTTGAAACTAAATGATCAATGAAAATTAATGTTCAATAAATGGCAATTAAGTGAATGTTAGAGGGAAACGTTGAACCATTAATGTTCCACTTTCAAGATTAACAAGCAAATGAACAACAAAAGTGCTCAAAAAAAATATTTATGCACATTATAAGGTAAACATTATTACTATTTATTTTGTTACTTTGGTTAAAATGTTTACCAGAATTATGATTGCAGAATTTGAAGAGAGAAGAAAGAAAGAGCGAAGAAACATTAAGATGAATTTTCCATCTTCATCATGGTGTTGTTGTTCATGTTATTATTCAACGATAACGATACAGAGAAATTGAAGCAAGAAAAAAAGGAGAAGCAAAAAAATCCTAATTGCTATCGATATTTACTGAATACTTTATCAAGTTTCACTCAGTCACTTGCAACAAGAAATATCAACTCAGAAGGAAGTAAATAAGACTTGAAATAGTGTAAATAACAAGTTCACTTTAACCCAAAAAAAAGAAGGAAAAGAAGAAGAGAAGAGAAAGAGATACAAAGAAGAGTTATCTATGGGTTAACTAATAGAGCGGAAGCAAGAGCAGAAGATGATGAAGATGGAGAGAGGAGAGAAATTCTGAAATGTTCCAAGTTGAATGAGGGAAGAATGGGAAAGATGGATAAACTGATGGAGAGTCTAAAGAGAGGAGCAAAAATGTTTGGATAATATTGTTATTGGAAACAATAAGTTGACCAAATTGTATCAACTTTTAAATTAATTTTATTTCTCATCATTGTTGTCATTTTCAGTCCAGTTGTTCATTACAGCCAGTTTCATCTTCCTTCATCTTTCTCATTCTAATCTTCTTCTTCTTCTCATCGGTTAACCTCAGCCTTGTTCAACAACAACTTTTAAAGCTTAAACTTTACACTTTAAACCTTGGATATTATCAAAGCTTGAAAATTCTTCGACTGAAGAAAATTTCTATTCCATGAAAAAGGATAACCTTTCCATGATTCTTGTTAGAGGCTTTTAAAATAACATGAACTTGTCTCTTCTTTTCTAGTCAATTCTTCGTCTGCACTTTTTCACTGTCGATTGAGTTTCAACCTTTCGCTTTAGTATGCAGATTCAAACTCGGATTCAGAATTTTTAGATTTTCTATTGAAATTTAGTCGCAATTTTTGTTCACATCCATAAAGATTCAGTTGGATATTTTTTGTCGAAAATTTTCTGTTCCATTTTTGGCCAAATTCAATTGTTGTCAATGTTTTGTTATATTTTAGTCTGCAATGAAAGGTTTAATTTTATCATAATAAACTGACAAGAAAACAATTTATTACAATTCACTCCATTTAACTCAGACTTTATATCATGTTTAATGTTATCAACTTTACTTTTTTCACATTCATTTTCACTCTTCTCTATTCAAATATTATCATTCCCTTTGTTTCATCTTGCCATCATTTTCACTCCCTTAACAACTCTAATTGTTGTCACATTTTGAGATAATTTATTCAAAGTAAAAACCAATTGTTAAAAGCATAAAATGATGAACATAAATAAGAAGCGAAACTGGAAAAGTCCAACGAAAAGTTGCCTGCAAATTGATGGTGATTTATCATTGAAAATAAACAAATGAAAAATCGTGAAAAGTTGAACAAAAATGGAAAAGAAAATGAAGAGAAGAATTTGATTGAAACATTTTTATTCGAGAAAAATGTCAAATGTTTACTGAAGGAATCATGAACCGTGCTAATTGTTGATGTTAATTTACAAAATTGTTGTTATTGTGGTTGTTAAAACGGTATATTAACAATTAGCTTTTCATTAGTGGTTAAGGTCTGGCAAACAGGCAAATGAATTTGCGAATGAACACAACAGGAATGGACTTTGGGAAGAGGATTGCAAGTGTGTGATATGATGATAATGATGATGGCAAAGATGATGTGCAAGTGAGAGAAGAAGATGGAAAAGCATTGAAAGCGTTTTGCTAAATTAAGGTTAATTTTGGTTTTCCTTTTTTTCTCTTTTCGTCTAATGCTTTATGGGATTTAAGCTATTTCACATTTGGATGCACATGAGTTGCACTCTTAGGCTGTGAGCGACTTCATCAACAGTCACTTGCAAAAACCTTTATCAGAATCATTTTGTTTCATCTTCATCATCATCTCTGCCCATCTCGTTCTCTCCTTCACTTTCTTTTTTCGCTAACAATTTTTACATCATTCTCTTTGCATGCAAATGAATGGCAAGAAAAATGTCTCTCAACATTTCAAACTTAAAATAGATTCAATCTGTTAGCATCAGTTTAACCTCATCAAATGAAAGTTGAGGCAAAATGAAACTTTTGCCCTTCGCTATTGATTCCATATTGAAGGATCAACTCGATAACTTGACAAAAAGCTTCTTTTTCCAGAAACTTTTTTCTTTCTATTCCATTTAATTTTCCATTTTAGCTTGGAAAATCGTTGACGATAATGGTTTACCATCAATTTCAAGGCTTCCCCTGAGAGTCCAACAATTAGCCATGTTTTAGACTTTCAACGTTTACTTTAGTGAATAATTGATAGCAATCAATTTGAATTTTTGCTCGCAACTTATTTTCATCTTTTCATTAAGCAAAAGGCAAAATTTTGTGCGATTGAAACGATAAGAAGAAAATGAAGTTTAAAGTAAATCTTCAAGGTTCATGTTGATGATTGCCTGAGAATGTGACATTCTTAGCTTGCTGACCAATGGTCAAGTTAAGAACTTTACATTCCTGAGTTGAAGCCATTTTGTGCTGAAAAATGAGTTGACCTGATACAAATCAAGTTCAACATGAATGATGAATTCTTAGCAAAACACTCATGAAGGAATTTCAGATGAAACTATTATTCTTCATTCGTTATTGAGTGATTGAGGAATGCAATTTATCTTAAAATTTTCAGTTTCAATTGTTAATGAATAAACTGTTCATTCATGTTGACAGACTAAACAGATTAATCTTCAACTTTTGTTTCGTCTCTCAATTTCAGAACTTTTTTTATTCCGTTTTTAAAATTTTGCTCTGCTTATCAGTTCCATCATTCATCATGGATTGGAAACAAAAAGGATAAATCTGATGAAACAATCAAAATAAAATGTTTTCTTTTAGAGAAGAATTAAAGAGGAGAAAAAGAAACTCTGTAATTCATTTTATCTGATGAAGTTTCATTTTTCATGAGTGAATCTGAATGGAATTAAAAATGCGAAAGAAAAAATAATCTTTTTCGTCTTCTAAATATTTTCAATTCTGCGATTTAAGTTAACAATTTTCAAACGTAAATATTTCATTTTCTGTTGTTGGAACAAAAATGATCGAAACTTCGATTAACTGAGTTTTCATGAAACTGCAGGAAATGATTTTCATTTTAGTCGACTTTAAATTCTCTTTAAATTCAATTGTTGAGATTTTCAGAGTCGGACATTTTTCTTTTTACTTGAAACGAGAAAATTATTTCTACCATGAAAATGAATCTCATTTCTTTTTCATGATTGAGTAGATAAATGTATTCATAGGTAAGGTAAGAATCAAGGGTAAATGGTGATCATCAAGCGAAATTCTGGTTATTCAGAAACAATGAGAGAAGCAAAATTCCATCGCACATTATTATGATTACAATTTCCAAGTAGAATCAAGTTAAGCTTCAATATCAAACATGAAATTGACATTCTAAGGCTCATCATCATCATCATCATCATCATCATCATTTCATAGGGAAATTCAGAAGATAGTTTAGTCATTTTTTTCCTCTTTTCCCATTCACTTTAGTTATGAGATTATCTTGAAACTTTCTCAAAGTTTCCTAAAAAACAAACAAAAAGCTAAACTTGTAAATATTTTTGTTGCTCAACGAAAAGAAGCAGAACGGAAATGGTTCAAGTTGATTGAATTTTCCATGAAAAGTAAGTTAATTGAGTAAATATTGAAAAATAAGATCAATTTTATGAAAGTGGCAAAAGAAAGGGAAAAAACTTTCCATTTGTTTGTCTTCAATATTTTGATGAAAATGCTAATTTCAGTTTCAAGTTTGAGCTCGAGTCGAGTTTCAATTTGAGTTGAAATGAGAAGTTTTGAACAGCTTTTGAGCAACACTGAGTTTTGTAAATTCAAGTTGCAAGAGTTATTAACGAAACTTGAATGGACAGTCGAGGAAAAGTTTTTCGCTGGAAAAAGAGAAATGCTGAAGAAAAAACAGAAGCTTGATTGATGAGCCTCAAGGTGTCAACCTTTTGTTATTCAGAATAAGGTACAACATGAAAGGCAGAACTCGACTCGAGACTCTTGAATCACATTGGAATAATGAATTTTCTCTTTTTCTGTTTACGATAAGAATCGGTTTCTACTTTTTTTTCGTTGACCAAATAGTCTTGGAATTATCTGTATCAATAATGTTATTGCTCATGTGATTCATCCTGGAATGCTTTTCCATCCACTTGCATGGAAACAGTTATTTTCCTTTTTTCTTTCTTCCATCGATAAATATAAATATAACCTTGACAAGAATAAATTGTATCAAATTGGATGAATAACAGAGGAAAATGTTGAACGGATAAAAGAGTAACGTTGAATTAATCGTTTCCAATGATAACATTGTTTTGGGTTCTTCTTTTTGTTTCGGCGCTTTTTTCTTGCCTTTGTTGAGTTACCTTTTATCTGATCATCTCTTTATGATTATGTGAATGACTAGCTGTCTATGAAAGATGAAAATGATGAAGATGAAGATGAGAATCATTGATGCATTACTTTTAATCTTGCTGTTGATGGTAAATGAAACATGTTTAATTGGTACAAAGAATTGGATGAAAAATTTTTTCCTTCTTTCATATTTTCTATCTTCTTACATTGCCTTCTCTTCATATCATCATTGAAAATCTGGCAAACAGAATCAAGTGAAACGTGATAAAAAGATGAAGATAATGAAAAGATAGGTAAAGATAATCAAAGAACAGGCAATCGCAATAAGTTAATTGGTAATCAAACTTCAACTCTATTGGGAGTTGAAGTTGAATTTTCAATTTCGACCGAAATTCGGAAAATTTTATCGCAAAATGGAAATTGTTTTCCCCAAAATTCGAGTCTTATCAAAGTGCAAATGCTAAATAAGCGATCATGAAAGCGAATTATCTTAATGTCAACAGAAGAAGAAAATTCTAAGAACATGTTTTTGAGATTTCCGGCCTTTTTGGACTGAGATGCAGAAAAGGTTTCGCTTTTGATGTATTTTTTGTCAAAGTAAATTGAAATTTATTACTCGAGATGTTAGTCAATATTGATGGCAATCGAAAGTGTATTTCCAATTCCAATAAGCTCATCCAATCAAGAAATTTTAAGAGCCTTAGTTTAGAATTAAAACCCATTTGTCTCTTCAGTTTTAAAACAGCTTTTATCAAAATTCGAAACGAAGTTCTCCATGAATGCGAGAAAGAAATTTGTTGAAAACTAAAACTAAATTTCAAACTTTTTTGACTAAAAACTAACTCAAAACTCATGTTTGTTTAACTCTGTGATCTATTAGGTTCCCTGGCAGTCGGATACATTTTGCTTGTTATCGATTCTCAGAAAATCGAAGATTGAAATTGAAAAACTGTGAGAAAATCATGATCTTGTTGAACGATTGTTCATCCGCTCCTAAAGGTTTGGGAATATTTATAGTTTGTTTGATTTTTGTCGTTAACGGCAAACTATAGTAGTCCTGAAAAGAAGCTGGGCAACATTTGTAGACATTTTTTCGGCCTGAAAAGCGCAATTGACAGAAAGGTTTAACCCTTGATTAATACTAAACCTTCATTATCTGATCAAAAATGATCATTATCTGATTGGCAAGAAAATGTAAATTAAAACGCAAGAGTAAAAAAAAGATTCAATGTTCATCTGTGTCTCATCAGGTACATTTAACCAACCATCATCATTACCATTACAAACCCTGATAATCATAGTCATCATTAAATACATCTAAACATGATGGAAACATTAAATCGTTAATCTAACCATTTCTCATTTTTTCCTGTTCCTGTTTAGTCAACAATCCATTTAAAGGTAAATGTGTTAATGTGCTTACCTTAGAAAGAGTTGCCAGAAGAAGTAGAAGAAAATTTAAAAATTTGTAAATTATATCTCATAATATCCAGTGCAACAGCAAAAAAGGCAAACAAAAAATGGTCATTAAATTGTTTACAAGAAAAGTTCAATTACAAAATCACTTAACTGCTCTTTTTATCGCAAAACAAACAGCGTAAAAGGACGATTTCCATTAAACGCGGGTGCATTATGTTGAGTAGCACCATGATGGTTACCTGAGTATGTAAATAATCACAATAATCACTGAGAGTGAAAAGAGAAACTCGAAAAATGTGAAAAGGCAAAATTCAACTTTTGACTTTTGCTTTGTTTTGAGGTTAACTTTTCCTCTGCTCATTTGACGTATTATTACTGATTCTTGCAACAACTTTTAGGTGTATTCAAATTGATGTTATTTTCATGTCCTAATGGTTAACAAATGGTTTCCTTTTCATCGCTCTTTCTTACTTGCATCTTCCAATTTCATCCAATTCTGTGAGATTCTTTAATGTTCCTCCGAGAGAAACCATTTACGAAGAGGAAAGAAAAGAAGCAACAATAACAGCAGCAAAAGAGTTACTTTACAGCCATCAAGATCGATGATCATGTTAACCTTTTTTCATTTCACATTCAAATTGTTAACTTTGATAATCTTTTCAAATGCTTTTTCTCAGCTTCAAAAGACTCTTCTTTTCACCCAAAACCTTGCAACAACCAGGAATGGCAAACAAAACGGCAAAACAGGGAAACAAGATTCATCCACAATTGAGGTTATCAGACCCGTATAATGGTCGTTGACGTTCAATTAGCAGATAATTGTTATTCAAATTTTCATAATCAATCAATGTCAGTCAAAGTGGGCAAAAGGAACGAAGAGAAATTGTAAAATCTCGAATTCTTTTTTTTCTTGTCACCGAATCAGTTTAATCAACAGAGAAGGTTAAAGTTTGTTATCATAATTATTATTCATCAATCCTTTCATGATGCAAAAACAAGGTATAAACATTGTCTTTTTTACTCTGCTTTAAAGCGCAAAAACTAAAACAGCAAATGATAGTTGAACCATACTTAAGAGACTATCGTATTAATGAAATAGTTTTTTATCCAGAAAATGGAGAAGAAAAAAGTTTCTCAAAATGTTGCGATTTTTCGCTCTTCTTTCAAGGATTAGACTCACTTTTTTGGATCATGATGATGATGATATTTTTTGCTTTATTTAGTCTCAAATTTTCTCTAGTTTCGTGATAATAGATTAAAGTGAAACTTGAACAGTTGATAACTTGGGCATTGTTGGGATAAAAGTAAACAAGGTTACTGGAACAGGCGAAAGGAAAAGTGAAATAATTTTCAGGTAAAATTGCCTGTAAAAACCTTGCAAAGTTTATTCTTTGATGAGTTCTGAAGAACCTCACAAAGTTCATGCTAATGTCTTGCATTGTTTCATCGACTTTTGCGACAAGCACGTTAACACTTTTCTATTGTTGCAAAATTAAAATATTTTACTTTAATTAAAGTACTTTCAATTTGCTGTTGTTTACGAAAAGAAATTCAATTATAATTTTATCTAGAAACGTGCCAACGTTGCAATTGTGCTCATTTGCATCATGAAACATGTCCATTTGTTTGATTAATTGTTGACCATTTTCAAGTTGACAAAGTTGCCTTTTTAATTTAAAGCAAAATCTTTTAATTGCAATCTTTTTTCTTTCTTCTCATTTTACCTTAATTTCAATTCAGACAGAAATGATAAAAAACAGGAAAAGATTAACAAAACTTGAATTTACAGAAGAAAAAATTGATAATAATAAGTGATAAGTTTACTGGTGAAAGAGCGTAAAAGTTGTCAACACTCACGCAAAGTCAGACTTGAATTTAGTCGCAATTAAATGTTCAATCAATGAACGGGAAATTTATTCAAAGCTGAGTCGGTGAATGTAAGGTTTGGTGGGCGCGTAAAGTTCAGAAGTAAACTGCTCTTCGGTAGCTAAATTGAAAGCCACTCAATGGACTGCGTTGGTGTCATCGATAAATGCTATTAAAAAAGACTGGAAACCCTTAAGTTCATTACTTTAACCCAATTAATATGGGAAATTTATTAAAAGACATTTTCCGTTGGGCTGAACCTTAGTTTAAAGTCTTGAGGGAAACTCGATTTCCGTTTTAAAAGCGACTAAATATGGAATGTTTATTAACATCAAATCAACTTGAGTCCTCAAAGTGACCAGCAAATGAGCGCAGTCATTGGTTTCCAAACGATATCAATTTTACCATCAAAGTCAATGTTGACTAAACTTGTCTTTAAGTTGAAGGTAAAGATTGAAACTCAACTTTTCAAACGGTTTTTCAATTTAAACTGCTTCTAGTCACAATAATAATGGAAAATAAAACGATAAAATGAACTTTGAATTTCAATCTAATGTTGAGATTCCGTTTCATTTTTAATTTTTGATTGAATAAAGTGAAAGTTCAATCCTTTCCATAAGCATAATAGTTTTGTTCATGGTAATTGTATGCAGCTAATTGAATGTTTTTCATTTGTTAGTCGCTCAATTGAAATTGGATTAATCTATTGATTGCCAATTTAAACATAACATTTCAAGATAAAAACGTTTTGGCTCAATGTTTTAATGATGTTTCCTTACATTGTAATAACAACAATAAAGATAATGTTACAGGAAACTGTGAAACTGGATTCATTGAGAAACGAAGATAAAAAAAGTTGAAATTCAAATTGAAAGACAAACCTGAGAGTAACTCATGGAATAATGAATGGTTCAAATGAGAATCATTAATTGGCTCATTTGGGTAAAGTTGATCATTAAATGAAAATCAATTCATAATTTCAATTCTTTTTGTTTCAAAAGGACAAAAACAGCCATTTAATGTTCAACATTTAGCTTGAAGCATTAAGCAATTGTTCAATTTTATCAACATTCAAATTAACCAGAAAAGCTAATAATGGTAATAATAATGAAAAATCAAAGGTTGATAACCTTGAGCAATAAACAAAAAGTGAATAAAAATGCGTTTAATTATCAGCGATAACTTTAATTGTTGCAACAATTTTGCATTATTAGATTATAACTAGCAATCAAGAACATGAAGTTATCCTAATTGAGCCTACGATATTGATTCAAGTTCAATTCTAGTTGGAAATTGGACTAATTTTCGCTGTAAGAATATGAATGAAAATCTGCAGCCTCCTACGCTCGGCGTAAAAGGGTTCAGGTCAGATGCTGGAAAGCCATTCAATGGATGCACTTGAAGTTGGAAGAAAAAAATGTGACAGAATAATGATATTCAGGATAATGGGTCAAGTGTGATGAAAATTGAGTTTCACCAAGTTGCTTATTATTTAGTCTATCAATTGATTCTTTGTTATTTATTTGCTTTGTTTTGCTTTTTTTTTATTTGTTTGTTAAACTCGTTTTCGGCTGCCTTCAATATCATTTCCATCATTAATATGATTCCAGTCAATTATCACGAGCAACTCTTGATTAATCAGTAAACAAACAGCTTTCTTGTATTGTTTGGAATCAATGCAAGTAAATAGAGTAAAATGAATCAATGATAACAGTTTTCAACCATTTCTCAGTTGAAAAAGTTTTTACTCAACACGAAGCAAAAAGTGTGTCAACTGATTGGTATTTTGTTTGTTTACCTGTGTTGTTACCTCAACTCGTTGGGAAACAATTAGATCACCTTTTTTTGTCTGTTCACAAAAAAAGATGATCACAGTGATGGTAATGATAATGATGAGAAAGTGAACCATAAAATTGAGTAAATTACAGGTGAAAAGAGAAGAAAAAAGTTCTTGATAAGCTTTTTTAACCTTCTCATGCGTATAACCATAATGAGTGTGGGAGGTTAAAGATTATGCTGATGATGATGATGAATGTTATAAATTTGAATGTTTACTTTGACGCTGGTCAATTATAGCAAAAAATGTCATCAAAACTTTTGCTTTTTTTATCTATACTCAGAGTCATTGGCCATTTCAATGATTTCAAAATGTTTATTAGCATCAAATAAACTTTAGTCAAAGATGAAGTCACAAAATATGGCAAAATATGTTGTCAATTATAATGCAAAATAACTCGATGATGTCAAATAAACTTTGACTAAGCTTTGGTTAGGTTATGTTAGGTTAGGATAAGACGTCTGGTTAAACCTTGAATCAGTCTAATCAACTTAGACTTACGTCTTGTTGGCTTCAACTGTGACTGTTTTCAGCTTGAATGACTTTTTTTTGCTTTCATAATTACTTTCAATTTCAACTTTTGGTCATCTTGGTCACATTCAAATCAAGGTTAATCTATATCAAACTTCATTTGCTGTAAAGGTAACTCGAGAATAAAACTTATGTTTTTTCGTTTTGTTTTTTTTCCTTTTTTTCATCCCTCTTAGCCTACCTTGACTTTGCTCTTGTTTAACGATGAAAAGTTGGTGAACATGAAACAAGAAACTCAGATTACATGAGGACATTCAACATGAATGAGATCATTGCATCTCTAACCATGTTAATAGCATTTGTTGTGTTCATTTCAATCATTCAAGATACTTTTTCCTTTTCTCTTCCCTTTATTTCTTTATTTTTTATATTCCAGGATAAACTTAGACTGTGGCTCAAATGATGATGATGATGATGATGAAAAAGACAACAATCGTGAATCATTTTTCTTTCCTTCAGTTATCATGTAACCAGGGAGAGAAGAGAGAAGATGAAAATTCGAGGAAAGAAAGAAACGAGAGAAAAAAGGAGAAAATATTTCATGAACAAAAAGAGAAAATTTTGAATAAAACTGAATTTTGCAGGGAAAAAAAAAGAATATCATTTTCCTTGCTCACAATTATCATCATGATACTACTATTATCATCAATTCAAGGTGATGTACATTTCATAATTTCATTTTCTTCTCTCAAAGAATCACAACTTTTTACTATTATTATCAGCAAATTGTTTACTCTCAACATTTTCTGCTTCCCTTCTTTACTCTATTGTATTTGCTTGTAAACAACAAAATAAACAAAAAATAACAAGCTCAAGCAATTCAGAATTTCATGTTACTCAGTTTTTTTCAATTCCCATTCTCTTCCTTCTCTCGCTCTTTTCATGTTCACCTCTCTCCATTGGTGGTTATCATGTAACCTGTTTTTCATATTTATATGGTTATGAGAATCAGAATCCAAAGAAGAAGAGTAAAAAAGAACAACTTAACAGGATAAATCTGATGGAGGATAAAGAATAAGGGAAACCCAATGAGGTGTTATAATCTGTAAAAACGTTTTCTGCTCAACATGATATTGGCCTGAGAAAAGTGTTCAACTCGGCAAATAACATGAAAACAAGTGAAGGTTACACATTGTAATAGACAAATCAGACAAATAAATAGACAGTTAATAATAATGATAGTTTCTCGCTTTGTGATGAAGATGGACAGTTCAGGCTACGGCAGAAGCAAAATTGAATTAAAAGGTAGCACTTAACATGAAAAGATATGATAACATTTTTTTCCTTCCCTTTCATCTTTACTCAATGAATTAACCATGCAAAACCAGATTATCCAATATAATGATATAGCGTGACTTTTCTGACCGTCTTTTCATCGTCAGGTTCAACAACAACCGGCTATAACATGACAACAATCATCATCAATAATGGTAATAAAATGATTTCCAGTCAACATTTTTATACTCATCAAAACGGCAAACTCAAGTTAATCAAATTGTTCAGGAGTTCAATGAAAAGAAAGCAAGCGAAGAAACAAAAGAAAACAAAAAAAAATGTTCAACTTTTCACGTAATTGTCTGGTTCGTTTGGAGAAAAAAGGTAAAAATTGAAAAATTAAAATGAGTCAAAGAATGTCAATGTTGAGAGAAGAAGAAAAAGAGAGAAAAAATGATGATGATGATCAAGATGAGGATAAAGGTAAATCGGGTTTAAGGCCACAAGAAGCTTTGAAACATTCAACTGTTGAGTCAAAAAAGAGGCGGTCATAAGCATGGAGCAAAAGTGGGCAGCATAAGTTGTATTCAATGGTGGCCTTTTACTTATAGCCTGAAGGAAGTTGAAGATAAGGTGATATTATACAAAGAACTACCATTTTTGATGCAAGAGAAGCTCAAGAGAGAAGATGAAGGGAAAAAAGGAAAATCTAAATGAAGAAAACCAGAGGCAATGATGAAGTAGCAAGAGTGAGAGAGAGAAAGAGAAAGAAGAAAAAACCAGTAGAAAAATGATGAGAAGAAGAAGAGGTCAAGAATAAGAGAGAGCAGCGTGAGATAGAGGACAAGTCTTGCAAGGAAAATGTAAGATGATGATGAAGAGAAGAAGATTCATATAAAAAAGACCTGAGAACCGGAGTAACCAAATCTTCAAGATGGCGTCCAAAGTGAAATTAATTGCTTCATCAGTTCAACTTCAACTTTACCTAGCGACTCTCCTTTATCTTCATCTTTTCATCTTTTCCTTTATTCTCTCTCTCTCTTCCATTCTCACTGACCTAGCACGATTCAAGATTTGTTTCAGACTGTTTTGAGACTAATTAAGAGAATCTTTCTTTGCGCTCTTACATTGCAGGATTATCCATGAAAGGAAAGAAGATGAAGATGAAGATGGCGAAAGATGGATGAAGAGGGGAAAGAGAAAAGGATCAACTTTTCTCTCGCACTGTTCAAATGCTCAACTCTCAATTACAAAGTCAAACTTTTCCTTTCTTCTTAATCATCTTTTACCTATCAAAGAGGCGCTCAAAAAAGCCAAGTAGAAACATCTTACAACTTGTCTTCATCATTATCATTATTATCATCATCGTTTCTCTCCTCTTTAACTTATTTATTGAGTTTCAAGGTTACATTTTTATTCCCGCAAAAGCATCATTGTGAAAATGAGAAGCTCATCATCATCATTCCTTGTTTTTTGCTAACCTTTACTTTGATCGATCATCAACACGCAAAGTCATTGACATGGAAACATTCAAGTTAAACTTTCTCCTCTGGCTTGTCAGTGTGTTGACCAAGAAACAAAACAAAATGCTTGCTTTTTACATGAATAGTTGGTACAAGAAGCACCTCGGCACCTCAGCACTTTGGCACATTCTCATCTTCACATCATTATCTGGGCCATCATTATCATCATCTAGGTTAGGCTTGAAACTGGTGGTTAAACAACATTTTGCTTGTTCGCCTCTTCAGTGGCATCGCGCAAAAGGAGTGAGTTGATTAACAATTATGCAACTGATTGTTTACCAAGTTTGATCAGTTGATTAGTGTGTATCAACTTACAATGTACCCATAAGGTTTACACTGTTGGCACGCGATCAACACTCATGTTTATCTAGGCAAGAGTTGTACTCAACTATTAGATGAAGCTGTAAATGCCAAGTTATCACTGTTATTGTTGTTATCATTTATAACATTATCATCAAGCATTTCAATTTGTTTTGTTTGAAAATACGTTAAGATGAGGAGAAAGAAATCAATCAGCTATATGTTACTTGGCACACATCATCATTATCATCTTTATCATCATCAATTTGTTGATTTAACAATTATTAAGAATGCTGTTTGTTTGGTTGGCTGGTTCAATGTGAAGAGAAATGAGATAATGATGAAAATGAAATCAGAATCAATACAACTTTTTCTTTCTTTTTCTTCCTTCTTTTTTGCTTCATCTTCTTTTTTAACACAAGTTAATCAAAAAGAGAGACAAGAATGAGAAAAGATTTGTTAAGAAATGGAAAAAAATCAAAGTCAATTGAATCAGAATGATGAGGATGAGAGAAGAAGAGAAAGAGAAAGATTCTGTTTACTTTTCTCTTTCATCTTTCAAGACATTTTCATTTATCGTTCCTCAATCGTTGCCATTCTTTATCATCATCATTATCATCATTCACTTGCTGCCAGGCTTAATCAAAAGAGCTTCACCAAAATTGATTCAATTGAGTAAGTTAAATTCATCTTAACAAAAATTTTACTCTCATTTTCTTCCCTCATCATCATCAACATCAACATCATCAACGTGAAAAAAACAATTATTCAATTCTGTTCAACTTTTTGTTTGTTTACACAGACAATCATTTCTTCCTGTTGATGACAAAAGAAAATATATAAAATGATTTAACTCTTTTTGTGCCTCAGTTCAAAGTTAAAGTAGCAATCATTAAGTTGCAGTTGATAATTTCATTTTACTAGAGCTCAAAGGGAAGCAAAGTTTATTCAGACTAACTTGAATCAAAGTTCAATGTACACCATTGGGTTATTTTGCATTATTATTGTCACATTTAATGGATTAAACTTGAAATATTTTCTCTTGTGAACAAAAGGCAACATTTATAAAATTGATTCAATCCTAAATAACATTAAACCAGAATTATGTTAGAAACGAAAACTCAGTCTTCAAGTTGACGAAATAAATCAGAAAGCAAACTATTTTATAACCAACGAAAATATCGTAAACTATCGATAGACGAAGTATTCATAGTAGTAAAAAAGATACACAAGATAGCAAACTTTTCGATAATTGCGCGGGAATCTCGCGAAAAGAATCTAAATAGGCAAACAGCTAGAATCATGCCATTGTTCTAAATGTTTCTCGCTATTGATTTACTTTCTAATCCAACCTAACCTAACCACAGTTAGAGATCGAAGCGCTGTTTGAAAGCACTTTAGGAAAAATTATGGATAAGTTTTTTTCATGATTTTTTAGTCAAATCTAACTTGAAGTTGAACCGATGTCGCTACAGTTCAAGCGCAACCAATTTGACGCTAATTTATGGTTCATTCAATCATCGGGTTAGTTTGTGGGTTTTGGATGCAGAGAGTGAAACTTGACAAAATGTATTATCCATGAAGGTTTATGCTTATTGGTGGCTACATTAGCCATGACTCAATGACTAGAGTTGCTTTCATAATAAACACTTCTTATCGCTTCAAATTACCTTTGTAGCGTCACAATTTGAAATGCTGATAGATAAACGGATAATTCAATGTTAACCTTTGACTCTATCGTGACCTGGCAAGTTCATTTTTAGTAGCAAATTTTTAAATCCTGAACGTGATAACTAAGAGAATCAAGTATATTATCATTGAACATCATTAGTCAATAGAGAAAAGAAAAGCAAAAGAAAAGTATTTTCATAAAAACATGATAATTTGCAAATATAATGTAGAGAGATGAGAGAGGATAAAAATGGTCAAGATAAATGATCAATAAAAAATAATGCTAATAATATCTTTTGATAAATATCAACTTTTAAACTTTTTTTTATTGTTATTATGAAAATCCTGAGAGAGAGAAAAGTAAACTGAAAATGAAGAGTAGTAATTATCTGCTACTTGCAAGTTCTTGGGTCACAAAGGTAATTATGAGACACATTAAAGGTAAATAGAGACAGGACTAGATGATGAAGAGTGTCATTTAATTTTAGGCTTTTTGACATGAACATTTCAACGATCGTTTTTTACTTCTTCATATTATCGTTGGTATTAATTGTTACTCCGTTGTTGGGTGAACAGACTTAAGGCTATCATCTAATATTTTTTATCATTTTTTATGCCTTCAAGCAATTGAAACATTTTTGTTCAATGTTAATTATAATGTGATGATGATGAGCAAATTGGTTTGAACCAAAGAAGAAGAAAAAATGATAAATGGAAAATCTGTTTGTTTGTTTTTAGAGAGGAACAAGAATCGATTTCATTTTCTGCCTTTTCCATCTCGAGTGAAAATTTTGCCAAAAAAGTCTATTTTTGGGTCAAAGTTTCTTCTTTTCCTATTTTCTTTCAGCCTTTTGTTCATTTTGATGTGAAGAAAAAAAATCATTGCAAGTCTGCAAACCTTTGTGGTCAACAAGAAGAGTGAACAATCTGAAAATGATTCTGTTGACTCTACTTCATGATTCAATAATAAAAAAGATTGAGTGAAAATCTTAGCAGATGATGAGATTTGATGCAAGCTAATCCACTTGGATTAGGTTAACTCATCATCATCAATCTAGTCGAAAGTGAAAATGGTTGATATTTTCAACTTGAAAAGTTATTCCATTCAATTAGAACAGAATGATTTGAAGGTAAAAAAGTAAATCAAACTTTACCTTGTTATGCAAACGCATGTAAATTGCCTTTTAAACGAAAAGCAAAATTGGTTGCATTTTTGTTGCAAAATTTTCAATTTACCATGAAAAGTTTGAAAACAGAAAAAGAAATTTGCAACTCAAAAGAATTCAATTTCATGCATTGACAAAAAGCTCAGCTTTTTTGCTGTTAATTCGCAAGATGAAGAGCAAACTTGAACAAAGCAAGATGTAATTATTGAGACTGAAAGAAGTAAAGTTTTCGCTGCAAAACTTAAGTGGACATTAAAATGCCTTGAAAGTGCTAATAAGATGAAAACATTGACCATTTTTGATATCAAAGTTTCCCATGGAAGAAGAAGGGTGATAACTATTACCTGGATCCATCATTATAATCATCAACCTCATCTTCCATTGGAGTCTTTCTCTTGTAAAGAAGAAGAGAAAATAAAGTTTGTTGGAAGGAAAGAGAATCTGCCTGAAGGGATAATTTTCTTCATCATCATTCTCATCATCATCCTCTTTCCCTTGGCACAACATGTTGAGATACAAATAAATGAATGCTTATCACTTTTCAGTTCAACATTATTTTGTCCTTTAAGAGAGAGAGAGAGAGAGAGAGAGAGAGAGAGAGAGAGAGAGAGAGAGAGAGAGAGAGAGAGAGAGAGAGAGAGAAGAGAGAAAAGAAAACAACGAAAATCATAATTTTTACAATTCACATTAAATTCAATTCTAAATAATATTTTGTTCACTTTTACTTTTCTTGTTCGCTCACCTTACTCAACTTGTTTCATGGTTTGCTCATCTCACCACTAATAAAGGTTGAAAATAAGGTAAACCTAAATATTATTTCCTGCTCAAGCAGCAAACGTAAAGGAATGGAGAAAAAATAAGAAGAAAAAAAAACGTTTACCTTCAACTCAATAGGAACCTGAAAGAATATTTAAATTGAATCGATGATAGTTTCAACTAGGTAACCAACAAGAGCAAAGGAAAAGCAACCTCACCCATTTGCATCCCTCTTCCGTTTCATCTTCATCTTTTTTCCATCTTTGGTTTTCCATTTGCAAGAATCTTTTTGTTTTCAACTTTTCCTATTCTTTTTTTTCCAATTTCATTAAACTTTCTCCAAACAATTTCAATCTCACCAAGTTTACCAGAAAATATTCAAAGGCATATTGATGAACAATTATTTAAATTTGCGCCCTTTTCACCCTTTTACTTTCATCTTTTTTTTCATATTCAGTTGTTTATCGAGAAAACAGTGTTTCATTATTTTCTGACTTTGCTTCACAGGAACAACTATCTCTACACGGAATCTCATTTCATGTTAACCCTAAAGGCTTAATGTAATCGTTAAAAGGGTGACTTTGTCCTGGTTCAACCGTTTGTTTACTATTGGTCTTGGTTCAACAGCGTCTCATCACTCTCATCAACTTGATCATGATGAGACTCTGGGAAAAATAATCTCTCTTTGAATGTGATTATGCACATGAGATGGGAATGAGGAGAAAGAGATGAAAAGAGTTGCAATGATTATATTATTAGAAACGGATAACTTGAAAAAAGGTAACATCAATTGATAGCAACCTGTTTGTTGCTTGACAATGTTAAACTTACCAAAGGTAAATATTTTCTTAATCAAACAGAAGCAAAGACTCGAGTTAATTACAATTTACAATGAACAGGAAAACATGTAATTATAACAGCCAATTAATGAAGTAACATGGAGAAAATAAGAAAAAAAATGTTCAACTTTTTACTTTCTTTCAATTCATGCTCAGCTTTTGCATCAATAATTAAAAAATTATTAGGTTGATGCGTTTGCAACTGTACAGGTTTCTCAAGTGTTCCAGGTTTACCTTTATGGTGCACAAATTGGTTTTACAACACGCTTTGTCATGTAACATCTTTTGATGGAGCGATATGAGCTTTTACAAATTGCGATAATTGATTGTCTGATTAACGAGCTCAGTGTGAAAATTGCTTTGAAAACAACAATAAAGTCCATTTTCATCTCAATTTTCTTTCCTTGGCAGCCAATACAGTGTCATCATCATTATGGTCAACACAGTTGATTTGGGTTCAATCAATTTGTTATCACAATAAAATAATGACTCTACTTCAACTTTGATTCAACCAAATCGGTTGAGCTTTGTAGAGGCAAAAATAGTAAACTTGAAAATGGCAACTTATCAGGTTCAACATCAACTTTGATCAATGATCATTGATCATCAATTTTATCTCTGTCAAGATAAATACATTTTTAGTTCAACCTTTCGATCGACACTCTTGTTACAATGATAATGCAAAATAACCCGATGATGAATGCAACTTAATCAAGTGAGCCTTGAGAAAGCAAATCAGTTTAACCATTAGTCAAGCGTTTCCTTTGAAAAGACGTTGATAAAAAGTTGAACCGTTTAGTTGCAAGCTCAATGAAGGATTTGGTTTTCAGTATCACCGAGTCATCTATAAAAATGCATCTGAAAAGGTGTCAAAACTTAATGAAAACTTTTCCAATTCGGAGAGAATGCATAGCCTAAAATGTATGGTGTTTGGTATCGTTGAATTGTTGATCGGAAAACGAACTAGAAACGTTAGAAGAATGTTTTCCTCGTAGCAATCAATGTTTCTCAGGAAACAATTGAGGCTTGAGGCGAAAATCGGTAAATTTGTTTCAAATTTTACAAATGTTTCCAATGGAATCGAGTTCATTAGTTTGATGCACTTTTGAAACAGAAAAATTAACTCAACTTGATAATAGGAAATGATAATGAGCTCAATTCATTGTTTCAACACGACACAATCATTGACATTGAGTCAGGAAATTGAACGCATGAAGATGATGAAGATGCACAGAAACATATGAGACAAAAAGTACACTGAGAAAAAAGGATGATTCTTTTGATTCAGGAAGTTACTCTGATGATGATGATGGTGCAAAGGCAATATTGATAAATAATCAATAGTCTAAGGTCAGGAAGAGGTTGCAATGGCACTTGTTATTGATCCAATATCCGGTTATTTCCGATTCTTCCAACACTTTTTTTTCTCTCTCTTCGCTCTTTTCATCTTCCATATTCATCTTGTTCTTGAAAAAAAAGGCAAAAAACTTTCTTCTAATGATTTTTTCTTCTTTTCCACTTTTCCTCTCAGCATCCATATCTCACTCCCTGTGTCTATTGTTGAACTTTTTAAATGAAAATAAAGTATCTGAACAAGACAACTATTTTCTTTTCTCACTGTCATCAGTTTCTTTTCATTCATTCATTTTTTCCCGAATTTCCTGAGTTTTTCATCTTTTCCTTTTTTCCATGAAAAGAGAATGAAATGAAAAGAAAGATTCGAAACCTTTTCCTTCTGCTCATCGTCTTTAAACTCGACTTGGTTCGACTCACAAATCATTATCAAATATTGATATTCTTCATGTTTTCTTATTGACCAGAAAAAAAGTAAAATTATTTTCAATAAATTATCAATTTCAAAATGTTGCCATTAATAACGATATTATCATTTGTGCTATTAAACATTAAAAATGTATGAGATGAGAACAAAAAAGAGGGAAGAAAAAGGGAAAAATGATGTTGAAGAAAAGAAAAGTTAAGAAAAGATTGTTGCAGATGATGAAGATGAAAAGATAATGAGATAGATGAATTATAGTTTGTATAATATTACTCTTAATATCGTTCATCACTTCCTCTTCTTGTTCATCTTTCTTTAAGATGAAGATGATGAGGATGAGAATTGAGATTTAATGGTGAAATATTCTAAGCGCTTTGTTAAAACTCTTATTTTTCTTGATTTTTTTTCTTCTTCTTCTTTCTTCGCTTCTCTTTATTTCGTAGTTATCATCATTTTACCAACAAGATTGAGCAAAGTAATTTATTAATAGGCTGAAGCTGAGAGTCAGATTAGTTTATTATTTTCTTGTGTTTTTACTGTGGTTTCACTTTATGATTTACATCTCTCCTTTTGTGCTTTTTGTGCCTCTTTTTACCTCAACACTTTATTATTTAATTATTTTTTGTTGAAAAAAAGTTTCTCAATATTCAGCTTATCATGGAGTAAAAATGGAAATTATCAATATCATGGTGTGAAGTTGAATTTGCCAGATTTTCACCTGAGCAAATGCTTTTTCTTCTCATGGTGAGATTATCAGATTAGCTGGAGAAATATCTGCTGGCAACAAATTTCAATTCAAATAAATTTATTCAACCATTTCCATGATTTGGTTTCATCTTTGCTTTAAAATTTCAATTTCGATCTAGAGCATCGAATCGTTGGTACATTCAAAGTGTTTAGACAGAAATTTGCTCGATAAAAGCAACGTTTTTAAAATTTGATTGAAGCGATTACAATTGCGATCATTGCAGTTGCTTCAAGTCTAATCATGTGTCACAACTATTACTCACACAGGACTAGAGATAAAAATGTTGTGTTTTTGCCTTATTGATTCATCTTTTACTTCAACAGTTTTATTCAGCTAGCAACTGAACCATCTTTTAACCCTTTTATTCACTTAACAAAACTTCGACTTGCCACTTTGACGAATCTTTCCAACCTGTTAAAATGAACAACAATTTTTCCACTAACATTGAAACTTTCATCAATTAAACCATTCAAAGGCAAATTGAATTGCATTGTAATGCAAAATGATCCATTTCAAATGAATAAAGTTGAACGGCTATACTTGAAACTTGACCGATCGCAATTAAGATGCATGCAAAATTGCTATTGACTTGCAAAGAAATGAAAATGTTTTATTGTAAACTTGAAGAATGAATAAAAGTCAGATTTTTTCTCTTCTAACACAAAATATAATCTGATTGAATAAAGATTAAGCTGTCTTGGAACGCGAAAATGCAAATAAAAGTAAAATCTTGAAATTGATTCAAGTTGCTTCTTCCATTGTAATATTAACAAGATATTTATGGTAAAGTTGAAGAGCTGCAAGACTAGTAAGTGTAATGTTGATGAGTTAACATTTTCCTCACCTTTGACCACTTTCCCTTCAATCATCTTTCCATCTTCATCTTTCATTGTGCAACAGCCAAAAGTGGTGCACAAATGGCGAGAAAAGGTAAAGATGCTTGAATTAAAATGATCATCATAATCATCATTTGAACAAAACTCCTTATCGGCTACTTAAAGTTGATAGCCTCAGGCTTGGTCATTTTGATCGTTTCTTTTCTTTTCTGTCAGATGTTAAGTGGTATTTTGTTCATCAACATCATCATCATTATCATTATCATCGTCTGTCAGTTTCAACTAGTAAATATCTTTACTCACTTCTCATCAGTTTCAGCATCTTGAGAAAAAAGCAGAATAAGCAAAAGAGAGAAGAGAGAGAGAGAGAAAAAAATCTTATTCTTCCGATCCTAATCTGATTCCATTATCCTTGTTGACCTTTTTTCATCTTAAAAAGGTAACCTTTACTCTCACTTACACAAGACTTTCAGGTAACAAAAGAGGATGAGAAGCACCATTAAGTAAGTTAAAGGTGAGTTAGTGGCGAAAAATTGTCTTCATAGGAGGTATTGTTCAATGATAATAACTTTTCTTGTTGGATCAGAAGAAAAGTGAGTTTTCAAAGAAAATTGATAAAAGTGGATGAAAATGATTATGTTGATGAAGAGCGAGAGAGAGAGAGAGAGAGAGAGAGAAAGAGAGAGGAAGATGAAGATGAAACAAAAAGCATGAACTTTTATTCTCTATGGTCTTTTGAGTGAAAAGATTGAACCTTTAATGGCTCATTTCGATAAATACTTTTAAAGATGTAATAAAGGTTCCAATTGAACGGACCAAGTTATTGACGGCTCAAGACATTTTCAAGATTCTCATCATCCTTCATCATCATAATCTTTTGCTCATCTGTTTCATCTCTTCCTAGTCTTTCAGCCTCTAACGTTCAATTGAAAAGTCACCAGTTCATCGCTTTTTTCGTTCATTGATATTCTGTTGGAGAAACCATTTTCATCCAAACTCTTGAAAGATGTAATGCCAAGAAAATATCCACAAAAGATGATGATCAAGATAAAGATTTCTCGTCAAGTGTCACCCTGGACTTAACATTTTTTAGTCAATTACCTTTTTGCATGAGTTAAGTATGAAATGGAATTATTTCTTTTTTCGTTTTCTTCTTTTTTTCTACTTTCAAGGTAAACAAATTCTCATTAGTGATCATCATCATCATGCTGTCAATTGGATGACAACTTGCTCCTTTACTTCATCATTTCATTTCATTTCTATTCATCTTTTCTCTCTTGTCTTTCAAACTGGTAAATGTACTGAGAAGACGAAATGTGTAACCTTGTTATACATTTTTCCTCATGTAATCCATGTTAATATTAACATCTTGAGCTTTCCAGTTCTTCATCTTGAACAAACTACTTCAACATGTTCATTGTTATCGTTATTATAATTCAAGTTACTTTTTTTGCAGGAAAATGCTATCATTGTAAGTGTCATATCTTGATAATCTAATGCTTAAGTTTCACCTTTCTTTTGCACTCCTAAACTAATATGGACTGAAGAGTAGAGAATCTAAAAATTGAAATATCTATCAAATCTGAAAATGAATGAATTTTCTTTTTCTTCTGAACATTATCAATTGAAAAATTTGGCAATTTTCTTCTTCTTTCTTGTATCATTCCATTTGCGAATGAATGGAAAAGGAAAGTTCATTGGGAAATGATGATAATCACAATACAAAATGTATATCATGCTGAATGGAAAAGGACAAATTTTTCATTTCAAATGAAAGTCACAATGTGATAACATGAAAATAAAAGTAATAATCGATAGAATTGAAATCATTGAAATCATTTTGCAGTGGAACAGTAAGAAGGACAGTAATATCATCTTACATGTAACCATAATCATAATGATATAATATTCATTATCAATAAACATTTTCCTGTTGGTATAATAATAAATTATCATTAGTCTAAAAAGCAGGCAAATGGCAAAATATGATATCACAGGGTAAGGTTTAGGTTAGGTTCATCTTTTTTGGTTACATTCATTGTATCAAAATGTGTGTCTTGATTGAAACTGATAACAGTGATGAGTAAAAGGATAAATGTGAAAGTTGATGTTTCAACAAAATTGGGAAACGTTTTGCTTTCAGTAAGATACTGGAAGCGACAAATGATTAAAATTTAATCTAACCTAACCAAACCTAACCTGTGACGCTAATAGCGGTAAAGAGATAAAGTGATGACAAAAGATAAACTTTGTTACAAAACAGTTCAAATCAAATCAAAGTTTGTAAAATTCATCATTCGTTTACGATTTTATTGGGTTTCCTTTTATGAGATATAATGTTAGACTTGGTTGCTGTGAGTGTTTAAGGAAATCAGGGCAGATTTTCATGTTTTATTGTTGACAAAGGTTGATTTTTTTATTTGCAATTCAATGTTATTTGGCAAATCAATTAAAGGTTGTGAGAATCTACAGATTAATTGATTCTCAATAAAATTGATTTCCTTTGCGTGTACTTTAATGGTCAATTGAATTTAAATACATTAAACTACTAAACGATTGGAAAAGCCAAGTAAAAGGTGAACAAAAATTATCTAATTTTCCTTTTTATTAACATCAATATTTGATTTGTCTTTACTTTTTTTTCGTCTTTTTTTGGTTAGTGTTTAGTCGCGTGATACTGATGATGAGAATGATGTGAATAAAGATGAGATTAAAAATGATGATGATGGCGATGGTCAAGGTAGAATGGTTATCAGGTTAAAAGGAAGAATCCAATTAGTGTTGATCATCATCAACATAATCATCGTCGAAACAGAATTCAGATTCTACATGTAAATGATGAAAGGGCAAAAGCATCTGTCAATAGATTATCTCAGCTGCCTAAACCTAAGCATCCCTCATCATTATCATCTTCATCTGTCTTCTCTTTGTCCTTGTTCACTTTTCATCATCTTTATATTCATCCATTTTCCTCTTTTTTACAGCAACTTTTTTTTTCTCCTTCTTGAAACCATCTTTTTTGTATCAACTTTTTCTTGACACACAATGATGATTATAATAATGATGAACTTTAAACATCATCCAATTTACTCTTGTTCTTTTCACACTCTGCTCTTCCCTCACCTCATCCTTATCCTCATCATCAGGCTCCTTAAATAATCGCACTTTTCAATTGCCTTGAACAAAACCTTGAAAAACCAAGTTCAACTTTAATTGTTGAACCAAAATCTGATCAACATTTAACCCAGAATGTTTCGGTTCATTTTAAAGATGAAGATGATTTTATCCACATTAAGGTATGTTGTGTTAGGCTTTGACCAAGAAAAAGATTGTTGAAAGAAAACTTCAACATTTTTCTTCCAACTTATGTAAACCCGATGAAAGAAAAGTCCAAGTTACAGGACAATTCCTTGAAAAACTAAACACGAGTCCTGCACCATCATCATTATCAGTCAAGAGAGCAATAACATCTTCACTGAAAAACCATCTGAGCTTCTGCAACTTCTTTGCCTAAAGGTGAAACCTTCACTTTCGCTGCCTCTTTTGACCATGAAAATGGTTGACCAATTAATGACCTTAGTATCATTGGCTCTTCAATGTTTAGCTTTACGAGGCTAAACTCTCTGTCTCCATCAAGCTGGCTCGTTCAACTGTTCAAGTTGACACACACAAACAAATACTCGTCTATAGCTTGTGATCAAGACAAATTGCTAGATAAATTTTACTCCAAAAGTTGCTGAATTGATAAACAATTCAATTGTAACCTCTACACTTGCACTTTAAGTTTCACAAAACATCAACAATTCAAATTGTTGAAACTCTTTTGTCGCACTTTTTCCATTCTCGGTGATGAGAAAGTAGTAAATCAATTTGTCTTGTAAACTATTGAACAAAAGTTCTGCCAACAATAAGGGCTTCTGTCAATTTACATAAGCCATCTGAGTTTAGCTTATCTTCATTCATTTAGCTTTTAGAGGCAAAGTAAACTCATCATAACTAGAAATGAGATTCATTAAGAGATCAAACAGTCAACAAAATGAATGGTTATTTAATCAATGAATGAAACAACAAACTTGTTCGTAAAGATGATAAACAATGAAAATTGTCTTAACAAAACTTTACTTACAATGGTTATTGTAATTTGAATCATGTTAAATTCAACCTTCTTTTACTTTTCAAATATCAATATCAAGTTACTCTGAAAATGTTAATCCAGTCCAAGTACATCTAATAATGATTATGTAAAAACTGGAACCTTCATAATTTGACAGTTTTGCAGAGTGAACAAGTTAATCATGAAAAGTTGACTAAACCAGAGATAAATTTAGTTGGCAAACTGAAAAGGTTTACATTTTTAACTTGTAGACTTTACTCAAGTTTATCGACTCAAGTGACGCAAAGTTTGGCATTCATCATCAGGTTATTTTGCATTATTATTGTGACAAGAAACACTCGATGCAATTAGAAGCAAATGTACCGTTTACAGTTGATTTGATTGATAAAATTGATTCAGTTATACATTTCAATTAATCAAGTGTCAACAATTGACAGTTGAACATTGTAAAGTGTTACTTCCAGTTTGACTTGGTTGAATCAAAGGTTGACTTGTAGGTTGAATCAAGAGTTGACTTACATCATTGGGTTATTTTGCGTTATTATAACAGTTCAAGGATCAGACCGATGACTATTCAAACCGCTGTTGAAGGCAATGAGAATATACTTCCGAAAAGCTCCCATCGTCAGAACAACTCCAGGATGAAAAAAGGGTGAAAAAACGAATATCATAAAACGATATTCAATCGAATGATTGAAATGTATAAACTGGAACTGAAATTGGTTAACTTGATAGTTGACTAACACTTAACTAAGCACAGTTTACTCAAAAGACAATGACAGGCCCGATTAAAAATTCATCATCACTCGGTCTTCATCATAAATGTAGAGTTTGTTTTTAAGAAAATTTTATGCAAATGAAAAGTTTAAGAAAAAACTTGCTACTACAATATATTTATTGCCAACTGGCCTAAAGTAAAACAAAAAGTCCCTTAAATAGCCTTTTGAGTCCTCGTTGTGGGTTCTGATGTTTTAATTCCAAAGAAAGGGGGGATTAGCAAAGGGTCTCTGAGAATGAGATTTAGTACTAAAACGAGTTCTCATAACTTCTCGAAACAGTGGTCTAACTATGACATAACCAACAGTTTTAAATGAATGCAAACAAATCGCGTCAACTCGGATCAACAGCAATTCATTTGATGCTAATAGACATTTTCAACATTTAAGATTAACTTATCCAATGTAAATTGGACGCTGATTCAATTGCTTTTTTCCCATTTTTAATCAAAAATGTTATCAAAAAAAGCCAAAGATGGAAAATAATCATTACTAATCATTTTGACAAGACAAACAACGACAACGACAAAGTGCGATGAGAAAAGCGCTTGGAACAAAAAGTGGCCAAGTAAGTTTAAAATCACAACTCAGTGGGAACAGATTGAGTGGGTTAGGCTCATGGGAAGCTCTTATAGAGAAGAAGAGAAAGAGGAGAAAGACAGAGAAATGATGATGAAAAGAATGAAGAAGCTTTATCAACATTATCTTTCTCTTCTTTCGATTAACAAGAAGAAGATGAAGGGAGACAATTTCATTTGTATCCCCTGATGAGTTAACATGTTGTCCAGTTTTTAAGTGTAATCTTTTTCTTCTTGCAATCAAGAGTGGGTTTGATGATGAGTTAGTGTGAGAGATAAAAAGCAGAGTCGATGATCTTTAACTTTCTTCCTCTAGTTTCACATGAAAATACGTATTAATGTCTGAAGCTGCAAGATGATATTGAAAAGTGGAAAGGGAAGTGAGTCTTATAATTTGTCTGATATTTTTGTTTGTTAGCAACTCAAGTCCACAGTTGAATAATAATTTGTGCAAAGTTATCATCTTTTACCAGGCTCATTAAATCCTTAGGCTCATTAGAGAGTGAGTTGAGCAAGTGAAAAGAAGTGAATCTCACGCAAATCATCATCATCTCTCTCTCCTGTCCAACTGACTCCCACCTACTGATGTCACCCTTTGCTGTGACAATCTCAACTCTCATCAAAAGTCCACTTTTTTAACAGTTGAATCTCTGACCATTTTGAGAAGAGAAAATTAAATTAAATTTAATGTTTTTGCAATTAAAGTTGAAGAAGCAAAAAGGTTTCAAAAGTTTCATTTCCATTGTTCAAGAATGAACATTAAGACATCCTGCTCTGTTCCATCTTCATCTTAATCCTAGCCATTCTTCATCTCAGCACGTTAGAGTTTTGAAAAAAAACGAAAAGAAAAAAATGGTTGAAAAAGTTGTTGATTCTCGTCAACGAATCGAAACCAAAATGGCGCAATTGAAACGCTAAACGCCCAAGAGTGTTAATTGTTGCACTTAAATGGATGAAAGTTATACAAAGAAATAGCAAAAAAGCAAAAGTGTTTTCACTTGAAAGTCAATATTGAATAGACTTTACACTTTGAGAAAAGTCTTCATTTTCATTTCTTTTTTTTTCTTCATCATTTTACATCTTTTGTGCTCATCAGAGGCAAAATGTCTTAACATTTTGTTTGAGCAAAACTTTTTTGAAAATTTGCTGAACCAACAATGTCGACTAATAAACTCCACCTTATCATCCTTCATCCTTATCCTTCCATTGAAGAGCACTTTCTTTGGATACGCTTTTATGGGTCAAATGAAGATGTTGAAGACAGGCGAAGATGGAAAATTGGAAAATTTAGAAAACTTTCAATTGTATTACATTTCAAGATAAATGATGCTACTAATGATGATCAACATGATAACGATAAGGTACAATTAAGATGAAAAGTTGAACAATTTTCCAAGTTAAGGTATTCATCATTCATCCTTGTTCATGATGAACATCACAAAATCTTATCCATGAGTTGAGATGAAAAGAGCGCAAAGCTTTTTCCATCTTTTCTCTCTCGACTTTTCATTTCCGTTTCCAACAAATTTTCATGTTGAAAGGTAAACTGAATCATCATCAATCAGCAAGTCATTTAAATGATATTTGATAATGAAAAGGTGATAAAAGTTGCTATCTTTCACAGAATCAAATTTATCATTCATTATCATGAGAAGAGGAAAAACAATCAATTTTACATGATAAATATACTCTTTGCAAATGGTCAACACTTTTATCACCTTTCATCTTTTATCAACAGAATTTCATTCAAATCTCAAAGTTTACCTTTTCATCTGGCAACATAAGTTCATATTTTGCTTCATTTTCCCATGTTTTTCCATTTCCTCTTTTCTCAGCAAAATAATATGACATGGCATTGTCATTATCACAATGTTTTTATCACTTTATCAACAAGAATAATATTGAAAGAGAGAAAAGAAAACATTCTTTGCTTGTTTATTCGTTGAAACACATTTTCAGGGTTCAACATTTGGACAGAATCAAGATGAAAGAAGCTAATATTAACAAAGTAAATGGAAACGAAAAATTGTTCCAAATTGTTCTGATAAACACAAGAATAATAATTGATGGTGAAATCAAGTTAGTTTGTTGTAACAGTTGATGGTGAAAATGCAAGAAAATACAATCAAAAGTAAATTATCTTTTCTAATTGTTGGATGCGAAGAGAAACGTTGCAACAAGAAAAGGTGTTAAAGGGTTATTTCAATGAGAAGTAACAGTTAACTTGATTATGGTAAAATTGGCTATTCTTTGGTTCGCAATAAAGTTCAATTAACTCATTATTTCATGATGAAACAGAGGAGAAAAAAAAGACTCTTTTCTTGGGCAGAAAAAAAGAGCAAACTTGAGATTCAACGGAAATCATCATCTTCTTCATCATCATCATTATAATCATTTTTAATTCTTATTGAGTTATCATTTTCTTCATCATTATCATTATTTTCATCTTGTTTCTCTCAGAAGATGGAAATGATTTTTTCACTATTAATCTACAATCATTTGGTCATCTTTTTCCCACGAATAAGGACAAAAACTTGAAATGCTCAAGAAGATGCAATGAAGAGAAAAAAAGAGAAAGAAAAGTGTTCCTCTTCATTTTGCTTCTTCTTATTTACTAATTAACTCATCCAACCGGTTTCATGATCATCCAAGAAGCAGAAGAAACTCAGAAGCTCTTATCTGGTCAACATTCATGTTACCCTTAAGCCTTCCTACCTGTCTACTCAGTTCTTGTTTTCATCTGCAATTTATTTCAATTCATTATCATCTTATCACAGTTATTACCATACAATTATCTTGAATCATAATCTTACAATGATTATATTTATAAATTCAACAGTTTCTTATCTTAATCTGTGCCCTTCTTTTTGTCAGGACACAACAATTAAACTGATTGCAAATGGAAAAGGCAAAAGAGGAAAATGTTATAATCCAAGTTTATCCAATCATGGTAATCAAAAGATAAGCTTACCTATTGAACGATTATGAGATGAATCTGAATATTTATTCCGCACATTGGATTCAATTGGATTGAGTATGTCCATTGAGTTCACTTTGGAAGTTAACGAAATAAAAATATTGGTTAATATAAATAAATTTATCACATACTCCATTGGAATTGAATTGGTGTATGAATGGATCAAACCCATCCATTCAATGATGAAAGAGATTAACCGACAATTGGCTTTGATTGAACGAGACAAAATTCAAAGTGTGGAGGGCGCAGTAAAGGCGACGGGTAAAGTTGGTCAACACACGCAAACATACACACTGTACACAATGTTTAATCAGTTATCAAATCCAGTGTTGATTTTTATTCATCGGCTTCAGGTTAACATTGACTTGCAAGGGCTGCTACCAACAACGGGTGACATCAAGGTGTTGACCTGTTCATTAGGTAAACACTCTTTCACTTTGTAATCCAATAATTAGTAATGACCGTTAATCAACAACGTTTACAATTGAATTTGTTGAGACATTTAAACAGTTTCTTGATTCACATAACATTACAATGAACAATGTTGCTTAAACCTTACACTTACTATAGCTTAAGACTAACTAAACTTGTTTCACTCTTAACATAACATTTCAACTCAACTCACTATCAGTTGCGTTAACAAAGTAACTGGTTAAACAGCCATCTATTGCCTTCTTTTTAAGTTAATCTTTGCTTCGACTTTGGCTCTTCGATAAACAGTCTTCAGCATTAAACGAATTCAATTGGAATTTAAACAATATTAAAGCACGAAAATTGACCCGAACAATCAATGTTAAAAACACGAAGTTCTTTCACGTCATTTATGAACATCGTAAACCATTAAAAATGATTCAAGTAAAGTCATTTTTCTGAACTGAACTCGAGGTAAACAGTGATCTATTTTTGGACCAACCTTTGTTGGTAAATCTTGTGCTAAGTAGTTAACTTTTTACCTTCTAGATTCAACTCTTAATCTGTGTATTCAGCAACGAAGGAATTTAAATCATCATTATCGCTAGTTCGGTTGAGTAACCAAATATTTTGCTGAATGGAAGTCAAAAGAGGACGTCAGAATGGATCGGCAATTAACCACTTTTTTTAATTTAGGTGTTTCAATTTCAAAATGGATTCAATTTTCTCTTCCGTGCGCAATCCAAATCTATTATATTATAATAAATACACACAAATATCGAAATATTGCAACTCAATTAATGTAAAAAAGATCAGATTGAATTCGCATGTTTTTATTCTCGACTGTTGCACTAATCAAATCAATTGAATTACATGAGATAATATACTGTTTACATGGATAAACCTATGTATTGTGCTTAGGCATATGAACCACTCTCAAGTTCAGTGGTATATCTTCCAATGAGCACGACTAAACATAGACTGGTGAAGAACGCACAAATCAAGATAAATTCGTTCACAAACAGTGAATTCAGTTGTATTTCTTGATCATCTCCTGCAGCACCGATTGTGATGCCTACAACCACAATCCCGATTATACTGAACGCTATTCCAATAAAGAGAACAATTCGTCCAATGTTAAGAACTACTCTCCACTCTTTAATGACTGCTGCTAACATGATTCCATCGAGGGCAAGGCTGACGAGATTAATACCGATTGCGGTTCCGTTCATTAAAACTATTGTTGTGATTAATCCAATGACATTAAATGCAACATAAAAACTGAAGACTCGGGTCAGCCACAATTTTGTTGTACTGTTACCTTGGCACTCCATGCTTTTCTCTGGATTTTTCATTATTCGTTTTTAGATTTTTAGGTTAGAACTTGGCGTAAGATTAATTGTATCACAAATAAACTGGATAGAAATCAAGAGTAACTTTTTAAACTTATCCCTTGAGAGACTGAATAAAAATGAAGCATTTATATTCTGAATGCATCAACCATGTATAGCAATCAAGTTTAGTCATTGAATCATCGATATAATCAATATTATCTTATCTCGATATATTTATCATTCTAATAAATGTTACATTCGTTGTACATTGCACTGTTGAGGGAGTTTAACTGTTTGTTAAACTATTTAATCAACAATTAAGATCGCAATTCTCAGAAATTCATAATCACAATGCGGCAAACGCTGATTAATCACGCGCCAACACCTACCAATAATGCACGTTATCCAAACATGAAAAGTTTACAATCAGAACCAGAATCAACCTTATGACAAAATTAACCTGTTCAGATTTAATTTACATGATAGTCATCTAAGTCTGAGTAATAATTATCTCACCTGAGTAAAACATTTCATTAGCTCATATCTAAACTAGAAAGTTGCTTCGATCAAGACAATCGCACATTTCTTTGTTACTAACAACAATTTTAGTCAACACAGTGAATCCACAATAAAAGAACCAGATTTAGTATGAAAAAGTTATCGTCTAAACGAAACATTCTGCAAAATAAAAGCTTAAGCTATTGGCATTTTGAATAAATCCGCTTCAGTTATTCAATAACATGACATTTCAACTCAACTCTCTATTATTATCTCTTGCATTAACTCAAGTTAAACAGCCATCTATTGCCTTCTTTATAAGTTAATCTTTGTTTCGACTTTTGGTCTTCAAAGAGTCTTCCGCATTGAACGATTTCAATTGAAAATATTAAAGCACGAAAATAGACCCGAACAATCAATGTTAAAAGCACGCAACAAAAAGTTTTTATGCGCATCGTAAACCATTGAAAAATGATTCAAGCAGAGCCAATGTTTCGGAATAAATTCAAGTTATTTATTTGATTTTGCAAGGTGTATGTTTTCCTCTAAGGTTGTCAGATTTACGTTTGTCAGCTGTTAAGAGTTTAATGACTCTTTGTAATTATATATCACTCATCATCGCGATTTAATTGGATTAATTTTTAATCTTCAAATTAGGTTCAATTTGCTCGAGAGGATAAAAAAGTAATGAGTCTCACAGTTTTTTTGGACTAACTTTTCATGCTAGTTCTTGTGCTAAGTGGTTAACCTTTTCCCTTTGAGATTCAACTCTTAGTCTCGGTATTTAGTTACGAAGGATCTTGAATTACAGTAACCTGCCAGTTAATGGGACTAACTGAAAATAGCTTATTTTCACTATTCGCCGGGTAGCGCATTTCATCATTTTCAATCTTCATTAATTGATCGAATTTAACCTTAAATGTTTGTTTAAGATAACAAGCGGGCCTGCGATCATGACTGATCGCAAAATTGTTTTTAATTCTGAACACATTCAATGTCATCCAAAAAACTATAGCCAAAAACTTTGACTTTTTAGTTAAGAGTTGGGACTTTGAGGGTTTGTAGTGGTATAAGAACTGAGGCCATTTATGAAATAAAATTTTTATGATCAGTATTTTTCAATAAAATTGAGTCCAAAGTTGAAACTTCGAACTCCTTTTTAAAGTCGAAGCACCAGGTTATTTCACCAACTCTTAACTCTTTAATTGAAAGGCAGTTTAACATAAAATCCTAATCCAACAATAAACCTAAATACCCGAAAGTTTTTCCCCCAAACACAGTGCTACAAAATACGGATTCTGCATTTTTTCCCCCACACTGTTCAAACGTGAATTTCTCATGAACCTGAATTCAGAGAAAGTCCTGACTATTTTTCGTGATTGTAGTTTAATTATGGCTTTCATTCTATGTAAAAATTTTATTTAGAACCCGCTCAGTTTGGGCACAATCTTCCCGCAAAAATTTCATGTTTTGACTTTATATATTGTATAGATGTATAGATTGTATAGATGTATAGATTATGTGAGTTTTTTGATAAATATTTACGAAAGAAAACTTAATTAAGTCAATTAATAATTGAATAAATCCAAGCAAAATTTGGTGAAATTCAAATCATAATCCCAAATTTAAAGATCCTCCATAATCAGGGATCATTGATAAATTTAGTCACATTATCAGGCAAGTTATTGTATCATCATTGCTAGTTCATTTGAGTAACCAATTTTTTTTGAATGGAAGTCAATTGCATCATGCAGTTGTGGTATATTATAAAGTTTTTGCTCATTTAAGCAAACAAGTGTTTCTCAGTCTTTGACAGTATTGAGTTCAAAGTAGAAACTTAGGTATTTTTGGACACCAGTTTTTTCACCAAACTCTTAGCACGAAAGATGTTCTGACTTCATAATAAGTCAAATGAAAGCCAACTGCTAATTTAGGTTATTTAACTTATTATTTAACTTAATTAGTAAAACTTTATTAATAGTTAGTTTAATTGGTTAAACTGAACCAGAATCCTGCTCACTGGTTAAATTGGTTACATTATATTTCTCTTTATATTTAATCAACATGATACTATTTATGACAAAAATTGTGTTACTTTTAATTTTTGTTGAAATTAACTTATCGATTAATGCATAAAATTCAAAAAACATCTTGACTCAATTGCCAACATTTTAGCAGATTAAATCTCTTCCAATCGTTAAGTGTACAATGTACACATTTATGCTTTTAATGATCAATGATAAGTTGTGAGTAAATACATTGTGATTAATCAGCAAATGATCCAGCGAGACAATTTACTTCTGATAAATCTGTTCAACAATTTTTTTTCAGAAAAGTGGTTCATCTTTTTTATTCAACTTTCAATGTCAAAATCATGCACAAACTAGTTATAAACTTATTTCGACCGATCAGAATTATTAAAGAATGATATTTGTTTGTTCCATACTAAAACAGATGAAATACAAGCTTAAACACTGTCAATGTTACAATTACGAGAAGCAACAGCTTCAACCGAAAATTGAAATTTTTTGCATTTATAAATTCTGAAATACATGGAGTATACTTAGCGATTTATGATTAAAATCGCAATGTTCACCTTTTTCGTAGATCAAATCTCTTCCAATAGTTATATGAAACCAATTGATTGGAATACAAAATGAGCTACAAATTCAACCAAATGAGTTGAATTACATGTAAAAATCTACTATTTATATGAGTAAAGATACGATTTGAAGGTTAGGCATATGAACCAGTTTCCAGTTCAGAACTGTATCTTCCCATAAGATAGACTAAAAGTCCACTGATGAGTATCACTATACTCAAAACAACTTCGAACACAATAAATAACTTCCTTTGTAAATCATCTAGCTTATTATTAGCGCTAATTGTGCTGCCGACGCCCACAATAGCAAATGCATTTAACACTATTACAATTATGAAAATAATTCGACCAATGTTAATGACTACTTTCCACTCTTTAATGACTGCCGAAAACATGACTACATCAAAGGCCAGGGTGATGCGAGTAATAGCGATTCCGTTCGAGTAAATTGTTGCCATGATCAATCTGAATACATCAGAGAAAACAAGGGAAAGGAATATGTATATCAGCCACGATCTTGCAGCACTAATTTTGTACTCCATGTTTTTTCGGTATCTTTCATGTTTAGTGTTTGCGATCTGAACTCAGTGTTGGATTAAATGTATCAAAGGTAAACTGAATGGAAATTGAGGATAAATTTTTAAGCTAATCACTTGAGAGACTGAATAAAAATGAAGGATTTACAGTCAATTCTCTTTGAATTCATATTGTTTTGGGAAAGAAAAAATTCGCTTTAGGAAAGAAAAAGTTTCTCGGTTTAGCGGTGTAATTATAATAATCTGACTTCAGATTGAAACCAAGAAACTCAAGTTTGAAAAAGTGAAGCTAAAGAATGAAATTTAATTTTCAATGGCAACTTTTTGTAAACTAATAGAAACATATTTCAACATATTTCTCCAATAATTTTCACAATCTTCAGTCGAAATGACTTGAGAAGCGTTTTCGATAGCACTGAAAACCTCATCTGCATTAGATTGAGACAATCTTTTAACATAAAATTTCAATTGGTTGAAAAGGTTCTCAATTGGGTTGAGAAATGGTGAATATGGTGGAAGAAAAATAAGCTCATGATTTTTTGCCAGTATCATTTCCTCTATCTGATTATTATGATGAAATGGGACATTATCCATGATTAGATAGTGTTTTTTGACAGATCCATTCGGCAAATATTCCAAGAAACGTTTGATGAAGTCGATAAAATCGATAGAGTTGTATGAATTTTCCTGCGCTTGATAAAATTCAACTCCAGTTCGAGACATGGCACAGCAAACCGAATAGTTTTTACCTCTTATTGATCGAACCGCTACATTTGCTCTCTTACCAATTGCTGATCGTCCATAATTAGAGCGACAATGCAGAGCTATTCCAGTCTCATCAATAAATATTGTTGAACTTTGGTCAACTTGCTCCATAAATTTCTTTGCATAATTGAACCTGGTCCCGATTGTTGATGCGCAATTCCTTCTGATTGGAACTCTAGAAATTTTTTTGACCGAGAAATGTAATTTTTCCAAATAGCTGAATACTTTTGTTGTGCTGATTTTTATTTTAAATTTTTCTTCAACTCGGTTAGCTAAGTCTTCCAATGTCAGCTGACAATTTTCATCGACCCAACTTTTCATCTCCTCTTTTTGAAGCTCAGTAAGCTTAGACTTTCGATGTCCACGTTTCCGTTTGATATTTCCATACTTCTTATACGTTTGCACAACACTATTCACTGAAGCTGTCTTGAGGTCCAACATTTCACTGATAAATTTTATCCTTTTCCCTTTTTCATATAGTTTGATAATTAAGTTTCTCTCACAAGGGAAGTACCCGAGGTCATCCGAAGCGATCCGAATGAAAGGTGTGCCATTTAATTAGGGACACTGAAAAACCCTAGAGGGCGCACGCTTACAATTCGCAAATCTTTGAAACTTGTGAAAAAAGCCTTTCTTTACGTTTTTCACGCCATTGTTAAAGCCAATTTTTCTTGTATAATAGATTTTTTACATATTCTAAAATACAAAAAATGGATTTCAATCCATTAAATGTTTTAATTTTGTGCAAAGAAAAACTTAAAAATGAATACCCTGGAGTAACATCAACGGAGCCGACCATAGAAGAATCGATGTTTGCTGATACAGTATATTCTCAACTTATAGCCAAATCTGAACAAAGACTTTTAATTGAAGAAGAATACTGTTTAGATTATGGAGATAATGCAGACAGTGATGATGAATTTTCCCTTATTGATCCAGTACCCTGTTCATCTACACAAGGAGAGCCGATGGAACTGTCATCGTCATCACAAGAGACAGTGAGTGAAGAAATTTCAAGTGATGATCCTGTCGATGACTCACGCAATAATATTGCAGCTGATTTAAGAATAAGTGCTGGTACTGTCGAGAAAATAGTTGAATATGCACAACAGCATTCACAAGAACAGACTGCAAAGAAATTCAAGAAAACTAAGGGATTCATCCAAAGTATCATAAATTTGCATCAAAAAGGAGGATCCAAGATGGCAAAACTTGAAAGTATTCGTGATCATTGCAAATACAAATTCGCTGAACACCGTCGAAATGGTAATGTCATTCATTATTGGACTATACAAGAATGGGCCAGAGAGAAGGCAAGGGAAGTTGGTCTTTCGGATTTCAAAGCATCTGCCCATTTTCTTTGCCGTTTCAAGAAAAAAAACAATATCGTAAGTCGTAAGGTTACAAAGTTTGTTACAAGAAAGGAAGTTACAAGCGAAGCTGATTTACTGAAACGAGCCAAAGAGTTTGTTTGCCAAGTCAACAATTATACTCAAGTCAACAATATACCAGATAACGTAGTCTTCAACACTGATCAAAGTAAAGTTGAGTACGAGCTGACTGGAAACCGTACATTATCAGTCAGAGGAGAAAAAGAAACCCTTGCCAGAGTGCAAAGCATAACATCTACCACTCACTCTTACACTGTGCAGCTCTGCTTAAGTAAAGCTGGACAACTTGGTAAAAGAATTTACATCTGCTTCCAGGAAACTCAAGGAAAATTCGGTCCTCAAGTCCAGAGTAAAGTAGAATCTGCTATGACACAATTTCCAACAGTATATGCAGATGCAAGTCGGAGTGGAAAGATGGAGAGGAAAAATCTAATTAATTTTGCAAAGCATATTCTCACCGGTGATTTAGGAAGCAAAAGCTTATTGTTACAAGACTCATTCACTGGTCAATCTGACGCGACTATTTTTACGGAGAATATCGGTGCAAAGTACATAAAAATCATGACGATTCCTCCAAAAACTACGAAATGGATTCAGCCTCTAGATGTATATTTTTTCCGGCAGTTCAAAATCCTTTTGCGCAGATTCACTGACTACACGCGCAGCGCTCTGAATAATGAGCAAGCAGAAGAAAAGCTTCGAGATAGAGGATTCATTATCAAAATGAATGCTCTTGCCCATAACCAGTTATCTGCTAAATCGTATGAACCAATGCTTATCTACGCTTGGCAGCGTCCAGGGTACACAGTTACGACACAAATCGATAGTTTTCGTAGTGTTCTTGAAATAAATTTTGCAAATTTCGATGACCCATGTATAATTGACAACTGCGACAGTCAATGTTTCATCGTTTGTGCCCATTGTGAGCAACCCTATTGCTTCAAGCACTTTGTAATTGATCCCCATTACCATCGCGAATATTAAATTTTTTCTCTATTTTCTCCTCAACTATCAATTTGCGAAACAAAAGAACTTAGGGTAATTAAAGACTGAAGTAGCCTTACACAAAAAACATTGTTTCATTTAAATCGCTTCGGATGACCTCGGGTACTTCCCTTGTCAGAATCAGAAATTCTTCGATATTTTACTGGCTGAATTTCACTAGAAGTATTCATCTTAAACACTGGTTTGAAAAATCCAAATTTACTTAGATGGACAAAATGGACTAATTCATTCCCTCGTTCAACTTTTCTTTTTTTGTGAATCTTGAATTCATTCCGAAAGCAGCTTATTTTGAACCTGATCTCTAAACCGATCAACTTTTTCTTTCCTAAAGCGAATTTTTTCTTTCTCAAAACAATATGAATTCAAAGAGAATTGACTGTATATTCTGAAGGTAAAGGCTCAAAACAGCCAAGTCCAAAATAGCAGTCAAAACGGCCAAAGTCAGAACAGCCAAATAAAAAGCTGCTTAAATCATATCAATTCAAATTGCAAAAAAGTCCAACAAAACCTTTCTATGGATATTGATAAGCTAATTAATTATAGTTAATTAACTCCGATTGAGTCGAAAAATGGTCTACATGCACCTATATCGATGCTCTTGTGTCCTTAAAATTATTGCGTCAAATGATTGCGTAAAACTTATTCAAAATTGAAGCAAAAGTCAGTGGTAAAAAAACAAAAGTATTTATGATACCCTTAATAAATCTGATCATTTAAGCAGCTTTTTATTTGGCTGTTCTGACTTTGGCCGTTTTGGACTTGGTTATTTTGGACTTGGCTGTTTTGACTTTGGCTGTTTTGAGCCCAAACCATTCTGAATGCATCAACCATGTATAGCAATCAAGTTTAGACATTGAATCAACGATTTAATCAATATTTATCTAATCTGGACATATTTATCGCTCTAATAAATGTTACATTCGTTGTACATTGCACTTTTGAGGATGTTTAATCATTTGTTAAACTATTTTAATCAACAATTAAAATCGCAATTCTCAGAAATTCATAATCACAATGCGGCAAACGCTGATTAATCACGCGCCAACACCAACCAATAATGCACGTTATCCAAACATGAAAATTTTACAATCAGAACCAGAATCAACCGTATGAATTAACTTGTTCAGATTGAATTTATTCATTTAGGTTTGAGTAATAATCACATCACCTGAGTAAAACATTTCAACAACTCAGCATTAAACTAAAGGATGTTAGGTTTTATTTCGGACAAAATAGGAGGAAAGAAAGACAATCTCATCTGAAGATAAAGATGAAAATAGTGACTTGCAACCAATCAAACCTTTTTTGTGACTTTTACCTTCACTTCTGTGATTTTCATTCACATTATCAGCTCATGTGCATAACGTTATCACTATTTTATCTTTAAAGGTAAGATTGTCATCCGCTTTCATGATGAAAAAGCTTTTCAAAGGTGTTTCCTTTCAATCCAGGAGTTTAGATTAACGTGTGATTAACGTTGAGAGTTACGTGGATTTGTAGCAGCATGGAACTGAGTCACTCTGTTCATACAAACAAGCCAAATGTCAACTCGAAACTCAGTTTTTATCATTAAATAATTTAAGGGTTTGGACTCAACACAGCTAAACCCATTCGATCTAAAGTTTGAAATAAATCTACGTTAAGCGTTAAAACAGTTTAACCGTTAAAGCGTTAATCAGATGGCGCAACGAAAGAGTAAGTTTGATCAGATTTGCATGAATTTTATGGTTCTAATAATGCAGGAATGGGCTTAGTAAAATGCATTCTGAGTGAAATTTGCCCCTTAATGTCAACAAATGGACCTCTCATCATAGCTGATCGTAAACTTTTAACTTACATCACATGAAATCCAAATTTAAAAGACATAAGTACTAATAGAATGGTTCGAATAGTAGAAGAAGAAAAAAATAAAATACCATGAAATTCGTTCAAAGTTCGAAGTTTGAAATGCATTCTATCAAAAATTGTCGATCAGAGAGATTCAACTACTCAAGTTGGTTTAGAGCCTTCATTCAATAATAAACCATAACATCTTCAAACTAATAATGTTAACCCTTTCAGAACATGATTTTCTCAGGAACCTGAATTACTAGAAAGCTCAACCGATATTTAATCACTGTAATCACCATTTTGACACAATATGACTGAATTTCCACCTAGTAAGATTAATGGACATCAAAAAGGATCGAACTCTTAATGAAAAAACGATCGTCAGAATAAGAAATATTTTTGCCTAGGATAATATTCATTTTGAGATGAAGAGGTCTTTCTTCGAGCACAAGTAATTTTGCTTGTTTGAGCCTAAAATTGAGTCCATTCGAGCGATTAAGAGTTTCTCAGCCTTTGACGAAACTGAGTTCAAAGTTTAAGCTTCGATATCCTCTGTATCCTCTATTGAGATACCAGATTACTCACCAAACTCTTAGTACGTAGGATATTCTGACTTTACCATATCGGTCAATTGAAAGCAACAGATAAGGAGGATGTCAAAAATTGCCTATTTTCATGTCGCTTTGTAAATAATTTTGTCTGCAAATAGAAAAAGATTTTGTCTTTTTTGTTGAAATTGCACCCAAAATTACAGTTTAAACTCTTGTTCTGGAAAAGGTGAAATGTTTGAAAAGATTATTCGTAAATGGCAGAAAATGTCGACTTTTGATTTGGTTTAATTAAGTGTAGGCTGTGAACTCACGTTGAAACAGCTTTTGGAATCCAATTGAATCAAAATTTACTTTCCAAGCAATATTTTTCTTCTTCTCTTCATGAAAATAACGCTAATGATTGGTTCAATTTCAACGTGAACAAAATTAGCTCTATTCATGTATGTATTCATGTATCACTTCACTATTTGTTTACCTTAATTTTGGGTTTGTTTAGGTTTTCGGAGTAAATTAAGATTTATAATACTTTTTTCCCCTTTCCTTTTCATTTCAAGTGAATCCCGTTCACTTGTCCAACTGGAGATTCTTGCATTCTATTTCTCTGTACATTTTATCAACATGATACACGATGTACTATTTATGACGAAAATCGCGTTTAATATTTTGTTGGAATAAACTTATCGATTAATACCTAAAATCAAGAAATAAAATAACTCGATTGTCAACATTTTAGCAGATTAAATCTCTTCCAATTGTTGAGTGAAACCAATGTACACATTTATGCTTTTAATGATCAATGATAAGTTGTGAGTAAATCCATTGTGATTAATCAGCGGATGATCCAGCGAGATAATTGATTTGCGAGAAATCTATTTCAATGATTTTATGATGTGATCAAGGCAAATTGCAGATTCCTTTTCATTTAAAACAATTTCAAATAAAACATGGCCAATCAGCATTAAAATTGAATTTCTAATGAAAAGACTGCAGTCTAGAAGAAAAGCAAAAAAAACTTAAGCTCTTGTCGAATGAAAAAACCCCTTTCATGTTGTTATTCCTGGCAATTATCGAATCTGAATGGAAATTAAACAAATGATAAAAATGACAATTTCTTACTGATTTTTTTTCATTTAACTTTTAATATCCAAATGATGTGAACACTTATTAAAGTGATTGGCTTATTTCGATTGATCAGAATTCAGACAATTGTTAGTTGATTAATAACGCAGTTGAAAAATAAGCTCAATCGTCACCTTTTTAGTAGATCAAATCTTTTCCAATCGTCAAGTGAAACCAACTAATTGGAATACATAATGTGATGCTATCGATTGAATACATGAGATAATATACACTTTACATGAATAGAGGTTAAGCATATGAACTATTCTGCAATTCATTAGTGTATCTTCCAATGAGATAGACTAAAAATCCATTGATGAGTATCGCTATACTCAAGACAACTTCGGACACAATCAATAAATTCCTTTGCGTATCTGTGAACTCCTTAACAGAACCAATTGCGATGCCCACAGTCACAACTGCAATAATGCTTAGCACGATTCCAATTATGAGAACAATTCGACCGATGTTAAGAACTACTCTCCACTGTTTGACAATGGCCGTTAACATGATTCCATCGGGGGCAATGCTGATCAGAGAAACACTGATTCCGGTTCCGTTCGCTGACACTGATGCTGAGATCAATCTGAAGACGTCCAATGCAACGAGAATACTGAAGATCATTATCAACCGACGCTTCGTAGCGCTGTTACCAAGGTAGGCCGCGTTATTATCTGCATTTTTCATGGTTCTATTCGTTCAAGATTTAAACTTGGTGTTGAGTTGAATATAACACAGGTAAACTAGCAGTGAAAATTGGCAACAACTTTTTGATGAAGCACTTGAGAAGCAGAATAACAAATGAATGATTTTTATATTTGATGTGATAACCATGTTAGAATGGAGTTTAGACATTGAGTGAGCAACTTAATCAATATTTATCTGATCTCAATCTATTTATGGTTTTAATGAATGTTTACTTTTGTTTCATATTGTATTGAAGAGGGTGTTTGACTGTTTGTTAAAGTCACATTTAATCAAAAATTACAATCAATATTGAAACGAATTTCTCAGAAATTAATAATCTCAATGATTTGAGCAATGATTGATCGTGAGTCAATCTCTCAAACAAAGGTAAGTTATCCAATCATGAAAAGGTTACTATCAGAATCGACATCATCCTTGAACACAAATCAACTCGATCAGATTTCATTTATTCATTTGGTTTGTACATATTTAGCTCGCTTGTGTAATAAAATCAATTAATTTATCATTAAATTAGAGTTTCGAGCAAAACAAAACGTACTTTTTATCACAATAAACAAAATTAGTACACTTGTAAGTACACAGATTAAAATGAGGAGACATTATGTGGTCCAAAATAGGCGGTTGGTTAGGCGAATAGGTTAGGCCGAACCTAGGCGAATGGTTACTCAAGCACAAATCTCTTGATGTGTTAGCAGGATATTCATCATTAAATGAATTAACTCAGACTTTCACCGATATTGAGTCAACACATGATTTGACCCATAATAAAATCTAATGATTGGGGAAAGAATGATGATTGTGAGTGATACCGTTCTCGAAATATTGAGGCTCAAAATTTTAAGGCCAATGGCCAAAATCAAGAGAACTGTTGATAAATTGAAAAAAGTTTCCGACTCGAATTGTTCACCAATGAGTTTTATCGATGAAAAATAAGTTTCAGGTCTCTAACTTTTACGGTCATAGAAAGCGGTCAGTTTAATTGAAAATCGAAGTGATCTGTTGTACAGAAACAGAAAACTTTATTTTCAGAAATAAGTGCGTTTTCTGGTTTGCCATTCAAAGTAGAACCAGAAAAATGATTTTGATGAAAAAATCTGGTTCCACAAATGTACAAAAGGCGTTCGAAGTTTCAACTTTGAACTCTATTTTATCGAAAACTGCTGATCATAAAAAATTTTAAATCTCACAAATGGACTCAGTTTCATGCCCCTACAAACCCACAAAGTCCCAACTCTTAACTAAAAAGTCAAAGTTTTTGGCTATAGTCCTTTGCATTGCATTGGATGTGGTCAGAATTAAAAATAATTTTGCGATCAGCATGATCGCAGACTAGCTTATCAATTTAAGTACAACATAGTCCAATTTCAATTCAATCTACATTAAAATCAAACTTCTGATGAAAAATTATCGTAAATTTGGGAAAATCCAAGCAGTTAAAACTTAAGTTCTTGTCAAAAGGTAAAAGAATCGTTTCAAGGATGAAAAAAGCCTTTCAAATGAGTTTCCTTTCGATTGAAGAGTTGAGATTCTGTGGATTTGTATGACCATGGAACTGAGTCGCTTTGTTCATGCAAACAAACTAGTTGTCAATCAATTCGAAACTCGGTTGTTATCGATATCCAACAATGAAACACAATTTGAGGGTTTAGAACCAAAACAGCTAAATCCATTAGAACTGAGGCTTGAAAAAAAGTTCAGCAGAACCAAGAAAAGCTATGTTGAATAGTTCAACGTTACGATACGTCAGCTGTCTGCACTTACGTAAAAAGTTTAGAGCAAAGGTTTGTCGATAGATGGCGATGCCTCACGATGATCAGATTCACACGCAATTTGTCAAGTTCAAGGAATCAGTTGAGCAATTTGCTAACTCAGTGTAATGTTTTACTCTATTAATAAATTTCACTGGAAAACTTCACCAGAATCATAAATTGAAGATTATTTCATTTTATTTCTGTGTTTTTTCATCAATTTTAATGACGGAATGTGTGTTACTTTTAGTTCTGGAATATAATCCTGTTCTGGAATACATGGAGTAATAAACTTGTCGAATAATATTTAAAATAAAGAAATAATTCAATTGACATCTTTTTAGTAGATCAAATCTCTTCCATTCGTTATATGAAACCAATTAATTGGAATACATAAGGTATTATAATACAGCTTCAAACCAATCGATTGAATTACATGAGATAAAATAATAGGCGTTTTTTACCCTGAATGCCTGTTTGCAGTCAATAACTAACGAACACTTAATGCTACAGAGTTCAGATTAAAACCATGAGTTTCCACGAATTGAAGTACTTTCTAGATCATTGTAGGTCACCATTTGTTGACATTGTCTGTGAACGCAAATTTTCTCGAGGCTTCATATTTGTTACCAATTGAAAACACGAACAGTTGTAAAGATGAACGAATTTCTTTCTTTGATTAACTGCACGTATGGAATCACTCATATCTTTTGGCCAGCATGAGTTAAGGACACGTAATATCTACTAAGGGGAAAAGTTTGCGCTCACAGACAAGTTACCTTCAGATTTCGGTTAAGGTTTAAGTATTAGCTGAGTGAATCACAAGCGTTCGTGAGTTATTACTGCAAACAGGCGTACAGGATAAAATTACAGGATATTGTTTGCATGGATAAAGCTATGAGTCTAAAGTTTAGACACATGAATCTTTCTCCAATTCAGTAGTGTATCTTTCAAAAAGCAAAGCCAAAGATCCATTGACGAGTACCGCTAGACTCATGAGAGCTTCGTAAAAAATCACATATTTCCTTTGTCTGTCTGTAAGATTAGAATTGAAACCGACCGCGAGGTTGATAGCCACAATTGCAAATACACTAATCACGACTCCAAATAAGAAAACAATTCGTCCAATGTTAAGAACTTTTCGCCACTGTCCAATGATGGCGGCTAACACGATTACATCAAGGGCAAGACTGGTAAGAGTCGAAGCAATTCCCACTCCGTCTGATGAAACTAACTTTATGATTAACATCACGACAAGCCGTCCAAAGAGGAAACCAAAGACTCCTATCAGAAACCGTTTCGAAGTACTCATACCTTGGTACGCCATCTTATTCTCCGTATTTTTCATGGTTCGATTGGAGGATTGAACTTGTTGTTGAGTTGAATATGTCACAGGTAAACTAGCAATGAAAATTACAAACAAATATTTGATGAATCAATCAAAAACAGAATAACAAATGAATGATCTTTATATTGTATGTGAAACCCATGATAAATGGAGAGGAGTTAGTAATGGAGTTTGTTATCTAATCTAAACAGGTTAGGATTTCAACCAATGATTACTTTTGTTGCATGTTTAATTGAAGAGAGCGATTAGCTGTTTTTAGTCATTTTATTGATAAATAATAATAAATAATAAATTGAAAATACAATCCATATTGGAATGAGCTTTCAATTTCACATCTCATAATCTTAATGCGTCAAACAATGATTCATCACGAGACTAACTAAGCATAATGCAATCCTGAAAAGATTAGTGTCGATGTCAACTTTGAACAAAATTTAACTAGATTTAACTAACTCATTCAAGTTGTGCATATTTATATGGCTTGTGCTGTATGATTAATCAACTTATGATTTAACTAGAGTTTCGATCAACGCAAATCGACCACGAACATCTTGTCGCTGAAAAATAAGTTTCACTTCTTTAAATGTTACTATTACTCGAAGCAGCAGTTTACTAAGCTGCATATTCAAGTTTCTTGCTTGTATTGTGGATTAAAGATGGCGTTGGTGAGTCTGATACAGTTGAATGGAAAAGACTAATGACTATTTCAATTGAACTAATTTAATGATGCAGATCGATGATTAATTACTGGTTCATTGTTTTTCCCATAAATTGAGGAGAACCAATTGTGTTGATGATTGAGGTACGAAAACGCCCTGAAACTCACATTGAAACATGAACAATTTGGTTTGTGAAATGTTGACCAGTTGATACTGATGCATGGCTTTGATAAATCAATTACTCTTTCAATTGAAGTAACACCTAAAATATTGATCACGAAACATTAATAGTCCTAAACTGATGCACAGATAGTATTTTAATTTGTCAAAAATCAACTCAAACAACAGAATAATTATGCAAATTAATTCCATTTCAATGGCTCTTTCACAACAAATCTTTTCCTACTCAGAACAACAAGTTCAGTTGGACAAATTGAGATCATTGTAGCTGATCTTCAATTTTCAATTCAATTCGATTTACGATTCTCATAAATCACATAAAAAGCTTTTGTGTTTTCAAGATTAATCCAAAGGTTCAATTCCGTGCTTTGATATTGTCTTCTCATAGTAATGTTTTGTAAATTTTTGGTCAAAATTTCTCCGCACTAAAAAGGGAAGTATCTCAGGTCATTCGAATGCAAATTAATATTTTAATCATAGAGCTACTTACTGTATGAGCATTCAACTCTCGTAATCTTTCGGTCAGTAAATTAAAGCTAAATATGAAAAGCAGAATGAAAAATCCTTTTTACATGTAAAGTGTTATAATGAGCATAAAAAGCGAAATGAGTGCAACATCATGCCTTAAAGCGTAAGTTGTTCCTACGTCTTGCAAAAAATATTGTGTATCATCTTATCGAGTGGTATTTCTTGGCCAATGCGGCGCAAATTATGTAAAGGAAAGTGATAGACGCTGTATGATTCTCCGGTTCCTGTATCTTCCTTGAGATCGTCAAACTTTGTCAAATATCCACAAGAAGGAACTGATGGTCTATTAATTAGTACACTAAATAAGAGAAGAAAAAATTATGTTTTCGATTGGATTAAAACATGTACAAATATGGGATAAATACCTGATCGGATCTTGGTTGAATGATAATTTCTTTAGACATTCATTTTCAATTTGGTAGATTGATCGATTAATGATGTTTACTTTGATTGTTTTCATCTTTTCAAATGTATCTGATAGACATAGTTTTAGAGTTCAAAACATCTGATAAAGAAAAAGTTTATCAATATAATTAAATATGAAAGTAAAATGCATAATGATAATTACATTTCAATTTAGGTGCATTCAGAAACGTCACTGCCATTTCAATTTGTGGGTGATGGCAAGTATATTCAATGGTATCGATTCGAAGTGGACTGATACTTTTAGACAAAATAAAATATAACAAGTTTTGCTTCAATTTGTAAACATTACTTTCCTTGAATTTTTGTGGAGAATAATTGTCCCCTGAAAGGGAAAAAGAAATGAGTTATAAGCGCTTAATAAATATGCTTCCATTGTTAATACATTTACATTGTGCTAAATGACTTTCATCACAATCAATTTCAATCTTGGAAGAGTGTTAATGAAACATTGTACAATTATTTAAAAAAATCATCATTGATTAGTTTTCTATTTTCAGTGAATAAGCCAAACTAAATTATGGAATCTGTTTAGTTTGGTTAGCACCGGACAATAACTTGAAATCTTCAAGATCTCAATGAATTGCAATTAAAGTTGTAGTCTTGGTCAACCACGTTGGCCGAACGTTAAATATTGACTCACACATACCTTTTGTCTGTAGTTTGAAGGCGATGGATTTTTTATCACTCGCCAATAATTTACACTCTTTTAATGAAAAAATATCATGAAGTTCATCTTCAAATCCAGCTGTTTCAAAGTTGATGTAATCTCTTGTGATTCCATCCGTCAAAGTTTTTTTCTGGCAAAAGACAAAATTATGAAAAGAAACATTAATCTTTTGCAAATCATGATCATTCAATGAATACTAACCGATGGATCCCATTTATAGATAGCAATTGTTGTACTGACAAGTGTATGGCCATTGAATATTTTACTGTTTGGCTTTAAACCATGTTAATTGAAAATATCAGCACATATTGAATGAGAAATAAGATAATGAAGTTACACATACTATTCTCAAAACATTTACATTTATATAATATTTATCTTATCTTTTTGATTACATTTATTTGCTGTACACTAATAGTTCATGTTGGTGAAGTTTAACATAATTAAAGCTCTGATAAACTTACCGATTCAGCAAAATACGAAGTAATGACAGCTTTGTCCGCCTTGATCCCATTGATAGTAACATTATATCTTATTGCTTCCCATGCGTCTATAATAATGCTTGGATAATAACTGAAAATCTTCAAGATCTCATTGAATTTCAATAAAAGTTGTGGTGTTCGTCAACCACATTGGCCGAGCGTTAAATATTGACTCTCACATACCTTTTGTCTGTAATTTGAAGGCGATGGTTTTCATATCACTAGACAAGTATTTACACTCTTTTAATGAAAAAATATCATGGAGTTCATATACATATCCAGCCGTTTCATAGTTCATGTGATCTCTTGTGATTTCATGAACGTTGAACGTTTATTCAAAGTATAAGTTTTTCTTAGCAAAAGACAGAAGTTGCATTAATCAGAAGGTTAAGTATTTTAGATAAGATAGTAATATTGAGTCTATCGCTCATTCAAAGTATAATCATTCAGAATATAATCCATTCATTTGTTATTCTGCTTCTCGAGTGATTCCATAGGAAAGTTATTATCCATTTCCATTTCTAGTTTGTCTGTGATATATTTAATCCAGCATCAAGTTCAAATCTACAAACGAACCATGAAAAATACAGACGAAAAATGGAGTATCAACGTGACAGTGCTTCAAAATCGTGGTTGACAGGAATCTTTACTTTCCTCGTTACAATGAATTTCGTTATATTGTTCGGATCAATAGTTGCAATCAACGGAATCGTAATCTGTGTTACTCTCATCAGCCTTGCCCTCGATGGACTCATGTTAGTGGCCATCATGAAACAGTGGAGAGTAGTTTTTAACATTGGACGAATTTTTCTCATAATTGGAACAGTCTTCAGTATAATTGGGATTGTGGTTGGAGGCATCGCAATAGGTGTTGCCGGTGATCATCCAGAAATACAAATTAACTTATTGATTTTGAACGAAGTTATCTTGATAACTGCGTTTCTCTTCAACTTAGGTTTAGTCGTTCTCATTGGAAAATATATTGCTCAACTGGAAAGTGTTTCATATGCCTAATCTCAACTCATAACTTAATTCATCCAATCCATTATCTCATGTAATTTAATTCATTTCATTGTAAACACATAACAGTTAAGAATATGAACATAAGAGTCCATGATAAGCCTAATTCGGGGATCAAAAATTAATTCAATTAATTGCAATGAAGTATAATTACAAAGAGTCATGAAACGCGTAAGAACTTACTAACGTAAATCTGTCAACCTTAAATGCAAACATAACTCTACAAGAATCAAATACATTGAGCTGACTATTTAACTTGAGTTCAATTCCGAAACATTGGCTCTGTTTGAATCATTTTTCAATGGTTTACGATGCTCATAAATGCCATGAAAGAACTTTGTGTTTCAACATTGATTGTTCGGATCAATTTTCGTGCTTTAATAATGAATCATTTCCAATTGAATTCGTTTAATGCTGAAGACTGTTTATCGAAGACCAAAAGTCGAAGCAAAGATTAACTTAAAATGAAGGCAATAGATGGCTGTTTAACCAGTTCGATAACAATCAGCCAAAGTTGTTGCATCAGGTACAGTAACTGTGACTTGATCATTGCTATTCAATTTTGCACATCTTCCAACCATAGATTGAAAGGCATCAGCCGAGTTAGCTTGGTTTTCCGTTAAATCAATAACATAAATCAATTCAAAAGGTTTGACTTGAAAGAAAAGGTTAAAAGAGAAATTTCGATAAAATTAGGTTCTTGATCTCGGGTGAAATATTCCCACTTCTGAACCACTCAGCCTGAGTTTCAAAACTAGTAAATTCAACTGAGAAATGCTTACAGTCTCAAGATAACGGACTTTTTAAAGTTAAAGTGACTTATGATCACTCAAAAGTGGAAATATTGCACCTGTACGCTCAGTATAATTAAAAGCTGAGAATTACTCACAACCATATCCATCAACCAAAAAGTAAATACTTTTAACTCCTATTTTTTGCAAAAAAGTATCGTGAATTTTATCGAGTGGTAGTTCTTGGCCAATGCGACGCAAATTATGTAAAGGAAAGTGATAGATGCTGCATGGTTCACCGATTTTTGTATCTTCCTTGAGATCGTCTGCATTTATCAAATACCCACAGAAAGAGCCTGTTGGTCTATAAATTACTACGCTAAATGAGAGAAGAACAAAAATTATTAGCTTTCAATTGGATCATTATAAGTAAGAATATGAAGTAAATACCTGATCGTATCCTGATATTTCGATAACTTTTCAATATTCATATTCATTGATTGCTTTGATTGTTTTCATCTTTTTAAATGTATCTGAGCTGACATACATAGCTTTAGAGTTAAAAATATCTGAAAAGAAAAGTTTAATAATACCGGGCGTTTTTTTTCATTTTACGCCTGTTTGACCTCACAACTCACGAACGGTTGATGCTACAAACCTCAGATTCGAACCATGAGCTTAAGAAAATTGAAGAACTATACCCTCGATCTCTCAAGGTTATTCAAGGTCATTCATCTTTTTAACCTCTAACTGACATTTGAAGGGCATTTTCTGGTAAATTTTTTGCAACTGGCTGATGTTTTTTCCATGAGCATAACTCATCCTGTTCAGAAGATATGAGTGTTTTTATACCCTTCAGTCTTTTAATTGGTTTTGAGTTTAATTCGGTTATTTCAACAACCAGATAAGCCTTTAACTTCGCTCAAACATCAGCCAGTCGCAAAAAATTTCTTTTACCAGAAAATGTCCTTCAAATGTCAGTTAGAGGTTAAACAGATGAATGACCTTGAATAACCTTGAGAGATCGAGGGTATGGTTCTTCAATTTTCTTAAGCTCATGGTTCGAATCTGAGGTTTGTAGCATCAACCGTTCGTGAGTTGTGAGGTCAAGCAGGCGTAAAATGAAAAAAAAATTATTTCATTTTGCCATGGAATTCGTCGCATAACGTCGTCGTTGGTTGCATAACGCTCCGCTGGGTTATTTAGGAGCCAGGCTTTGACATAGTCAGCCGACCGAGGTCGCACTTCCTCTCCCGGAGCCAGGATGACCACCACATCCGGAGGATCAAGTTGAGGTCTTAATCCATAGAGCACCCGGAGCAGTTCCTCATCTGTATTGAAGGTGATGAGTTCGTCACCTTCGTCGCCTACAAAGACGAATTCCATGGCAAAATGAAATAAACTTTTAATTTTAAATTAAACACAAATTAATTAAATACAAATTAAACAAAATTGAATAAAACAACTTTAAGGGGTATGTCTCACGAAAAAGTGACCCTCGTCAATTTGAAAAAAAACTTGTTTTTTTAAAAGTAGACATAAAAAAACTATGTTAAACTAAACTAAACCTTGACATAATGTCAAGGTCATTCAAGGTCATTCAAAATTTTGCATTCATTTGATAGATTACTAGCTATGGGTAATGAGTTTGTGTTTATTTTGACATTATTTTTCAAATATTTGCTCGGTACTTAATGTAAGTTGAAAGACTATCAAATGAATGCAAAATTTTGAATGACCTTGAATGACCTTGACATTATGTCGTAACAATGTACAATCGATTTTGAGTCTTTAGGTCCAAGTCTCATTCAGTTATGTCAAATGACTGAGAAGCTACAGATTTCCGATTGGATTGAGGTCATTCACTAAAACAGACAAACTATGTACTATTTCGAAAAACTGTCGCGTCAGGCTATAGCCAACAATGTGTGGATCATTTAGCATCGATCAAAATTCATCCTGACGAAAAGGTGATTGTACGAGCTCCGTTTGAAGTTAAATGACCTAACGTCTATAATACGCGACTTGAGTAGTTTAGAGAAAAAATCTTTCGTCAAGCTAAGCATCTTATTATTTAATATATTCATACGAAATTTCAGCTCTCTATCATGTTTCATTCTCAAGATATGACTGAAAAATGTTTCAACTTTAGAGCGCAATTGTGACCAAACGCGACACTTCACAGAACTTTTGATGACACCTAACATAGTTTTTTTATGTCTACTTTTAAAAAAACAAGTTTTTTTCAAATTGACGAGGGTCACTTTTTCGTGAGACATACCCCTTATATAATTTAAAATGTCAAATGATAATTACATTGTATATTGGGTGAATCCAGGAATGTCACTGATTTTTTCCGGATAAATAACAGAATACGTGAAGTCTTTTTTCCACCCATATGCCAGACTTCCTGTGAGTTTTTTTGAAGTATGGTAGTCTGGAAGTGAAAATAAAACTGAATTGACTTTAGCTACAATCAATTTAAATTTTGTAAGATTGTTAATAAAACAAAGCGGTCAACTAAATTGCAATAACACAAGCTCACGGTTGTACCAATTTTAAATATCGACTCTCACTTACCTTCAGTCTGTAGTTTGAAGGCGAGGGTTAATTTTTGTCTGAGCGAAGCGAAGACATACTAGGCCAATTGGGAATTTTTGTTCCACGCTAACTCAAAAATAAAAATCACGATTTTGATGCTATCTTCAGAGTAGCTTCCTATAGGGGCCAAAATTTACTGTATATTTTTTGGTAAAGATTGGCCCAGTCCCAAAATTTCGGGCATTCAATTGTCACTAGATGGAGCCAATGGTAAAAATTGGCTCCAAAAATTGAATTTTTGAATAAAAACGTTGTTATTCAACAACACAAACAACAATAGCATAAAATTATTTAAAATTGTTTCACCATCATCATTATTATTATTATTATTATTATTATTTAAATTATTAATTATCATTTTCATCATCATCATTAACATCAACATCAACAGCAAAACTTTATTTTTTATTATCATCATCATCATCAACAAAACAAAACAATTTTCATCATCATCACCAACAAAACAAACAATTTTCATCATCATCATAAACATCAAAAACAACAACAACATCAACTTTACCAGCCTGACAGCCACCCACCCACCCACCTACACCAGGTATTTTTGATAAAAATAAATCTTTTTTTTCTGTGTTTGGAGGGAAAAAGGGAATTAGAAGAGAAAGAGAAAAGGAAAGAAGGGAGAGGAAAGAGAAGAAAGAGGGAAATAGTGTTGCACTGATACTATCGATACGAGTAATAATATTGATATTTTACGGAGCAATACTTATCGATACTTTGAACAATGGTATCGATACTTTCTTTTGGTTAAAATTTCAATTTAAGTCAAATTTATAGCTAGACTCAACCCTTTCGTTTGATGAAAATCCCCATTTTCATATACATTGAACAACAAAATTGTAGAATATCCTGGAAAATTCCTGTGTCTGATGAAAAAGATCTTAGATTAAAGTGAAAAATGTTTTAATTGCATCTTTTGACATACGTTGAACACATTAAAATTATCAGATGCACTACCTGGTCGTATAATTTGAACTCTACATTATATTCTGAGTTTTTTATACTTGCTTAACAATAATACTTTCGATACCTAAACAATATTTTTGATATTTCAATACTTTCAATATATCAATATTTGAGCGACCAATACCAATATTATCAATACGTGCTTCTCGAAAGTATTGTGCATCTCTAGAGGGAAAAAAGGGAAGGAAAGAGGAAAGGAAAGAGGAAAGGAAAGAGAAGAAAGAGAAGATAGAGGAGAGGAAAGAGAAGAAAGAGAAGAAAGAGGGAAAGAAGGAAAAGAAAGAGGGAAAGAAGGAAAAGAGAGAGGAAAAGAAGGAAAGGAAAGAAAAGAAAGAGGAAAGGAAAGAGAAGAAAGAGAAGAGAGAGGAGAAGAAAGAGAAGAAAGAGAAGCTGAGAAGTAGAAAGATACGAAAAGGAAAGCTGAGACGAAAGGGAATAGGAGAGGGAAGAAACGCATGAAACTAATAAAATAATCAAACCAAAAATATTTGGAATTTTTATTTAAATCATCTTATTTTTATTACATTTATCAGTTAACATGCCAAGAGTCAGAAGGCGTTCACCTCGCACTATTGCAGAAAATGTTGCGAATAGAAGACGGACAAATCCAGAGCAAATTGAAAATGAAAGACGGAGGATTCAGGCTACAAAATTTGATCGGGATGTCAATAATTTGCAATATCGCAATTGTCGAAGTTGTAAAAGGAAAGAGATTTTTTCACTTGCTGTTGAAAATCAAATGGAGTATGAATGCCAGATGTGTGACCCACTACGACCAACAAATAAACGCCATCTCTACGTCAACAATAATTTAGACCCAGGTCAAATTCCTGACGTTTTGAAGAACCTTACTCCAATAGAAGAGCTTTTGATTGCCAAAATTCATCCGGTTGTTACGTATTTCAAAATTAGAGGTGGACAAACTGGTTATAGGGGAAATGTTATAAATTTTAGACAAGACATCACAAGGCTTCGTACAAGTTTACCTCCGACGCAGGATGAATTAGCGAAGATTATTGTTGGTGTGCGAGAAGGTAATGCAGTGCCTGCTTTTTTGACTGTTAGGTCAGCAAATATTCGTGCTGCCCTCGAATATTTGAAGAGGAATCATAGATATTATGGTGACATAGAAATCAATAATGCTGCTCTGGAAGAATTGCGAGTTTCACCTGACCTTTCGCGAATTTTAACACAGGCGAACATAATAAACCATGATATCAGTGATGAAGGGGAAATTTTAGAATCTTTTTTCCCTGATATTCAGGCCACCAATCAAGAAGAGCAGATTAACGCTGCTATAGAACGAGCTATTAATCAAGGAGATGATAATTCCAATGCTGAGGAGATGGTAAATTGGCCGGTTCAAGATCCAAATGCAGTTAATGAATATACAACCGTTGGGTATATTACACAAGCATTCCCTGTACTTTTTCCTAGGGGTGATGGCGGTTTCAGAGCTGGAAGACAGCATGAACTATCGGCTATACAGTATTTTAAGTACTTGATGCTTTATCAGGATGGAAGGTTTGCAAAACATTCGAGGTTTCGTTTTTTCGCGATGAACTCTTGCTTACGTTGGCAAATAAATGATGTTTCAAATATTTGTATTCAAAGGAACCACTTTCGTAATACAGATGCAGCTGATATTAGAGAAATGCTTATGAACGATCCATCTTTACGCAAGTCAATTATGAACTTTTCAAGTAATATAAGATCTACAACTGCTTATTGGAAACAACGTGCTGGCGAGCTATTGGATATGGTAAATCAACTTGGTCCACCAACTGTCTTTTTTACTTTATCGGCAGCTGATTACCATTGGAATAAACTATTCAATCTTATTCAGCCTGAAAGACCAATAAATACAATAACGGATGCTGAAAGAAGAAGACTAATGCATGAAAATCCCATCCTTACCTCAGAGTTCTTTAAAAAACGTGTTGATCTGTTCAAGAAAACAGTTTTGAAGCCAATATTCGGTGTTAAAGAGCATTGGATGCGTTATGAGTGGCAATTCAGAGGTAGTCCCCATGTACATGGTTTACTTTGGTTACAAGGATCTCCGAATTTGACGCAAATAGATAAAATGTCAGAAGATGAAAAGCAAAGTGCCTTAGATTTTTGTGCTAAGCTTACTAAAGCTATGAATCCAAATGCGACTGTTGTACATCAAGAAAATCCTTGTAGAAAAACTTATTCAGAAGTCTTCAATGATCCAGATGATCTAAGCCGTTTACTAAATACTGCTCAGCGTCATACAAGATGTGGATCGCACTGCCTTAGAAAAAAGCGTGCGTCAAATCAACAAGCGTGTCGTTTCAAGTTCCCCCAACCGCTTTGTCCTGCGGATACGTTTGAGGAACGAGATGGATTCATGCAGTTCATTCCTAAGCGTAATGATCAATTGATGAATAGATACAATGATTACGTCACACAAGTATGGAGAGCAAACATCGATTTCAACGTGATAACAAGCTTAGAGCTAATACTAAATTACATTTCTAAGTATGTAACAAAAAGTGAGGTTGCATCTGAGGATTTCAACTCTTTAGTATCAAGACTAGCAAATGAATTAGGTGATAGATCACCTGGAACATCATTGATACGTAAACTTATCCAAGCGTCATTGTTTGGCAGAGATTATTCAGCTCAAGAGGTTTGCCACGTATTGATGGGGTGGCCCCTTTATGAAGCTTCTCGATCGTTTACAACTATCAATTTATCTTCTGAGAAGTGGATTCGCTTAAATTCAGGCGATGATAACGTTTCGGATATATTGAATTTTTACGCTAGACGTCCAGCTGCTGATGATTCTTCTCTTTTTGAGTTTGTGAAGGCTAAACATGTTGTACGCGGGGTGTTAAAAATAAGACAAAAGTTCGTAATCGTCCGTTATTTTCCTCATTACAAAAAATCATTGGATCCTGAGACAAATGAACGGTACGCTAAACAACAAGTACAGTTGTATGTTCCTTGGTGGCAAACTCCTGAAACCCTTAAGGATACAGATATAAAAGGAGGGCCATTTCGAAATTGGACCGAAACATATACAGCACTTCTTCCTGAAGCAGTTGATGATATCGACTTCGGTCCTGTCAACGATGAATTCGAAGCTGCTGCACCTGAAGATGAAGCAGAAAGAAATATTGAGATGGCATTAGCGAGATTGAGGCAGGACTTTAACATTGACAGGCCCCTTGGTGACCGGTTAATAGACCATCAGGCGGATTGGGATCGCCTTAGACCAATCGATTATTCAAATGAAACTCTATCCAACTTCTTGGCAACAATTAGAAGGCCAGAAGCGATTCAACCAGCTCCCCAACCACAGAATAACTTTCAACCAACTCCGGACCAAAACATTATTCTTCAACTATGCGACACACAGATTGATAATATTAGAGCTGGAGTTTCTAATGATATCAAAAGAGTATTGGTACAAGGAAAAGCAGGCACTGGAAAAAGCTTCATTATCAAGCAAATGACGGAAATGATTCAGACTCGACTTGGAACAAGTTCTGTCAAAGTTTTAGCACCAACTGGGGTAGCTGCGACGAATATTAATGGATCAACATATCATTCATTTCTTAAGATCCAGAAAACTTACAGTGCACTAAAAAACCAAGCATTGCGTAGCTTCCAGATACAGATGGAAAATATTAAATTTCTAATTTTTGATGAAGTGTCGATGATTGGCCTAAGAGCTTTAAGAAAAATCGAAGAGAGATGTCGACAAGCAAATGGTGTTAATGAAGTTTTCGGAGGTTATCACATTTACTTTCTTGGAGACCTTCAACAATTACCTCCTGTTATGGATTTCTCTGTTTACAAACCAAATGTTGTTGGTGCTGACGTTGTGCAAGGAAAATTAGCTTTTTCATCGATTCAACAAACATTCAAATTAACCACCTGTGTACGCCAAGGAGCTCCTGATCAATTAGCTTTCCGTCAGCTGCTAGATGAACTCGGAATGGGACGTCTTTCCGGTCAAAATTACGAATTGTTGATGACCAGATTAGTCAGTAATTTACCTCAAGAGGAAAAGAGAACATTTGACAACGCAATGTACCTCTATACCAAGAATGCAGAAGTAGATGAAAGGAATAGAATATATCTGGCTGCAACTGGCCACCCAGTCGCTCTTATAGTTGCTGAGCATAATTGCACAACGGCAAAAAATGCTGATTCGTGTGAAGCTTCCTGTTTAGAGTCTGAACTAACGCTTTCTCGGAACTCACGAGTAATGCTACGGAGAAACCTTTGGATTGATGCTGGTTTGGTAAATGGATCACTAGGGACAGTTAGTGATATAATATATGAACAGGGCCGTCGCCCACCATCTCTTCCAAAAGTTGTAATGGTACGCTTCGACAACTATACTGGACCATTATATGCTGATAACTCCTTCCCGATTCTCCCTGTTGAAGCAAAATGGTCCACTAAAGGTATTGAATGCACTCGGAGACAATTTCCATTAAATTTGGCCTACGCGATGACGATTCATAAATCACAAGGATTAACATTGGAAAAAGCTGTCGTGGAAATTGGTAAATCAGAATCATGCGCTGGTTTGTCCTATGTTGGTTTCAGTCGTGTTAAAAAACTTGATGATTTGGCGATTCCAACTGTATTTGCACGGAATCGATTGGATAGAATACATTCTCAGATACAAGATAGAATTGGATACATGACTGAGAAGAATTTGCTTTAATTTAATTCTTTTCTGTTATGTTGGTAAGTAATTAGATAACATCCAGTCGTTAGCGGATAAATCATTTGTCACGTGTGATTGGTGTCATAAGTTGTAGTGATGTAGGTGTGTTCCTGACCAGACAATGATCCGGTAGATGGAGCCGGGCCTGGTCAGGGTCCAGTGACCCTTGTGTTACTGGGCAGCTGGGTACATGTGGTATCCAGTATTTCGTACATGTACGCATATCCTATACATTTTGTATAGTATTTGTGTGCGGAAATGTACATCTACATGGTATATTCGTATAGAAATATACGAGTTTATCGTTTACCACGTATCAGTATGTATATACATGTTTATATATGTATATATTTACCTATACAGAGTATCGCGATATGTGCCCAGCACGGGACTGAAAGGGTCTCCACGAACGTATGACGGGTGCGTTCGTGTGGGTTCTTTCATACTCCCGACTGACCTGTGCCTGGCTCCACTACGTTCTGCATGGTTCCACCTCCTCGTGGTGCAGAATGGGCAACGGCAATATGCTGGCTAAGTGAACCTCGAATGCATTGAAAACTCTGAAGATTGCGAAAAGATCATTTTTATTTTAGGTCATCGTTTCTAATTTAAAGTATTTCAACAATTCACGCTCAAAATCAATTCCAAAAAATCATATCAATTGCTCAGACTACACTGTTTTGCAGTAAATCTAGTTTATCACTAGACAAGTATTTACACTCTTTTAATGAAAAATATCAAGTTCATCTTCAGAACCAGCGATTTCAAAGTTCATGTAATCTCTTGTGATTCCATCCGTCAAAGTTTTTTTCTGACAAAAGACAAAATTATGAAAAGAAAAATCAATCTTTTGCAAATCATGATCATTCAATGAATACTAACCGATGGATTCCATTTATAGATAGCAATTGTTGTACTGACAAGTGTATGGCCATTGAATATTTCATTGTTTGCCTTAAAATCATTTTAATTGAAAATATCAGCATATTGAATGACAAATAAGATAATGAAGTTATCGAGGGAATCACATTAGAGCTAATAGTGAGTATTCATATACTCGATTACTCAAATATTTTTGAATGCGAATAGATTATTTGAGTACTTTAATTCGAATACTTGGTGAATATTTTTTAAACCAAATTCTGTACTTCAAAGTGAGTATTTTCTAGAGCTAATCTTCTCACTAAATTCAGATGTTCACTTGACCAAAATTATCTGAAGAGCTTGTCATATTTTCTGGTCAGCAACCCAAATTGTTTTCAACTCACAATAGTTGTTATGTTAAGTTTTATGGCTGTCCTCTTACTTTAATCACTTAATCGTTAATAGTTAAAAATAAGAACATAATATCCATGATCGCAGGTCCACTTGTTGAACCTTATTCGGCGATCAAAAATTAATTCAATTAAATCGATGAATGAAGTATTATATAATTACAAAGAGTCATTAAACTCGTAAGAAATCACTAACGTAAATCTGTCAACCTTAAACGAAAACATAACTCTGCAAGAATCGAATACATTAAGCTGACTATTTAACTTGAGTTCAATCCCGAAACATTGGCTCTGTTTGAATCATTTTTCAATGGTTTACGAGTTCATAAATGACATGAAAGAACTTCGTGTTTTTAACATTGATTGTTCAGATCAATTTTCGTGCTTTAATAATGTTTAATTTCCAATTGAATTCGTTTAATGCTGAAAACTGTTTATCGAAGAGCAAAAGTCGAAGCAAAGATTAACTTAAAAAGAAGGCAATAGATGGCTGTTTAACCAGTTACTTGAGTTAACGCAACTGATAGTGAGTTGAGTTGAAATGTTATGTTAAGAGTGAAACAAGTTTAGTTAGTCTTAAGCTATAGTAAGTGTAAGGTTTAAGCAACATTGTTCATTGTAATGTTAAGTGAATCAAGAAACTGTTTAAATGTCTCAACAAATTCAATTGTAAACGGTGTTGATTAACGGTCATTACTAATTATTGGATTACAAAGTGAAAATTAACAGTGTTACTCTTCATCTAATCTCACCATAAGCGCTTCAACTTTTAGTGAATTTCAAATGTTAAACTCAACATTAACTTTAAAAAGCTCACTTTTTGTGATCAATTTGTTTCTCAGGATTAATTGTTGATCAAGTCAAAATTTCCTGGTTAATCAAACAGCAACTTGCATACTAAATTGCTACTGCCAATTGTTGACCAATCTTTTCAATTCAGTTGTTTGTTAATCTCATTGTGATAATAAACTGTAATTGAGTTAAAACTGACCTCAATTGTTGATTCATTTTTGTGAGTTTTTTGCAATTTTCATTTTCTATTTTGTTTACTCTTAAAACTTCAACTAAAACCATTGGATTAAATTAACTGCAACAATTAAACTCGGCCAATCAACTGTGCAAATTGTGATCATTCAATTTTCAAGGTAAATTTTTCTATCAATCAATCAAAACTTTTCCTTTTTACAATTTTCAACTTTCATTAATCCAGACTAAATACCATTAAATAGATTTGATAATTTCATTAAACAACCCAAACAATCAGGTTAACCTTGCAATCTTTTTGCACCAAGTTTGGAAACTTTTGGTTGAAAGTGAAAAATTTCAATTTTCCTATGAAATTTGTAACTAACTCATTGAGAGATTTGATGCTAAAAGTAAAGATGATGAACATGAGTATGAACATGATGATGAAGATGATCAGCCAAGCGTTTGTTTTGTTGTTGGCTCATTACGATTGAAACAAAGGCTACTTTTGTCAGTAAAGTTGTCATCATTATTTGGCATATTTATGTTTTTAAAAATATTTACATCGTTATTGAGATTCAGCAAAATGTAAAGATAAAGTTGGTCCAAATGTTGAATCTTGGTAAACGTTAATTAAACAAATTATATTCAACTTTTCGCAAAACTCCAAACTCACCTCAAAAAGCCAAGCCAGTTTTGAGGCAAACCATTGAATGATCGATAAGAAGAGTACATTTAATCTTGATTTAAAATCGCAATTGACTAACTATTGAAGTTGTTGCAAGTTAAAGATGAAATGCCAAAGAGAAAAGCAAAAAATTTGAAAAAATCAAGATTAAACTGCAATTAGCTAAAGTCAATTATGTTTTGCATTTTTCAATTTGTATCGATCATTTGGTTGAAAACATTAATTAGATGTAAGACTTTTGATGTTAAATAATTTTGTTCATTGTATTATTACATGGAAATGAAGAAAATTTGATCAATCCAGAATTTTTTGTTTCTCTTTTTGTTGTTTCATTTTTGTTTTTTTACCTTTTTGTTTGTTACCTTGAGGCATTTATTGAGAGGCTGTCGACTTGTAATCATTTTCAGGGCAATTTCAATGTTGATTTTTCATGTTGATAATGTTGATGGGAATGATAATGAAAAAGGGATAAAAGTTGATGGTTTAACAGGCATCATGATGGCAATCAAAATGACAATGGCAATCAAAGGATGAACAGAAATATTGTAATCTAGTTAAATTGGTTAACTTAATGAGAAACCTTACGAATCAAACCTTTTCATGTTCATCTTTAAACTAATCCAAATCTAATACAAAAAGAGGAACAAAAAAGAGGAACAAAAACATTGACATCTTACATTTGAGTTTGAATTTTGGCAACAAAACAAAAAGTTGAACATCAGTTGAACAATTCTGTATTGATTAACATCAATTGTTTCAATTTCTCATGAGATTTTCATTTTCATCTTTACCTTCTTTTACCCTGCAACCTTTTTAATCAACGTTGCTTTCGATGGTGGAAAAGTGCACAGAACATTGAAACTCGTCAAGTTTTCGTTCATCTAATTGAACTAACTCAATATTATAGAGTCAAAAGTTTAATTTTTCCAGTTTAATTTCAAACTGAATTTCCAAAAACGCAAATTCGCTTTGATTTCGTTAGAAAAATTTGACTTTTTGAACGAAAATTTGATGAAACAATCGTCTTTAGAATCGCAAAATTTGCAAAAATTTTCATCGTACTTTTGCTAACTTTGGCTTGCTAATCAATAAATTTGATCCAAATACTAATATCTTTCATCTTCATAATTATTTCATCAATAATTTCATCGATAATTTGATTGGTAATAATAAAGATGATAATAATGATAATGATATTAATGATATTGTTAACCAATAAATATTGTTAAGATATTATCAGTTATTGTTGGCAATAATAATAATAATAATAATGTTTGGATAATTGTAAATGTTGATAAAAATGCCTTTTCAGGATTACCTTTTTCACTGCATTTCATGATTTACTTTTCTGCTAATAATAACAGCAATAATAATGATTGTGATTGATAAATTGATTTTGTCTTTATGTACAACTTTGTTCAATTGATGTTACATGAAAAGTGAAAAGATGAAAAAGATTGATTCACATTTTGTGGTCAATTCTCGCCTCATGTTGACCTCTGGATTAGCCTCTCTTTTATAGCTTGATAAGTCAACTTTTGACAACCTTTTTGTTCATTTCTTTTCTCACTCTCTTCGCCTTCTCTCTCATCCATGGTCCACTGTATAGAGTTTGACCGATTCTTGACCAAACCCTATACAATATCTTGAAACGTTTGCCACTTTGACATTTCACATCTCTTTCCCTTCACCTTCATCTTCATCATCCTTCACTTCTTAATCTTCAACTGTTGCTCTGCTCCTTCAAAGTTTCACTTTAAACATTTCATCATTTTTCGAACATTTTTGTTCTTTTTTCCAGCAAATGTCCTTTTGGGTTCAACTTGAAAAAATAACTCAAATTTTTTAGGAAACCTTTTTTTTCTCTTGCAATTGTGACTATAATTTTTACTTTTCACATTTTTTCTTGCTTTTCCTCCTTCACTTTGACTTTTGGTTTACCTTTCAAGTTGAGTAAAGAATCAAATCTGTTATTTTATTATTATTAGTTTCAATTGAGAGGTTCAATTGAACGAGAAATAACATTTTTTTTTCTCGCAACTTTTCATCTTTTGTGTTGATTCTTTTTCCTTTTACCTGCTCACTTGCTGTTGCTCAAAATGATAATTTTGATGGCTTTTGATAACTTTGTTCATCAGATGGAATCAACTTTTCTCTGATTCTTTTCCTTTTCATCTTCACTGTCCGATTCTGAAGCTTATTGGGAAATGAATTAAACTTGAGATAAAGAAAAAAGAACTCTTTAGTCTCATCATTTTCATCTTCCTTTTTCTCATCCCTGATCATTTTCAGAAAATCTCGTTCCATCCTTGATTCCGTCTTGAACATTTTCCCGTCTATTTGTTCATGTTAGCCAAGCATATTAGCAGATTAACGTTAAAACCATTGTACTTGATAGCAATCATGTGATCAAAGTTTCCGTTTCATGTTTTTGCAATAGTTTTCACCGAGAGAAAGCAAAGAGACAAAATTCAAATTGAAACAAATTTCCATGAAATGAGAGGAAGATGAGGAAGAAAAAGCTTAAATAACTTGCTTCCTTAATGATGGATGAATCGAGATGATGATGATTTGTCTCTAGAGAATGAAGATGAGAAGAATGTTTAAGGTGAAGAGAAAGAGTGAGTTTACAAGAGGATAAATGTGAGAAGCTAAAAATGAAGGCGAACGAGTGAATGATAAAGATAAGGTTAGAAGAAGAAGAAGAAGAAGAAGAAATGATACAAAACACCTCATAGTTGGATGATGATGGTGAGGGCTAAATGAGGTATGGCTGATGAAGAGAGAAAAGATGAAAAGAAGAAAAGTTCTAGTCTAAGGTAAGATGAATATGAAGAGCGATAAAAAAAGATGCTGGTGAGTTTCCCTGTAGGTTTTGCATTAGTTGAAAATCCTTGAGATTAACTATTCTTCTCTATTTGATGTAACCAATCTGTCTCTTGGATGATAATTAGGGCATCATAGTTGCTCATCATTTTCAATCCAGTTGATCACTTACCTAGCTACCTGGTTCACCATCACTTGGCACGCCTGTTTCCTGGGAGGTTTTCATTGAGACTCTTCAGAGTTCAGTTCATTTGTTGATTTTACTTTTCCTTTTTTCTTCTTCTTCTTTTTTTCACTCAATTTTACTATCAATTTACCGTGAGATAACAAGAGTTGCAGATAAAAGATGAGATCAGATAACAAGGGTCAACTCGATATATATTTATGGTTAATCCTGAAGAGAAGAGAACAACTTTCTTCTTTTTCTCTCTTTTTACTTATTTCATCATTTTCCGAGTTCTTTAATGAAAAGAAGATTAAACTGAATCATAAGATTTTCCTCATTAAACAGATTCACACTCCTTAAAGTTTATCTTTTCTCTTCATCTTCCTTCTCAACTCACCCATTCTCATTCCTAACATCTCATCAATTCTTATCCTACATGGTCTTTATTTATGCTTCTGTTTATTGATTGGAACTCAATTTTTGCTCTTTATCTTCTTCTTTTTCTTCCTTTTCTCTCCATCCCAGGTTCTTCATCATTTTACCTTTTTTTTCTTGTTGCTTTTTTTGTCTGATGCAAGTTGATTCCAAGTAAAAACATTGCTTGAAAAGGCAAAACCGTGATATCCTGATACAGAAGGAATCAAAAGAGAAAATAAAAAGAGAAGAAAAAAAAACTTGGAAACTTAAGGTAAGAGTTTGTGTGACCTATCATCATCACGGTCATCATTATCATCTCTGTATAATAACACGGCATTGTTTGTCTCAAACAGCAGCAACTTGTTTTCACGAAGAGAAAAAAAAGAGACTCAAGTTTAATATCAACATTGGCTGCTTTTTTAATCCATGTTTGTGTGTTTCATTTGTGCCAATTGGCCTCTTCTAGACCCACAAACAATGGTTACTTTCCGTAAGATCGAGACTGAATGAAACACAAGATGATAACATCAAGTTTAGAGGCAAAAAGGCAACACAAAAAGGTATCACACGGCCAAAATTAATAGTAATTATGTGACTTTAGTTTTCACGATTCAAAAGATTGGACACAATTGAGATGTTACACAGTGAATTAGGTGAAGTCAAGTTTGGTCATTCAATTTGACGATAAAATGTCATCTTAAAGTGTTTACATGACAACATTTTGTTTCATTACTTCATAGTAAATCAATGAGAAATTGCATTGAACAAAAGATCTCGATAGATTTATTCATTTTCAACATTCGAAAAACTTCGAAATTTAAATGTTTTCCGTCCAAACTGCATTTTCGTTCATTAATTTAGTTTCAGCAGAAAAAGTTTTAAAAAATTTTCTAAATTTAAATTGGAATTTCGATGTTTTCAGAAATTTCTGAAGGAAAAGAATGCCTCAGAATATTTTATCTCAACCAATGGTCAGTAGACATGAAATTAGTTTAATCCGATTCTGAAAGACTTTCATTTTCGATTCTTTTCTCACTTTTTCCAAGCAAACATAATAACATGGAAAACTCAAAGACTGGAACATTGAGTTGATATTTCAATTGCAAGTTTGCAGGGAAGAAGAGAGAAGAAGAGAGAAAAATAAAGTATCATGAGATAACAAGAAATTGATCAAAGATAATTTGCATAGATATTCATAAGATGATGATAACTATGATAAAAATGGTTCTATTGAGATTCTCATGAAGCCTGGAAGCGCCTTGGGAATGGATTACCATGTCAATCTGTTTTCTTCAAAGTAATTTCATTCTTCCTTTTCACTCACTTTTTTCCCTGCATCATGTAAATATATAAACATATAGGTCAAGAATTGATGTGCTAAGGAGTTTTGATTGTTATCCTGACACAAGAACAAGTTGTGTGTGTACAACATGAGAAAAGGGAAGGAAAAGAGAAGAAAAAATATTCTAATAACAATAACAGTCATGTGGTTTCATGGAGAAGAAAAGGAAGAGAAGAAGAAAATTTGCAAAAATATTTTGTTATTCATGATAAAGTCATGAATCTTGACGATAGTTTTGAATGTTAAACAGTCTTTTGTAAAATGTTAGATTATTCATTTGTAACGGAATAGGAAAGGTTGACAACTGGAAGAGAGAAAGAGAGAGAATATTGGTTTCAAGGTGAATCTCGGAATTTTTCATTTCAAGAGAAGTGACAAGAAGAAGAATCAACTTGTTGATTATCCTGCAAATGGTCCAGGAATAGTTGCACTTTTCAATCAAATTGTTGATCAACCGCAATCGTATAAACACTGGTGAAGCTGAAAAAGGAAACGAAATGTTTGCGTGTTTACCTTTTTCTTTTCACCTTTATCCTTGTTCGTTGAATCTCATGAATACCAATCAAATGTTGGTATTGATAATGATACATAATATTGTGTTATGCTTGGTTTATTAGAGGTTATTGATATCATCATAATCATTGATAAATCACATATTATTATCATCATTAAATGATAGATCGACATCAATTGAATGTCAGATTATGTTACCTTCCAGGTTTGCCCACTTTCCTCATCTCTTCATCTTCTTACCTTTCGAATCATTTTCATCTTTTCTTTAACAAACATTTTCACTCTTCCATCTTCATCTTGATCCATTTTAACCTTGTACATGATTCGATCCGTGACAATCAATAGACAATTGGATATAAAAGTAAATGTCTTTGTCTCTTTTTTTTATATAAATATAAGTCTTTTTTTGCCTCTTTTGTTGCCTTTATTCTGATTCTTTCATGTTTTCGGAAGAAGAAGAAAAGAAATGTTTTCACTTCTCAACTTGAACTTTATCAACTTGAGCTCATCATCTTACCTTTCATCCTGCAACACATTACCTTGCAACTTGTCCAGTGTTTCCGTTTAGGTTGACCTTTCCATGTTAACAGAAAAGACAAAAACAACTTTTAATATTCACACAATTCAATGAAATTAATATCAACTCATATTTTGCAACATTGCTCTTCATTTCCTGAATCTGTTTGTTCAACCTTTTCATTTATTTGAACAACATTCAAAGTAATCTGTTAATGAAACATTCAGTTGACAATTTTACCGTCGCTTGATCAATGATTCAAATTCATTAAATTTCAAATTCTTTTCAACGGAAGAAAAAAAAAGTTGAAAAATTATCCATTTACCAATTGATCGCGTAGCCAATGAATATTGGAGAGAAAACTTTTCCAATTCTTTTCCAAATTGATGAAACATGTTTCATTTGCATGGAAAGCATTCAATTTAGCAACTTTTCTCAAAATGATTTCCATGAAAAGTTGGAAAAAAGAATCATTTCCACTGTAAAATGAACAAGTTGAAATTGATAAAGATTATCGTTTCCAGTGGATTTGCAGAGAAAAGATAATGATCATTGATGATGACCAAAAGGCCTGAAAAGTTATGCAAGTTTAATGTTGATCCAAGAAAAGTTTGACCATTTTTCGTCTTTAAACTTCTAAACTTGCCAATCTAGTTTTGATAACCTTTTCAGTGTTGATTGTTTTCAGTTGAATATCTTTGTCTTGCTCAAGTGGCAAAGCTTGAACAACAATGAAGTGTCAATAATGATCATGATAGTTACAAGTTGAAACTATTTTTAGCCTCAAAGTAAAATCTATCTGTGAGTTGAATGTTAAATTTTGGAAATGAAATTTTCAATGCGAAAAGGCTAAACTAGAGAAATATATTTTCATAGCCAAATCTTACCTTGTGTGGTCATCATCATCATCATCATTATCAGCACAATTTATCTCTTTCCGTACAAAAAGAGAAAAGAGTTTTTCTTTATTTTCAAATGGTCAACATGGAAAAAAAATTTTCTTCTTTTCTGTTTCATCTTCTTCTCACTCAACTGTAAACAAAAGTTGAACTTTGTTGTATCCATCAACTGTTAACAATCTTATCCTCATCCTCATCAATAGTACATGGAACGATCAACACTTTATCCAATCAACTTTTCATTCTCATCCATTCCAATCTCCTTCAACATTATATTTGCTCATCATCATCAACTCGAGCCATTTATTTTAATTAACTTTTTGTTTCATTTTGTTGATTTACTTTCATCACTTTTCATTGGCACAAAAATATCAACTCAAATATTGATGATTTTACATGAACCATTGAGCTTACCAAGAATCGCATAAATCTTTATCATTTCAACTCTTCAATGTAAACACTTTTCTTCTTTCACCAAACCTAATTGACCTTACAATTGACCATTTGATGTGGTTTGCCCAGCAACTATTTACCTCAACATTTTCACACTTGCATAATGTTTGATGAGAAGTTTAATTTTTTCAATTTTCTGTTCTTTTGCCAATTTTTAATGATCAAGAAAAGAGGAAAATGTTTTTTCCATCAGATTTATCTTCTTTAATCGCAGTTCTCGCCAATTGTAATGTTAACCTTGAATCTGATGGAAAAATAATAACTGGTGAACATCCGGTTTTTTCCACCTGTAATGACCACTTTGAAATGCTCTTCTCAAGAGGATAACTTCATCTCAACACATTAGTCCAGCCACAAGAGTCACTTGAAAATTGAACAACTTTTCACTTTTTTTACCAATAAATTGACTTCTGCCCATTAACATCACTATCATCGTAACCATCATTATCATCATTATTAGTTTTCATCTTTTCTCTACTTTGCTTTTCTCTTTGAACAATGAAAAAAGTTCAATCATCTTTTCCTTTCTTTTTCAACTTTTCTCGCCTTCTCATGTCCTAACCATTTAAACAGGGTAAAACTTGATTAAGACAATTGTAATGGAAATTAGTTCTCTGTTAACAAGTTTCCATTGAATAAAAATATGCAAACAAATTAATTAATCACAACTTTTCCAGCATTTCTCTCAACGCTTTTCTTGCCATTCATTTGATTCAACTTTTGTCTTTAATTTGATTACACCTGACAAAGGTTTACTCTTGTAGTTTAAACAATAAGTAAACAACTGTCATAATCAGACATTATGTTAATCACTGTTAATTAAAGCTTAAATGAGAGCGAGATTGAAAAGTGCAAAATGCAATGTTTCACCTTCAAGTTGGAACTCGATTTACAATTTTTATTAAATTGTTCAACTGATTGATGGCTTTTACTGAACACTAATCAGTTTTCATGATTAAATTGGTTGAATTGGCGTCAACTTCACCAGTGATTGTCATCAATAAAGTAGATGAAAATAAATGATAAATGTTATCATTTGGAACTTTTGTTTTTTCCAAAAATGTAAAACGCAGAAAAGGTTTTTCAATGTTATAATTTGGTCAACCGAGCGTCTCATCTCATCCATATTTATTCACCTTTTTATCTTGCTCATTGAATCCTCTTCAATTAAATATCATGAACATTGAATAACCTTTCCTTCTTCTTCTTCTTGTAACCATTGACTTGTAACCAATATAATAGATGATGATTATCATGAGCAACAACTTCAAGAATGATGAGAATAGGTTTACATGGATTCATCTTTTATGTGATTATTATCATGGATAAATGTTGCATGTATAACTTAATAAATGTTAACATATAAAGTTGTATTCAACTGGGAATTGAAAGGATAACTTTGTATTAACATTTATAGCGATGCTAATGTGAAGGTGAAAAAGCAGTTTAATGATTAAACAAATTTCTAATGAAATATTTTCTTCTTTTAATAAGTTCAACAATCGGCTCATTTTCAGTGAATCGGACGGAATTGGAAAAGAACAACTTTTTTTTATCTTTTTTTCCATTCAATGTTGGACAGAATTTTCTTTATCATTTAATTGTCAATTTCTTGGTCACTGTTTAGCTAACCATTTGTGATTTACCTTTTTCTCTTCGTTATTCATCTTTTTCCAGGTTTCATTCAGGTTGCCTTTTCAAGGGTTCAGTTTAAATTGACGTTTTACTGAACATGTGATTCAAGATTCATGATGAAAACTCAGCTTGAGGTAACATTTGATTTACTGTAAAACACTTTTCTTCTTCTCTTTCATGTTTACTCTCATCATTTGATGCATACATGTGTACATCTTGATGAGAATCATCTTCAGAATTGTGAGAGAGAAGAAAATGAACTTTTTTTTATAATGTCAAATCTTTAAGCCCACCTTAAGGTTCATCTTATTTTGCTTACCTTATTGACCAAGATGATGAAGATGCTGATCAAGATGAGACTTTGATTATTGTTAACATGACCAGTGAATCTTGTCCCAGTTTTACCTCCTCCCGGGTTGAGTAAACATCGTCAAAGGTGGAGGTTAATAAAATTGTTGTTATTGGATGGTAAACTTGAATTTTGTTGTTCATCATTTTCATCTTTTCTTCTTCTTCTTCTCCCTCAATTTACATCCTCTTTTTTCCGGCAATCATCATCTTCATTGTGTATTGAACAGATTATCTTGAAGGAAAAAATTTCCTTCTCTTTTCTTTCTCTTCAGCCTTTTCCATTTAATCCATTGTTACCGTCAATTTTCATTAATATTTTCAATTTGTATCATCACAGTTGCAGTTGGATATCGCGTAAATCTCATTAATATTTTGCCCTTTTCCTTTCTCATCTAAAATCATCAAATTTCATGGTTCAAAATTTCCATCATATTCGACCTTTCAGCTCGCTCTTTATTAGTTTAACATTTTTTAATAGGCTTTCAAAACTTTACTCAAGTCTAACATGCTGGCCTTTCTCAGGCAAACCTAACCTCATCGGTTTATGTTGCATTACCATTGTGACAGAAATAGATTGAACTTAACCTCATTGATCATTACTCGACTCAATCTTGATCAACTTGATAGCAGCAAAGATAGCAGACTTTTACTGATAATTCATCTCTTGAACACAGCATTGGACTGACTAAAGTCATTGGTTTAAATCAGTTAAACCACTGCATCGAGAAGTTATGAGATATAAACTCGAGGATGGAGGCCAAGTATTTTATCCCATAGCTTTGAGATATTGTGGTTTAGCTGATTTAAACCAATATGTAATCTAACACTTGTTTAAATTTTCAAAACAAAAACTTGTCTTGACTTTCCACTGACTTCAATAGCTTTTCTCATCATTTTAAGTTTGTTTTATTCATCTTGATTTGACTCATTCTTATCAGGACCTGTCTTTGTCATTGTTTTTGAGTTAACTGGCCTCAGTTGATTAACAATTAATTAACAATTAGTTGTTGGCTAAAATTGAATTCAGATTAAAATTTAACTGCGACTCATTTTCCTTTTCATCTGTTAATATTATACAATCTGTATGATTGGATACAGTTTTTGCAACTTGGCATTGCAATCATTTTTAGCGCTAAATGTTACCTTTTGTTTCTCATCACTGTCTTTACCTTGTTATCCACTTTTTCATCCTCACTTGCCTTGCTTCACCTAGTGTTTCCCAAGTGAAGTGTTGGTCAAAAGTCGGCTTGAATCCAATAAGAAGCAAAAAATATCTAAAAACATGTAAACTGAAATGACCCAACACAATTGGAAAGTTGAAAAGTGAAGAGGGAATCAAAGGCCAGATAGATAATGAAGATGAAGATGATAAAGGAAGAGAGTGGAAAAGAAAGAAGAAGAAAAAGAAAATGAAGAATCATGAAGATAACGATAACAAGTAACGCGTTGAACCGGAAAAGATTGGCAATGGAACGGTGCCAAACTTAATGGTTCACCAATCACTCTAGATTAGAAAATGGAATAGCAAAGTTGATCATTTTCATTTTCATCATCATCTTCATTATCCTCCTCATCATTACCTTTTCCACCATCGATTGGTTCACATGACGCACCCAAACACACACACACATGTGTGTGTAGGTTTAACAAATGGTTAACAAGAGAAACTGATTTTTGCCTTTTCATTTCTCAAGTGTTGATCATTTTGTTAACCAATTTGATTACCTGCAGTTTAGCCAATTGTCCATAACTGAATAGATTCACTGATTGTCTCTGTTTTTAATCAAATTCACAATCATAATCATTAAATGTTCACTTGTTGATACACAAGACTGTCTTCATATTAACTCAATTACCTTTAATCAACTTGTTATTTACTCTTAACGTAACAAGAAATAAAAATCAATGTAATGATTCGTTGATACAGTTTAACAATGTTAATTATTGTTTCGAATCAACAAGAGTAAATCAATTGAATGGCTTCTCAGTTTCATCTATAAAAATAAATCCTTTTTCTTCCAATTAATCTATTCTTATCATCAGATTTCACGATGAACAAGTTGAAAACGAATTGATTGCAATCTAATTGACTGTTGATTAATCATTAAACAATGCAAATCCATTTGATCGATCAACGATTTGATGGAGAAAAAAAATGAATTTTAAGTTTCTTCTTAAAATGGTCAGCGAAGGAAGATGAAGATGAAAGAAATGGGAAAACAAAACACTTGAAAAAGTCTAGTTAATTGTAACTCTAATACAAAGTTACTCAACCTAAACCTTGTAACCTGTTTTTTCACCTTTTTTCATCTTCTCTTCATCCCAATCTTCAAGGTCTACTATTAACATGTTTAAGTGCAGGTTTGATGTTAATCTTAACCCTCATCATGAGAGTTAATCAAGATTATTCTGGACTTTTTGTCCCTCTCTTCTTGACCTTAATTTTGATGGAAAAATTGTCAAACTTTTTTTCCCCTTTTTGCATCTTTTCCAACCTCAACAGTCCTTTTTTGCCAATCAATTTGTGCCAATTTAGATTAATATTATTGCAGCAATTTGATTGTTTCAAATGTCTCTTGATTCCTGCATTTGTTGATCAACAACCCAATTGTTTCACTTCTCAAAGTTATTCACTGTTGAATGATAATAAAAAAGTAATAATATTACGTTAATGTTTCCATTTTGAAACACATCATGAGATAATGTTGATGATCATGAAAGCCTCTGTCCTTTTCATCTCATTGACAGTCAGATAAATGGTTGAATCCCCTGAAGGTGTAAAGAAGTAAAAGTGAAACAAACTATTTCTCTCTTGACATCAAACGAAATTTTCAATCATCAAAGCAATCTTATTTACTCTTAAGCGATTCAAGAAAACCCGCCTTGAAGAAGATGATGAACCCGAAGGAAGAAAGAAGAAGAAGAATGAAAAGGCAAAAAATATTGTCAAAGGCAAAGGCACTTGAAGATGATTTGAAAGTGAAGCAAGGATGAAGATGAAATTCACTTGTTTTAAGGTGAAAAACAAAACGATAAAGTAAAGATGAAAATTTTCTCCAAATTCAACTTCACTTTTGATCGGAAACATCGATTGAAACTGATGAAGATGGAAAAGATGGAAAGATTGAAATGTCGACATTTGACTTTTCGCCTCATTCCCTTGTCCAGTCACTTTGATAGCAAATTGCGAAAACTAGAAATTTGAAAGCGAATTGCAAAATTATCATAAATTGAAAGATGATAATGATGATGATGATTCTCCCTGGTCTAATTATTGACCATTTTCAGATCACGATTTGAACCAGAACCGGCTATTTCCCTTAAGCTATTAGTCGTTTGCTTTCCTCATCACTAAGATCAAGATGCAAGTCTCTCTTCAATTTTTTCCTTCTTTCCTCATCATCTTCATCATCATCTTCTTCTTCTCAATTCACTTTCCAAAAAAGTAAACTGAATAATAGGAAAATCATTTTTGCTCATTTTCCCTCCTCTTCATCATCATCATTTTACTAGCTTCTTCAGAAGCCTGACAGTCTTTCTCTTTCTTCCTCCCTTCATCATTTCTCTCTTCATCTTCTTCTCTCTCTCTCTCTCTTCAAAGTTAACGACCATTCCTGCCGGGCTAAATAGCCTTGAGCTAAACCCTGACTACCTGTATCATTGAGGGTTGCTCAAATTATATCCAAACCGAATCAAAACCTGGAAGAATCTCTTCTTCATTTAAGACTGGTCTTTATCTTCTTCTTTTTTCTTCTTGATCATCTTTATCTTTCCTTGGCCATCATCTGCTTGTTGCACAAATCCATTGCCATCTTCAAGTCATTTATTTGCTTCCATCTCTGTTTTATCTTCTTCTTCTTCTTCTTCTTCTTCTTCTTTTTACTTCAAGTTTAACTTCATCTCAAGCATCATGTTCACCATCATTTGAACATCTTTTACATTTTACAATTCAAGTCACAATCAACTGGAAACTGTACATTTTGCCCTTTCCACTTCTTCTGGTCAACCTTTTAATTTGTCACTTTACCATTAAACCATTCAGCTTATTTGCACATTTAATTTATTATTCAATAGATTGTTATTTATTATCATGTAATTGTAATATTAATGAACATTTACTTTTCCACTTTTATTATTGATCATTATCATTTCTATTCAATTATATTGCCATTTTGTTGAATAATTTAATATCTTTTTTACCTTCGATGAAAAATTGATTCCAATATGAAAAGGTTGACCAAAGCATTTTGATACTGTTTAAATAGCTGTGATTCTTGATTGCTAGTTATTATTCAATTTCAACGTTTTTTTGTCAACTTTTCTCTTTTTTTAACCAACATTACATTATTATTTATCGCGATTTACTGGGTTAATCTTGACTTGCTTTTTCCCTATTCTTTAATTATTCAATCAACTCTGCAATATTTTTACTCAAATTGTGAAAGTTTATAGAACCGTTTAATTTAGATTGATTGTTTTCGCTCCTTTTCCACTTTGTTTTTGTTTGTGTGTCAACAATTTAACTGATTGTAAACTGTAATTTTGTTGAAAATTTTAAAATATCATTAAGTTTAGGGGAAAAAGGCATTTTAAATTGGGCGCTTTTTTCTTGTTGCCAACTGGTAACCAATTATTTATAATGGTCAAAAGGCTTGAATATGTACTTTTACTGTTTTTTCATGTTTTGTTAAAGCTCAATTTAACTTTAACTGTTAACCCAACCAACCAATCTTCATCATAATCATTGGTATTGAATGTCTAGTTAACAGTGTTTTCACCATCATGATCATCATTTAGTGCTGTTTCTTCTCACCTCTTTACACCCCTTTCTTCTTTTGTCTTTCTTTACTTTCTCTTTCGTTCTACATTCATCTGCTTTACTTTTGGTTTTATGTTGATGAAAAATGACCAAGGAACCATAAATCTCGACTCAATGGGTTTTATATACCAATTTAACTATGGTTAACACCAAAAAAAACAACATTTTAAACACACAAATATTAACGTTGGAAATAAAGTGAAAAAAGATTTTGAATCTTTACCATTATCATCATTATTATCATCACAAGCAACACCAGTATCGTTGATCCATTCACTGCCATCTTCAACATGATATATTTACCGAACCCAAAGTTATACTCAAGATGATCATTCAAACAACAAAATGTTCCCTGTTATCTCCTAATTCCCGATTTGAACACATTTTTACTCTCGCTTTTTTCTTCCTTTACTCACTCATTTTGCTATTCAAGTATTGGTTTACTTGTAGGTTATGAAGTAAAAGAGGAAAGATGATGATGGCGAGAAGTTGGAGGATAGAGGAGGAGGTGGTGGTGGTGATGGTGGTGTTGCTGCTGGAAAATGGAGAAAGCAGTGGAAAAATGAAAGGAGGCTGAAAATGTAGAGGAAAATAATGCTCCATAACATTGGTTTAGTAGCCCTTGAAATCCCAACTTGAAATCTGAATTGTTTGATTGATGGTATTGATTCTCAAGTGTATTCTCATTTTCTTCATCATCTTCTTTCCCTGTGCCTTAACAATTTCTCTCTGTTGATGATAATTCTTCATGTAATCGGTAATCCTGTTGATGATGTTCATCTTTCTCTTTCTCGATTTTTTAGCTGTTTTCTGTTGCAGTTAACACTCATTTTACTTGATGTAACATATTTCAAAAAGTTTGGCTGGTTTTGGGTTAATACATTTAAACTGACAATGTTAAGATGATTAACTTTAACATTAACCAAGAAGGATAACTGCAACAACATTACCATTAACCTTACCGATTTACCTTACACTCTCTCTCAGCCTAAATTGTGATTTCCCGTTTTAATTATTAACTCTAATTATCCTCATGAAGTTGACTTATTTAATAGCATTTGTTGGTATTAATCCTTGAATCTTCCTCCTCTGTTAAATAATCAACTATCATCATTAAAATCATTTCATTTTCTCTCTCACACTTATTCACATCTGCATATAAGGTAAATGGAAACTTGTTCCGAACCATTTTTACCTTTGAACTCCTTCACCTCTTTCATTGTTAATGCCTCTAAATGGAGCTATTATCAGCTAATTAGCTTGATGAGAATAAGTTAAGTGATTTAACTTTACAACTTCAACAACAACAACATGAACAATTCCCTATTGCGCTCAAGTTGATTGATAAAAAGGTTTGATCACCATTTAGACACAATCGAGAGTTTCACATTTGCTCACTGTATGTCAATCAAAACAACACGCAACAATTAATTTGGATGATTAGTTTATAATAAAAGGAAAAGTTGAAAATTTAGGTAAAAATTGAGAGAGTGAAATGAGCTATTTTTTAAGGGTTAATTTCTGTGTAAAAAACCATTTGGTTCAACGGTTTTATTTTTACAGATTTAATTTGCGCTCCAAATTTAATTATCCTCTTGAGATGTAGAGGGAAACAATCAGATTGGTTGAGTTGTTTTTTAAGAGGGAAAAAGTTTTACCATAGCAAATAGCTTCTTCACCTTATGCTTCTATTTGTTTTGGAGTTTTCTGTTTCTGTCTAGAAATTTGTTTGATATTTTAATACAGAAATTTAATTTGTCTCTTTTTTGTATTTACAATTAACAAATCGGCAAGATTCTAAATGTGTGTTTAATTAAACAATGTTGCAAATCTAATGTCTGAGTTATAAATTGGTTGACAAGATGAAAGCAAACAGCAATGATTTTCGGTTTCTTCAGTTTTAAACCATCTTTTACTTCGTCGACTCATTAATTGTCTTTTGCCTGTTGTAATGTTGATATTATGTGTTCACCATGAAGCAAACAATTACTCGAGCCAAGTTCATCTTAACCATTTCTCTGTTCATCATCACCGGAGGCTGCTGCTTATCTCTCTTTTTACACCATAGCTGTGTCACCTTTTGAAAAATGGAAAAAATTACATCAAAATGAAATGGTTCATAAGATGATTCGCTTCAAATAGTCCGCTATCATCATTACCTTATGTTGCTTCCATAATCTTCATGAGTCTTTTGTTTTCCTTCTTCCTTCTCGTAAACTTTTTCTATGGAAAATAATTCAATGTTAGACAAATTCAGGTTCATTTAACCAAAACCTTCGCTCATCATATTTACAAGCAATTTCAATATTATCATCTTGAAAGTTGATTTAACAAAGACGTTTTCATCTTCATTATCATTTATTAGTATTCATTTTCTTTTTCTGGACTCTTTTGGTTTGATTTTGAATACATTGTTGATTTTAATGATGTTATTGGATGATTAAGAATGAAAAGATTGTCAGTTGTAACCAAGGGTAATGGAAAGACATGCAAAAAGCAGATTATTGAGTTTGATTTCGGATTACAGTTCAACCTTTTTATCTGATGGTGTTTCATCTTTGATCTATCATGGGAACAAATCTGATCTGTTACAGTAAAGAAGGAAAGAAGAAAATTCAAACTAATCATGTTTTTAAATATACCTTGATCACATATATGATTTATTTTCATGTATAGAAAGCTTTGATTATCGACTAAAAGAACAAGGTAATTTAATGATCTTAATTGGTCTCATTTTCATCTCTTGTTGGTCAACTTCACCATCATCTGTATTCAAGTTTATCTTTCATTATTTTTTGCTGTAATTGAGAAAAGAGAACTCAAATTGATATTCAAAAGGCTAATGGAGATGAAGGCAAAAGCAAAAGAACGAAACTAAATTTTGAAAGGACATCTTTTGCAAATTATCCTGAGTCAGACGATATTTAGTCTTAATCATGGCTAACCTGATGATCTTTATCAGTAGAAAGTTTCCTCTTTTTACCTGTTATTTTGCTCTTTGATTTGATCATCTTGATTATCCTCGGGATATCCGGTTGGATTTAACTTTTGACTAACTCTCCAAGTCAGAAGGTAAACAAGAGACTGCCGAAGCAGGCAGAAAGAAATCAAAGAACCTTTGATTGCAAATAATTCAACTGATACACTTAAAGTTGAAGGTTGCAAAGGGAAAAAGGCTGATGATGAAGAGAAAAAAATGAAATTAATTCTGATTACTGGTTACCAATCATCAGCTATATTCTGTTGATTGCCATCAAATGTATTCACCAGATTCTTTTAAATTACTTTTTCAATCAAACCCTCATTCATGGTGATTCAGTGATGATTATTGAAGGCGTGTCAAACCAGATCAACATCTAAATCAACATCATTATTTTTCATCTCTAGGATCATTTCACCATTTTTCCTGTACTTACTATTACTGTTATTATTTTGTTTTACACTTTCATCCAAAAGTTACCAGATTGATCTATCTTTGCCATTATTTTGCTCTATGATTTCTTCAAAACTATCGATTCTCATTACTGACTTAAAATTTTTATTCAATCTTTAAATGTGTTTACCCGCAGCTACAAACATCATCATGTTCATCATTTAATTTGTCATCATTTTTTTCTGGTTAAATTTGTTGTATTGAAATATAAAGTAAATGAGTGGTTACAAATGTATCATCATATGGTTAAGAATGCAAATGGAGAGGAAATCAGATTAGCTAATTATTCTTGAAGCAAAACTAGCATTCCTTCATTTCTTAATTGATTCAAATTCTAAGAGCATTTAACATCATTATCATCTTTACCATGATTGTTACCACCATCGTTATCATGCTCATCTTAAGAGCGTCTTTTCATCAACTGATAGATAGAAATGGTTGATGAAGAGTTAAAGGTTTCATGGTTATCCGTTTAGTGTATATGTGTGTTATTTATGTGTGAATAGCCTAAAGCAATTACTCAAACCTAAATGTTAATTAACCAGAGGAGAGAAGATAACCCAATTTACATCAGAATCTTGTTGATAGAGAGTGAAAAAGGGTTTACTGCAGCAAAAATTGGCTCAACAGAAAGGAAAAGATTCATGACGAGAAAATGGCAAATAGTTGAAATCAGACGATGAAGAGCAAGAAAAGAGGGCAACAATCAAAATCTATTGGACTCTAAATAATCTTATATCTAATTCTCTCAACCCTTTTCTCTCTTTCTCAATTGTTTAGTTAATCCCAGTAGCAATTTTACATTTAATGATTTCATCTTCACTTCTGTTTCTTGATTAATCATGTTGTAAACCTTTAACCTTATCCCTTACACATAAACTGGTAAACATTTCTCGTCTAATGCAATTGGGTTTAAAACCAAAAGACATTTTTATCGGCAATTTATTAAAGTTGCCATAGCTGCTAATTGAAATAATAGATAAGACTAGAAATGGAATTTCAATAACATCTTCTGTTTCAACCCTTTCTGTTTCTCAACTTAAAAGCTTAAGATAAAGCCTTATATAATGCTTTTCTGGTCACTTTTGAACTCTAAATCATTTGTCTATTGTCGCTCAACTTACTACTCTTTGCTTGACGTTTTTCCCTCCATTTTTACTAATAAATTGTGAATCAACTTCTGAAGTCATTCTAATGTTTTGTCCTTTGCTATAACACTGTTAGTCTAACAGTCATTATTTAAACTCCTCAACCTGTTGGCTGCTTATCTGATTTTCATGTTTTATTTGTTTCATTTTAATCACCTTTTTTTCTTCTTTTTTTCTTGTTACAGAACTTGTAAATGGATTGTGGATTGATACATTTTTGAAACCTTCTCTTCGGAATATTTAAATTGTAAATCAGATTGTGCATCTTGGTTAAGTTTTATTCATAATCTAAACTGGGCTGTAAATACATATATTTAACAACAAAAAAAGGTTAAGCCGCTTCTTATATTGTATTTGGTTAAAACAAAGTTGAACAAGATTATGGAGAAACCGGTAACTGTTTACTTGATTGCACTTAAATTTGATAAATTGAGATGTAAGTTGCAGATTTTTTTACATTTTATTTGCCCCCTCATTTCAACATTATCATGTTCACCTAACACTATTCCTACAGGTTACTGTGATAATCCGTATTATCATCTTTATATGTTGCAGACAATTCAATTTTTGAATCTCTATTCTAACTTTATCATCTTCATCATAGCTTAACAATAGCATTATTCCAACATCTTTTTGTACTACATTCCTTCCTTTATCCTCTCTACCTTTACACATTTTACTTATTATATTATATTAATCGATTGATAAATGTTGACTTCTTTTCATTATTCACTCTTTATTATTTTTTTTTCTTTCTATTTAACACATGTTTTTTACCTTTTCATTCAGAGCTACCATGGAGTTTGTGTATATTTTAAATTTAATTATTTTGCTACTCGGAACCTTAATTGTATCATCATTTGAACCTGTTACTTCAATATCATTAGCCAATGGTGCAGGTGAAACACCGACATCTGATAGACTATCAGATAGAAAGCGAGTCCGCAATAATGCTGCACTTGCAGCTCTTAGTGATCAACCCATAAGTAAAGAAGAAAGTGGTACACCGAGTCGAACAAGAGGTAAAAAAGAAAGTTCTGTAAATCGTGAAACTCATATTTATCTACACCACCAATTCCCATGACAGGCAAATTAATTTACACAAGAATCGTTTAACTTTTCTCTTTCTCTGATTCTCTCCTGTATCACAACAGTTACATGGGTTGGTGATTGCCTGTTCGTTTGCTTGCTTACAATCATCAACAACACATGCAATATTTTTTTATATCTAGTTAAATTAGGTGTGAGAGATGAAAGTGATAAAGAAAGAAGAATGAGAGATTCAGTGAGATGCTCAATCATGTCAACAACAATCTTGATATTGATAAATCCATTTCTTGAGTCTGTCTATCTTTTTTTCTCCTTTTTTCTTTTCTTTCCATTTCTTTGGCCATTTACTCTAGCCAATATTTCACCGATATTGAATGTGAACTTCCTCTGAGAGAGAGAGAGAGAGAGAGAGAGAGAGAGGAAAAAAGTGAGAGCAGGGAGAACTATTTCAGAGAGAAAGGAGAGTCCAATTTATAGACAACCTTGTCAGAATTTATCTTAACGAATCACTCTACATTTGGAAACATTTTCACCTTTCTCTTGCCTTACATATATTTCTTACAATTTTATTTATCCTCTCATATCTTTTGCCAGTTTTGCTTGTAAATGTAATATGTCTAATATGTAAGAGCGTTATGTCTCTCGAGAGCCTGCCGAGAACTGTCAAGACCTGTCATCACCAATTTTCTATTAATGATTATCAACTTTTCTTTTTCTCTCTCTCTCTCTTTCTCCACTCTTACATTCCATGAAAAACTGATTCTAATTTGATTCTGTTTGTCATTCTAAAACGATCATGTATTTTATTGATATTATTTTCCTTTTTGCATTTTGCTATTTCATTTTTATCATTTTTCTATTAACTCTTGTTTTTTCTTTTACCTTTCAGGTGAAGCCAAAATCAAGCAAAGATTTGCCATTGAACCAATGGATAAATCAGCAATCATTGGTGATACGGTGTTACTCCCATGTAGAGTTGAACATAAAGTAGGTCCTCTCCAATGGACACGGGATGGTTTTGGTTTAGGTCCAGATAGGAAATTAGAAGGATTCGCTCGCTATGAGATGATAGGTAATGATGAAGAGGGTGATTTTTCATTACAAATTAAAGGTGTCTCCCTGGAGGATGACGCTACTTATCAGTGCCAAGTAGGAGCAGCGGATGGAGTTGGTGGCATTCGCTCCCGAGATGCTGCTCTAATTGTCTTTGTTCCTCCCGAACCTCCCAAAATTGTTCAAGGAGATTTCCTTCGGACAACTGCAGGAGTTACTGTAGAATTAACCTGTGAATCTCATGGTGGTAAACCTGCAGCCGAGGTAAGATAATCACACACACAAAAACACAAGCACATTCTATAAATTTATCCCATCATCTTCTCATTATTATGCTAATTTCACCAACAGTGTTCTTGCTCCTCGCTCTTCCCTTACCTATTGTTTATCTGCTGGCCCTTTTTATTCCCTTTTATTCTATCTATCTCTATCTCTCTCGCTTCAAATTTGAAGCAACATTCTTTTACTCATCATCAACACATTATAATGCTTCAACATCATTATCATCATCATTATAAGTCATTGATTCTGTCCTTTTCCCTTTTGAAGTTTTGTCTTTCTTTTCTTTATTTACTCTTTCAGTCTTTTTTTTCAATCTTTCTCTCTCACACACATTCTCTCCCCATTCGATGATTGTTTGAGAGCCTTCGATCATGCCTTGAGGCTCTTCAGGGCATCGTAAAAAATTGAAATAAAACTGAAATAAGAGAAAAATGAGCAAAGATTAAACTTGTATCGTTGCTCCTGTATCTTCGCTATTACCTCTATTTCTTGTCATTTTACTTTTTCCCTTCTCTGCTCTCTTTTTCATCATCCCCTGATCATCATCAGTTCTTGTCCAACTAGTTTAGTCAGTATATTTTAGCACAAAGATACTTGTATTAAATAGAGAGAGAGAGAGAGAAAGAGTCTAACATAGGATGGGTAAACAGAACATTGAAATTTTTGAAAAGACTATTCAAATGCAATAGATATAATTATACCATCGATTTATTCAAGTCCATTATTACTATCTCGTGCTTTCCACTTTCTATTATATCCTTCATTATCATGTATCTTCATTTTTGTCCAAATATCGGTGGTTATTCAATTGATTATAATTTGGCGAAAGCCACAAACCAAGAAAACAGCTAAAGAAAACAATCAGCAAACTTTTCTCTCTCCGCTATTTACAACTAATCTACCCAAACTTTCTTGACCTTTTTGCAAGCTGAAGGTTACAAACTTAAATCTAACGATCTTATCCTTCAAATTAACCAAACGACCAGGGACAATTACATGCTATTTTAACATATCGTTTGACAAAATATCAGTAGCTAGAAAATGTTAAGTATAAGTGTTGGTATCTATAGATGGTATAAAATAATTAATGTTTAAATAATTGTTACTTTGAAACTAGTTTCAACTCTAATTACAGATATTATTTTGCTGATTTCTGATAAATGTTTAGATTTTTCAAAATTGAGACTAAAGACTCTGGGGAAAAACTAATTTCAGCTTTATTTGTCTTTTTCATTCATGATAATCTCTTTCTCTCTCGCACTTGCATACATTAGTGTGTGCTTTACACATTTTATCAAATGTCTTTGCATAAATGAATATAACTAAAAAAGTCTTCTGTTAATATTAGTAAAAGTTGATGGTAAGCAAAGTGATTAGGTTTATTTGAGCAAACCCATTTAATTAGCTCCACATGATTGGTATTTCATGGAAGTTTCAGGCAAAACAGTTTCTTTTCATCTTATCGTCGTCTCACCCACATCCATGCTCTTCCTATTTACTTCATTGTCTTCCCTGTACCTCTCATATACTTCACATTTATAGGTTAATGTAAGTGAATCTAAATAGTTAAAAAAAAGATTCTCTTTGGTAAACATTTCCCGTTCCAATCTTTCTCCTTTCCTTTTCCTGTTCCATTCCTTAACTTTCTCATACTGTTGATGAAATTAAGCTTTACCTAGAAAAGGTGATTGTAACATGGAGTAGAAAGGTTGAAACATGAATTTTATGATTAATTATCATGTCACCGTATTTTATCCTCTCATTTAGTTAGTTAAAATGTTGCTTCAAATAGGATTATAACCTCAACATTAAACTTGATATTTATTCAAAATGGCTTGTCTTTATTAATAATGTTATCACTGCAATCATTTGTTCATTAATTTAAATTGTGCATTTTGATGCCTTTTCCTTTCCAATTCCCTTCTCATTGTTTAATGTAAAATTAACACATTTTTCAATTCTTTTCCAGCTTACATGGCTTGATGGTGATGGTAATCCAGTTACCACTGGAATTACTCATACAAATCAATTTTTAAGTGACGGTAAACGTGCCAATTCAGCCTTAAAATGGACTTTCATCCCTGGCCGGGAACATCATGGTAAAGAATTTACCTGTCGAGCTGAAAATCCAGCTCTAAATCAACCACAAAAAGCTCATATCCGGGTTGAGGTTAAATATAAGCCGGAGATTCAGTTGACATCAGATAAAACTTCTTACATGGAAGGAGATGATGTAAGATTGTCATGTAAAGCACTAGCCAATCCACCAGATATATTATTTAAATGGTATCGTAATGGCGAAGTGGTAACAAGTGACTATTCAAATAATCTGGTTATACCCAGAGTAACCCGAGACATGAATGGTTTTCCATTTACCTGTGAAGCCTCCAATTCAGTGGGCACCTCAAAAGAAACTTATACTCTGAATATCCATTATGGACCAGTTTTCCGGACTTCACTAGAAAATGTTTACGCTGCTGTTGAAGGTGAAAATGTGAAACTCAAATGTGAACCTTTGGGTAATCCTAAACCCGAGATTATGTGGCTTTACAATGGGTCAAGCAAAGTTCTTAGTACCAACTCTGAGCTTGTTATACCTTCTATGAGTGAAGATAAAGCAGGTCGTTATGTTTGCCGTGCATCCGTTCAAGGGTTTCCTGAAGTATCATCTTCAACCCACGTTTTTATAAAAGGTAAGTCTAAGTGGTGCTACACTTTTTATTTCAATGTACATTAGTGAATGTTGAGCCGCACGAAGCAAAAAAAAAGTTTCATCATTAATACATCATCTACTTCATCATCTGTATTGTATACTTTTCCTGATGATAATGAATACCATATAATAATTTTCTTTCTCCTTCTACTCACTCTATTTTTGCAAGTAATAATATCAAAATCTCTACTCTTGCTCATTATAATTTGCTATTTTTAATCAACTCACCCAAACTCACCAAGTAAAGGGAAAAATGAGCCAACAAAAAGCAACTTTAATGCAAAATGATAACTTTCCGGTTTTCATGAAAAGCCATCATTTTTTTCTGTCGGCCTGTACATTTTCAGTCTTCCATCTTCATCTTTCTTCTCCTTTAATTCATGACTTACAGTTTCCTTTGCCTTTCTATGCTATCATCATATGACCTCAACATTTATACAGAATCTTGTTTTTTTTCTCTTTACTTTTTGCATCTCAATTCTTAATATCAATTGCAACAAGCATTTCCTTGCTTCTTAAGACTCCTTCAGAGAAGGAGAAACGTTATTACTCAAGACAGAAAAACAATCACAAATAGACAAGCAAACATTCACAACTTAATGTTGAACTGTGACTACCATTTGCTACTCTAGCTACTGGATGACTTTAGGTTAACTGCAATTAGTTGATGAAAGCGATGTTATTGTTGGTAGTTGTTGATGTGACGGTGGTTAATGTTGACTCTGTTTTAGCTTGAAAAGGACCATAAAAAGGGGAGTAAAAGGAAAGGCCTCAAACGTTAATGAACATAAACATTAGCAGAATAACTAAGCCGTCTTTTCGAGCATCGTTAAGATGGACACTGTTTTTCCGGGTTTCCATCAACAAGTTTCAGAGCAGCCAGGAAAAAAACGAGTAAAAGTTTTGATAATTGATTGTTTAACTTTTTAAATTAATTTTTTCTCTCCTCCTTTTGAAGCAGACAAATAAACATTTGAAATTGATTTTGATTGCTTTGCTTGTCTCTATTTGTTGATTGTGTTGGTGACTTTCACTGAGATTTTATTGATAAACATGATGAGGATTTCAGTTGATTTTGATATTGCCTTCTTCCCTGGCATTTCAGTTTTATCTTTCATAACTTTTCTTAGATGTTTGTTCAATTGATGCAATTTATTGCCTGGCAAGTTTGTCACCAGAAGAGCAATTGGATTGGTTTCAATCAAGTTTTACCTCTCGCCATTTACAATCATTATCATCTTTTCACGATGACAACGATGATGATGATCACCAACATCAGGACCACAACTCTAACCCAAATCATTTCTGAGAAAATAATGATTATAGTGAGAAATTTAACAAATCTATTAAGCAGATTCTCCTCGAAATTCAATCTGATTACATGTGATTCAATCTGTGAACCATTCCATTGCCATCAAATGATTTAATATCAGCAAATAGTGTCTTGAAATTTAGCTTTTTACTCAAAACTCTTACTGATTGATCTTTATTACATCTTTTCTTTTCTCCGTTCATTATCATTCCTTTAACCATCAACTTTTTTAATCTTTTAAAGATGATCATTACTATTTAATATCACTTATTTTGTTGATCATTTCTACTTTTAACATGTCTGTCAGTCTTGCTTTACTCTCTTCAGACTTGTTAAACATCTTTATCCTGAACAATTTGTTTCCTCAGACAACAGATGAAAGATGAATTGTCCATTTAATTTATCATCAACCATTGAACAAAAAATTATACACAATTAGGCTTCTCTTTCAATTCCATATCAACTTTATCATTTTGTTCCTTCAATCTCACCCGATCATCTTCAATTTTCTCTCTCTCATCGTTCATCTTCTGTTTAATGGTTAACAATCAAAAAGTAAATTTCACTTTTCCATTCTACAATATCTTGCTATTTTTTAACATTCACTAAGATGGATTGATTGTCTTGTAGATCCAGTTAAACAAGATTCATACATACACACAGAAGTTTAATGTATAAATGTATTAAAAAATGTATCTCCTCTTGTTAACAACTTTATGAAAAAGATGATGAAGATGTGAAGATGGCTTAAAGTTAACATGTAAAAAAATGTTGCATTTTTTGTTTCTATGTGTGATGCTTTCCACATTCATTTTTCCCCACTCAACGGAACCCTACTGATGATGATTTAGAAAACCTAATACAATTACAATGAATCTAATTCTGTTTTTCTTTTTCTCTTCCTTTCCTTCTCTCTTTCTTCATCCCATTCTTACGACAGGTCCACCGAAGATTATGAGCCCATCAATACAATATGCTGTTGATGATGAAACTGTTAAAGTTGAATGCATTGTACACTCCGTGCCATTACAAAGTAAAGTTACCTGGATCCACAATTCACAGGTACGCCTTTTTGGTTGCTTACCCATTAGTGAAACAATTTAATCTCAAGGCTTTAATGTGATGGTTACACAATCCCAGGATAAGAGATATGAGAAAAGCTTTTGATGGTTAATGTGAATACAATGAGAGGAAAAATTGAATCATTTCCATCAATTTGTACCATCAACCTTTAACTTTTTGATTAGCTTCTTTACCTGTTCATCATTATTGAAGAATCGCATTTTGTCAAACGAAAAAGCAAACGTAAAACAAGTCAAAATCACATGAAGACGAAAGATCTTGAAATGAAATTGAAATCTACATTTTTCTGAAACTTTTCTTCTTCTTTTGTTATTGTTTCATTTGTCTACTTCATGAAACTTTTAGTTTCTTCTTTTCCAGCTTCTATCTTCTCATTTCCTAGTGTTAATAACTTAATCTTTTTATAATAACAACATTACCTTTTCTTGAGGAGAAACCAATATTCTTATATAGTATCTATAAAAGAGAGACTGAGATGATGAAGATGAAGAAAAAAAGATAACTGTAATGAAAGTGCATAAAATGGCATTATCAAAGATATTGTAATGCCCTGAAGGTGTCTCCGTTTTTCCCCTGGTTTATAATATTGTATTATTGTTCAATTGTTTTCCAGTTTGATTGTGATTCCTGTTGATATAAGAGAAATAAGTTAGATCTTATTTTGCTTTATTCAATCACACCTTAATTTTATGCACCTATTTTAATGAGACACTGTTAATCAACTAATGTTCGATTGTTAATTTCGTTTTCTTTCTATTTTTCCCTTCTATTCTTTCTTTACAGACTATTGATATTGATAATGATCAAGATTTTGAGGTGATCGAGGAAAACAAACCATCCGAATCAATCACTCGAAATGTATTGATAATCCATAAAGTAAAAGAGGAAAACTTTGGCGATTATAACTGTTCAGTTTGGAATGAATATGGACAAGATTACAGGATAATCCGTCTAGATAAGCAAAGTAAGGATTGACTGTTGTTTCTTGTGTGTTTCATCATTGGTCCAATTATCGTGTTTTTCAATCAAGCTCAAGACACAGCAAGCGTAAAATGGATTTGCGCTCTCAATGTTGACTATTATTTCTAACTTTTCAACTAAAACATGGTGAAATGGGAAAGTAAAATGAAGCAAACTGATGAAAATGAAAGATGATTTAGAAGCAAAAGATCAATTTTCTTGTTGGAAGGGAAAGCAAAAGTTACCGTTTAAAGTTATGATTTTCATCTCTATTCTTATCTCGAGCTTCATTCCAGTAACCAGTTATTTAAAAATATCGATTTAACCATCAAAAAGGCAAAAAGAATAGTAAAATGCCTTTGTCTATTCGCAATCTTTCGTTGACTTTGCAACAGTAGATATGAAACATTGGAATTAGTAAGGCAACTCAAAGAGGAAAGAAAATCTTTGTTTCATAAATTCAACACGAAAATGATTTGTTAAGAAGTGAAATATTGTTTGAAAAAGATATCATCATCATCATCGTGATATTCAGTATTCATTTTTACCCTTTTCAACTTCTGTGTCTTTACAGTTTTGGTAACTGAATGTGAAGAGTTAACTTTTTTTGTATGATGAGGTGAAAAAAGGGTTGAAGATGATGAAAATGAAATGAAAGTTATAATGTGAAAAATTGTGAATTTGTTGAAGATTCATTTTTTTCTCGCTTAAAAATTGAGTTGATTGTTGCAGTGAAGTTACAGTTAAGTGTAAATCAAAAATTTGTAGACCGTAAGAGAAACTAAATCAGCTTTTAATCTCAGCCAGAATGGTTTTAAACTTGATTCAGATTGTTTCATAAAATTGACTTAAATTGTTGAACAGGCAAAAAAAGTATCTTTTCCTTCTCATTTTCTCATTTTCAAGATAATTTGAAATGGTTTCTTCTTCTCTTTGCTTCCTTCTCATCTTGTCAATTTTAGTTATTCTTGATCGTTTTTACATGAAAAATGATGAATTTTGAATCATTTTTTCGTCTCTCCTTTCTTATACCTAAATCCATTTGCATGCGAAAAAAACAACAACTGAGCATACGATAAAAGAAAGATAATAGAAGTGAATCAAATCTTGAGTTTAACTTGATATTAACATGATTATTGACATGAAACATCAACAATAACCATCAAGCTTGATTATTTACGCTTTTAATCTTGTTATTTCAATTTTTTCTATTTACTATTGATGGTTTACAGTATAAATTTAGTGATAGCAAGAAGCAAAAAGTAGGAAGCTAAATCAAATAATAATAACAGACAAGAAGAAGCAGTGAAAAAACAAAGCACAATTTAATGTCAACCTTATCAAATTATTTTTATATAATACTTTTTTGGGTGAAAAAGGGTCAAGATGAGAGGAGAAAGAGATTGATAAAAATGATGGAAAACAATCATTGAATGGTTATTGTATTAAGTGTGAAAAGGCTGAAAGGTTATAAAAGTTGAAATGTTAGGTGAAAGGAATCAATGTGAATCAAGGTTGATGTGAATCTGAATGAGTTGCTAATGTAAATGATGACGATAAAAGATGCATTTTGCCATCTTCTCAACAACATCTATTGATGATAAATTATTGATGATGATTATGAAGAGAGCAAGAGAAAAAGAAAGGTGAAGAAGGCTGCAAAAGAAGTCAAAGAGTTTAATAGAAAATGGAAAATGTTCTATTCTTATATTGAACTCTTTATTAACAAAAGTGGTTGCCTTTTTTTGATATATTCATGAGGATTAAAAGAGCTTCTAATAAAATGAATAGGCACACACCCTGTTAAGATTTTGATGATGATTATGATATTCAATTCTCATTTTCACCTTTTACTTCTTGATCTTTTTTGCTCAGGTTATTTGATCAATTGACTGTTACCTGAAACAATTCACAAGCCACCCTCATGATCTATTATCATGTTATATATCATCATGTTCATCAACATCATCAACATTAATATTATCTCTTCCTCAGTAAAAAAGGAATAAAAGATTTACTCCTTTTTTCCACTCTTCGTTTCTCTCTATTAACATCTTGTTTTTTTTCAGAAGTAACTTTAGTAGTAAATGTATATATGTATATATTTATCTTGAAATGTATCAACCACGGAAATCAAACTCATCATCATTAGCATTCTCATATTCCTTCTCTCCTTGATTGCTATCATTTTAACACCAAATCAGACTTTATCATATTCACTTAACCTAACATTTTAACCTTACCAAAATAGTTAACATTTCATCAACACATCAACATTACTGTTATTCATTTATTAATATCAGACACAAGAAGAGATTTCTGTTTGTTTGTGTGTGTTTCTTGGTTACTCAAAATACTAATTTTATCTTTTCCCTAATGATGATTCGCTTGATTCTCACAGAATCATGAAATCATTTTATCCAACTAAATTGCAATTTTGCTCAAGATATATATATATATATATTTATGTTTCGTTATATATATTGTTGAAAGATCTACTTTCTTTATCCTATTTATTTATATTGTGTATATCACACTATTACATGCTCTTTTGGGTTAAAAGAATTGGATAAAAGTAAAGTGGCAATAATGTAAGCCTTTGCAATGTTGATGATGATTATGATAATCATTATAATGATGATGATGGTGATGGTGTGTCGGTCAATTTCGGACTCTTTTCTGTTCCTTTTTTTGCCTGAGTCGGTTTACCTTCAAACCATCTTCAACTTGAATTGTTTCTTTTGTTTCTTTCCCTTCATCACCTCAATTTCATCATTAGGTTTTTGTCTACTTACTTTACTTTATTTCACTTACAATTTTCCCTTGTTATCATCATTATCATCATCATGAACATGTTATCACTTTTATGAAACCAATATCTAATTCAATTGGCTTCAACTGTTTCCTTGCTTGTTGTTTTTCTGTGTGTTTCTCTTCATCTTGTTCTTGATCTTATTCTCCTTCATCTTCACATCTTTTCCTGTTCCTCTTTTTTACCATCTTCATCTTTTCCTTCTCATCTTAATTCTCTCTATTTTTTCTTCCTTTATCACAGAGAGTTTTCCCATGTTAATCATAGTGGCTACAATTATTGGTAGTATTGTTGCTGTTGTTTCCGTTACAATAATTGTAATACTTTGCATGAAACGGAAATCAAACTTGGATGGTGATGACTACCTGAGTGATGTTAAGAAAGAGTCCAATACGAGTAAAATAGGATCCAGTTTAACCAATTCAAGTAAAACCTTGACCAATGGGTCAACCAGTTTAACCAGTAACGGTACTTTAACCAAACATCATCAACAGCAACAAGGTTTAACTCATCTTGGACTGTCACCCTCTCAACAACAGCAACATCTTCACAGTCTTCATCTTCACCAATTAACACAACAATCACAGCATCCACTTCATCATCATGTTGTCGATACAGGCTCATCGGGTGCTGATTCAGATTTAAAGGTTGAAATTCGAACTGCCTCATCATTATCAGAGAGAGGTCATTGGGATGACCTTAATGAACCTCCATCAGTTGATCCAACAATCACAGCCAATCAGATACAACAAGTTGTCGACAATATTTACAATTATACTGCTCAACCTCTTTACTCACCTAGCAAGGTACATTCACACATTTTCTGACTTTTTCAATCTTTTATCGTTTTTATCTTCTTGTTCCTCTCCTTTCACCGTCATGTTAGTGTGTAATAACTTAAATACAATGTTGACCCTTGCGGCAGTTTTTCAGTCTTTTTAGTCAGGTCAGGATGAAGAGTGTCAGAAAATAAGAGAAAGAAAAATGGATGAAAGATGATGAGCGTCTTGATTACCGGTCATTTTGATCCAATTGATCGATTCAGTCTCACACTTGTGTGACGTTAAACATCAAACTTATTATTACCTTTTTGCTCTTTTCATTATTATCATCTTGTTTGTCTTCTTTGATACTATTTGTCTTTCATCTTCTTTTTTTCTCTATCTTCCCTTTAGCACAGAATTATCATTATATTTAATCTGTCCACCCATCATTTGTTTTATAAGGTTACCCTTGATTGCCTTAAAGGATCTAATGAGCCCGACCCTTCCCAGCCCTTCCCAACCCAATTGGTACACCTTCAATGTAGAGACTTGATCTTCACTTATCAACCTTTTCCCTTCTCTCATCCATTGTCTTGTATTTAGTCCCTCTTCTCGGACAAGTTGACACTAACGATACAAATTACCCAAATTTATGCTCCTCCGAGGCTCCTCTTTTTTACATTATTATTTTTTATCAAGTAGCATCGTGATAAATGCCTTTTAATATTATCCTCAAATTGTCTTGTTTAGTTTTTCTTTCTTGCTATTATTCTGAAGTTAAATTTTAATAATAATAATGAAATGAACAATAATTGACATGATTAGGGATTGGTAGCAAAAGACAAATGAGATTAATGAATTCAAATCTTATAGATTAACTTCTTTAGCCTTTTTGCTGCCCAATTATCTCGCTCATTTGCTGTCCTTTATTTCCCAGCTCAATTGCGCCTTATAATCAAAAATCTTAATCACTCTGATACCAACAATTAAAATTCAATTGTATCTCTAATTCATCTTTCTATTTATTTTCACTTTCACAGGATTCATCAAATAATAACGGGTATATCCCATCATATGTTGATTACAACCGTGAATATCTTCCGCCTCCGCCATTAACCCAAGAAGAGTCTCAACAGCAAGAGGCTCAACAACATCATCATCTTCTTCATCAGCAGCAGCAACAACAGCCAAGCCCAGGAAGCTTGATGTCAGTTTCCCAACAACAACAACCTCAATATCAAAATCATCATCAAATTCAGCAACAGCAACAATTGGCTGCCGCTGCTGCCGCTGTAGCTGCTCAAGGACAATTGTATAGCTCAGGAGCCTTATTGAATAACCGTGACTCTTACATTGATCCTAATTATGGCTCTCTCACATTAGATTCACGTTATCGTTCTTCATCCTACCTAACCTCACCAAATTCATATCTACGAACCACATCAAACACTCCAGGTTCCAACAATTTAGCAACTTTAACCCCCAAAAGTAGCCAGCCATCTCCTAGTGCCCTTAGCTCCATATATAGTACAAGCCAGCGTTACATAACTAGCCCATCGTCCAATCAGGTTAAACAAGGTACACTTGCTACTCACGTTTAACCCAAAGATACTAAACATAAGCAACTTTAATTTAACAAAGGAATGAAAAAAGAAAGCAGCTTTGCGATATAAAAGATATCATTCTCATCCATATCATGCCAATCTTTGTGTTTTTTAATGATGTTTCTCTCTCAATAAGCATAAGGAGAAGCTTCACTCGTCAAGTTGTTCACTCATCATCACGCATTAAAAATCCTCACATCATTTCAATTATCATTGTTATTGTCATTTTCATCAACAAAAATTCTGCTCATATTGTTCATCACTCGCCTGTTATCAAGTGATACCTCATCTTCCCCCCTCTCCAACTCCCACAACTATCTGGCTCGTATAAATTTCAAGTAAAAAAGTGTTATTTAAATGGAAAAGAAGCGCAAAACAATTGATAAATATATATGGAAAGCTACAAATGAACAGATCCAATCTATATAAATATTACGATAGAGAGAAAAGACAAAATTTTAAATATAAATATAAACTGACAAGTGCTTATGGAGACTTTTTCTCACACTCTTCATCACTTTTTACATCTTTCTACTTATCTGTTATTTCCTCTTCTCTTTATCCTTTGAAGCCCAATTTTTGTCATAAAAATGATCACTTTCACCCTGCTCACTCTCAGATTTTCATCTCTGTTTCTCTTCGTTAACTTGTTCTTTCTCCTGTGTTAAACCATCAATATTATCATCACTATCATTAGATGGACCTTTCGTGAGATTGAAAAGCAAGGTTGAAAAAAGAACTGAACCTTTTCAATTTCACCCAATAAAAGTTAACTATCTTTTAATTTTTCCCTGTAAATATTTCTCGTGATTAAGTTGATTCCTTGAGTTTCAATTATCTTCATCCTTCAACCTTTTCATGTCCTCTCTCTCTTCAAAATTCATCTTCTGTTTTACCGGTCAATCCAAGGCCATTTGTAAATCTTTTTTTTTCTCTCAAAATAAAGAGAATTTGTTCTTTCAAAATTGCCTTATTTTTTCCTTTCATTACTCCAATCATGTTTAACAATTATCTTAATTTAGCGTTCATTTTATTCGGATCGATGAGTGATGAAGACAATTATCAATGGATTGGAAGGGAAACTTGATAATGACCAAATCTATCGGACTTTTCCTGCGGCAAAATCAATATCCTCATGTTTACTCTCATATTATCAAACCCGCATTCATTAATCTGATTCACTTTGGCTCAGGTTAATTCAGTCCATTCAATGAATGAGAAGAAGACAAGAATTTGGTTGAAAAAAGAAACAAAATTGAACCAATAATTATCTACAATTGGGTGAATTGTTAGGGTTCATACAATCAAATAAGAAAAAAAAGGTGTTCAATTGAAATCATTGGAGTCATCAATAGTTGAAAGGAACCCAAATGATACTTTAATTATTCATCAAGGAAATGGATACAATCATTTACAGGGTTAATCACTATTTGATTGCATTAAATGACTGAGAATAAAGAACAAGAAATTTAATTAAGACTCTTAATTGTTGCCACTCTTGGTTTGTGTCCAGTTTTCAAAAATCAACTTTAAAATGATTCTTTTTTCTTCTAACTTTTACCAGTTTGTACATGATTGGTAAACAATTAACAAGTCAACAACATTGAGTACATTCAAGGGTCCAATTTAAATTACACTCAAGCATCTTAATCGACTCACGTTGTTGATTAAAATGATGGGCTAAAAGGGAAATAAAAATGTCGATCAAATTGTTAAATGCATTTTTCGTTTACCTTTTCTTCATTACCCATTTCCATTAAGCATTTTGTACCGCTTTTTATCAACTCAACATGATTCAATTTCAAGGTAAATTAAACAATTTTTCATTCAACGTGCAATAAAGCAAATTTATGTAAGCAAAGTGAACGATTGATTAAACAAGAGTCTCAATTGGAAGCAGCAAATTGTAACAATAACATGAAATTGAATGGATGCAAAGTTAGGTCCGAGTCTTGATCTGCTAACGATAATCAAATCATGATTATTATGAAAATAATGAAAATTAATAGGATTTAAATGAGTTTCATTTGCTTTTAAACGATAATCTTAATCCAAGCATATTTAGGGATTCATTGTTTGATAATTTTCATTCTCAACCTTTCACTGTTTCTAAATGAGCAAATTTATGTGATTAATTGATTAATCAATAGCAAGATACCTTTAAAGTTGAAATGTTTTCCAATGTTCATTTACATTTACAGGGAGAAAAAGATGAAAATGAAAGGAAATGAGAATGTTTTCCTTTCTTTCTTCCCCTTTCATCATTACTGTGTTTGGAGTTTGGTTTGGTTCGGATGATGAAAAGGATGAAAATGATGGAAATGATGAACATGATGATTCTTTTCACAGTGACAGTTAACCTTACACCATTTAACCATCATGACAATCCTCTTCACTTGTTTTTGCAAGAGATTATCTGAATGTCTGAATGGATGAAGAAACGAAAAAGAAAAGGAAGATGAAGAAAAAGAAAACACTTTAATATCATAAATATCAAGTGCAATTCACAATGTGAATTATGATCTTGTTGTCACGTAAAATGCAAACATCGACAATGAAATATTAAGTGATGTTGACGATATCTGAGCCACTTTTACTCTTGATTCATCGTCTTCATTCTTCTCATCGTTTCCATAGTCTTTTCCCTTTCCATCTTCATCATTTTCATCTTACTACTTCCACCTCATCCAAGTGATCAATTGCAGTAAAATGTCACTTGAACAACGACAACAACAGGCAAAACAAATGTCTTGTTTTTCCTCGTAAAGAAGCAACAGTGAAACAGATGAACAAGAATCATCTTTAAAAGCATTACAAGCTTGCATGAGTGGCGATTCAGCAAGCGTCTTCAACTCATCTAATCTCATGCAAAAAGAGTGAACAAAACAAAAAGGATTTCCAAATCTATCAATGAAAACAAATTGAAGCTGCAAAAGGCCTTATTGCATGAAAAATTGTTGATCTTCATCTTTTCACCAGAATATCTTTAAACATTTCAATTGTCGTTTGATAAAATATTGGATAAAATTTTTGCATTTTTCAATTTTCCAATCAAAATCATAGTCTGTTGCACATGAAAAACAAAAGGAACTTCAAGTTTCAAAGGTTAATAATTAACTTGGAACAGTTTGATTATTAATTTGATGTGAATCACAGATACAACGAACTGAGTTCCTTTACATTATTAAACTTGTTAAACTTTAAAAAAAGTTTTCGAATCTTCTGATTGCTCTTTTCTTGGGCAATTCAACTGTTGAATTGTAATAATTAATGGAAAATTAAATCAAAGTCGATTGTAAAGTTTTGCAAAAAAATTCAAGTTATTGACTGTTTGTCTTGAAGCGAGAAAAACATTTATCTTTTTGCTCGTTTCATTGGGTGTGATTGGGACAATCTTGGGATACATTTTTTGCCGTTATTGTCGTATTAAGAGACGGCTAATGAAGGCCATAATTAGAGTCAAACTGACTTGACCGTCATTAAGAGACTCATCATTATCAACTTATTTTTCCTTCTTTTTTTTCATGTAAATATTCATTAGTTGATTCTGTTTGCGTGTTTGAATCAAGTTGGTGATAAAGTTGGATTTCAATTTAATAGTGAGAATGAGAATCAAACTTGATCACCTTCATTTGCTGCAATCAGTTTGCTGCTCAAACAGGTCAATAAGGTGACCATTTGAAAGTGTAAATAGCAGTTCGAAGTTTTTTATTGCAAATCAATGGTGAATTGGGGTGAGGTCAGTTGCGGTTGAATCCAACAACTGGTCAAATGCTGTTGATGTGTAATGAGCTTTTCTTTGACATGTTGGACCAACAGTGAAAAGTGGTTGACCTGAGAGTAGAGAAGCAATTTTTCAACTTTTTTTTCTCCTACTTTCTATTTACTATTATTATCAATGATTTCATGATGATCTGACAATCATTTTCATGTAATGTCAGATAATGGCGAGATAGTAATGTGGGTTGATTAGCGTTCATTTTGGTTTCATTCTTTGCACGTTAAGTTTCAAGTTTACTGTTTGATTTAAGAAAACTTTTGGTGGAAAAAAAGTTTACAAAAATGAATAATTAATTGGAATCAATCTTGGTTTCAATCGATTCAGCGAAGGCAATTGTTTTCGCTTTGAGTTTCATTTTGTTTTGACTTGCACAATAAAAGGTGTGAAAAGGCTTTAATTGCGCTTGCATTTCAACTTGTTTGTTGCTCTTCATTAATTTTTACACTTTTTAATTCATTCCATTTCAATCAATCAACTTTTATTTTTATTTAAAATGAATTTGTTTTCAATTTTGTTTGATCGAAATCAAAGAGCCAAATGTTTCTCTAATTGGACAAAGTTGAGAGTTAATTAAATGTTTAATTCATTGGGTTGATTAGTTTGATTGGTGAAGGCGAATCAACGTTGGGAAAAGAAACGATTAGACTTGGTAATTTAATTAAAGTAATTATAAAAAAATTGAGACAAAATTTGAACTCCGTTTGATGAGTTTAAATTTTAAATTCTAAATCATTCAGACTGTTGGATTGGGGAAAAATGGTTAAACAATTGTGATTAAAGTTGCAAGTTTCAAGTTTATCAAGTGAACAAAACTTTTGCTTTGCTCAAAATTTCAATTTCAAATGTTTTTTGCTGCTTCATGAAAATTCAAACAGGATAAAAGTTATCAAGTATTTTTTATTTATTTGAGATATTTTATCAAATTTAATGGTAGAGGATAAAGAAATGATGATGATGATGATGACAAATATCAAGATAGAGATGAAGATGAAAATATGGCAATGAGCAGAATAAGTATGAAGACAATGGTGAAAGTGAAGGAAAAGAAAAGGTCTTGTTAAGTGTTTCCTTTGATGGGAAAGGAGCCACTTTTTTAGGTTGATATTTTGTTTTCTTTCGACCTAATATGGTGAAGTGAATATACCGTGAAGATGAAAATGACGATAATGAAGATAATAAATATACCTATTGAAGATGAAGATGATATAAACTGTGGTAAAAAAGTTAATGAAGATGATGGCGATAATGAGAAGAAAAGGAGAAATAAATAAATTTTGCGGAAAATGACTCGATAGTGTGTCATACTTGATCCGTAAGAGTCCTTATGCCTAGGTTGAGATTTTCATCTCTTTCGGCCTAATATGATTTACCGAGAAGATGAAAGTGGTGATGAAAATGATAATTAAAATGACGATGAAAATGATGTTGAAGATAGAAGTGAGGAGAAAGAATAATTTCTTTGTAAAAACGGCTTCATGGTGTCACACTTGATGGGGTGAGAGTGACTTGCTTGGGTTGAGATTTGCATCTCGTTCGGCCTGACAAGGCTTATTCTTGAAATGAATATTAAGATGATGTATTAATGAAGGAAATATTTTGATAAATGAAGATGAGCTTGACTATTGTCACAGCTTTTGAAACTTTAAAATTCAAAGTTTGTCATCCAATTGAACTAGATTATAAGATATTTGAGTGAGAGGCAAAAAAATCAGGAAGACAAGAATAAAGATGATGTTGATGAAGATGATAAAGTTGATGATGAAGATGACGATGAAGATGTGATGATGATAAAGATGCAGTTGAAGTAAAAAAATCAAGGTAAGCCGATTTGGTTGAATCTTTGAAAAGCCATAAAATAGATAAGAGACAAGTTTGATGAAGTGAGAAAGATGAAGATGAAAAGAGACACACACAGAGAGAGAGAGAGAGAGAGGGATGAAAATGAGGATGAGAATGATGATGATGTGAATGATGATGATGATGCTTATAGGCCGGAAATTATCAACGAATACCCAGGGGATTTAAGTCTATTTGGAAGCAGCCATGAAGCCGATAATAGTATCGATAATGTCCATTGGTGCATCTTCATCATTACAATCATTTTCATTTTCCTTTTGTTTATTCTCATTCTTATTTTCATTATCATCTTCATCATCTTTCTGTTTTTTTCTCTCTTCTCTCGTCCGTCAAAATCAATTCACTACCTGATCATGGTGGCTCTTTGTATCATTATCTGAATCTATCTGAAATAATCTCAACCATTTCCTGGTTCAAACTTTTTCTTTGCTCAACTTTTTTTCTCTCTGATATTAATACTTTTTCCAAGCAATTTTTATTAAACTTTTATTCCTTTAAATTTAATATTTTCCTGTTTTTTGTCACCATTTATTCAACTTTACATTCATTATCATTTCTCAGTTTTATCCTTTTATTGAACTTTATCTGACTCTCGAGAAACTTCATTTTTCATTTGATCAAACTTTCATTTCATTTGAACCATTCCAACCAGATTTAAAAACTATCCAACTTCAACTATCGATTGAACCAGAGGTCGAAAGACGAAAAAAAAAGTTTAAATTAGTCGATCGAAATTTATCATGAATTTTCACAGAAAATCTCATTTTTCTTTGTTCTTTTTAGAAGAAATGAAAATTATTTTACAAGAATTTTTCAATTTTCGTTCGATCCTCTTAATTTAAAGTCAATTTTTTGTTGATATTGAGATGCTCGGAATCGGTTGCTAAATCATTGCAAATCTGTAAGTTTAGAAGTGAAAAAGAATCGAAAGAGAAATTATTTTCAATGTTTTCCATGTAAAAGTTGAGAGTGAAAAATGATGATAACATGACTTGGGATGGACACAATTCAATATTGGTTGACTTGTTAACAGTTTTATCCATTTCATCCATCATCTATCATTGAACAGCCCAACACTGAATGAGTCGTGAAAACATGGTTAAAATACTCGTAAAGTTGCATTGGGACAACAAAATGATTTCATTTTTCTACCTTTTCAAATCAACTGACCATCCGCCGAGAAGCAAAGCAAGAGAAAAAAGTTTCCAAATGAAAAATGGAAGCTTACATGATGGAAACCTGCACCATGGTCAGTATTGCTATTGACAGAAGACACAAGAAATGTTAATTTCTGCTGATCAACATTTAGAGTTTCCAGGTTCAATCCATTGAGCAAAATATTGTTGCACCATTAGACACCAAAAAGGTGTTTCAATTTGAAGGTAAATATTTTTTCACTCTCCATCTTTTCCAGTTTACTCGAGTCTTTTTTGTTTCCTTTCATGAATATTTAAACTTTACAGGGTTAAAAGAGTTTGTTCCAGTTTGATTGGATAATTTTCACTCGCAATTGTTTAAATTTTGTTCTTGTTTTTTTCCCTGCTTCATCCATGAGCCACCATTTATTTTGATTCACTCTGATTCCCTCTTAATAGCCATTGAAATTTTTACTCAGCTCAAAGTGTTGAGAGAGTTTTTAATTAACTCGAACTCTTTTTTTACACCTTTTCATCACAGCTGACCGTATTACAAAGAAGCTTTATTAATATGTATTTTGATATTGTTGTTCAACTGATTAGCATCAGTTGATTAATTTTCACGATCATTTGTTTCCTCGTTTGGGTTCATCAAAAGTTTGCCTTTTCCTCGATAATCCAAATCCTTTGTTTACCCTTGCTTTTTATCCAATTGTTTATCATTTTTTTTTCCTTCAACTTTCAGCTCAATTGAAACTTGCAAAAGTGAACAAATTTTTTTCTTCTCTTCTCTTCACCTCTTCTTATTACTTTTTGTTCACTTTAACTATCATGCTTATTTTCATTCTTTTCATGCTCGATGCTTCATGGAAGATAGTTGTGTGAGTGAAAAATCTCTTCATCAGGAAGATGGTGATGATGAGGATGAGAATGATGAGGAAGATTAAGTGTAATGTGAAAATACAGAGAAAAATAAATAAAACCTTTAAAAGAGGATTTAACTAAATTCCAATTACATGGTTCAATGATGAACAAAGATGCTCATGTTAATTAAATTTTTAAGCTCCTCAACAATCTAAAATTGAATAGTGAAGATGAGGAGAGAGAAGAGAGCAAATCAAACTCATCAGTTGATGATTATCATTATTATCAAACCTTTAACTCCCAAAGTAACCAAATTGAGATAAATTTGATAATTATTGCCTTAATTTGCTATTATTTTCATTTAATTGTAAAATTAGCACATCCTATGTTAAATTGGTCATTATATCTAAAGTCAGTGTCTCAAATTTTTGTGCAAAAATGATTGATAAAGGTTTCTTAAGAAATATTTCACTCAACCTGAAAGTCATGATTGAACTATTACAATGCAATAATAAAATGTTGAAAAATATTAAAAACTCAATCAAAATTGAAATTATCGAGAGATTCATGATTAAAAAGGTCTGTATTTTGAAGCCTTGTGTTTGGGATGAAAATATGTTTAGTTTTGATTCCTATTACAATGCTATACAACGTTTTGTGTTGGATAACGATAAAAACTGAGTTTCGATTTAATTGACATTTGGTTAGTGACATGGACTGTGACTCAGTTTCCTAACCAAACACATCCACAGAATCGCAACTTTTAAATGCTTTCGAATGGGCCAATCGTCTTTATCGCAGCAGCCTTTAGTTTGATTTATGTCAATTTTTGTTTTATATTTGATTGAAGAGGACCCTTGACTGTTTGAAAAATCATTTTAATCAACAATTGCAATCTATATTTGTACGAATTTCTCAGACTTTAACCATTTCGATTTGTCAAACGCCGACCACAAGTTAACACCTTATAACATTTTTTCAATCATTAAAAGGTCATGATCAGAGTCGATATCAATAAAAGGAGTTATACAAGATTAAGAAAACCCAAATGGTTAAAGAAGAAACTTTTTCGATAAATATTATTATCAGAGGATCTGGTTTACTGAAATAAGAAAAATTATCGAAACTGGTAAGAAATTGAATCAACTCTCCAGCGCAGAAGGTTAGCTTTCCAATAAAGTCCATGTTTGGGCAGCATAAGTAATGAAAAAATCTGTCCACTTTTTATGAAAAAGAGAAAGAGAAAACTATTCCGAACTTATAAGAGACAAATTTTTATGCCGCTTGTGATACAACAACTTAAGAGTATTTTTAAATCAAATTTGATCTAAACAAAGTTCAAGACAAACAAGAAAAAACTTATTAAGAAAATTTTTACCGCAGTTCAATTGATGGATTGAAAAAAGCAATCGAGAAGACTGCTAAATACCACATTATACATCAGTGCATGTATTATTCAAAACATTTTTCTCAATAGTTTTGGATTGTGCTTCGAAGTTGACGGAAAACGTTCACACAATTCGTAAATAAAGAAATGAGCGAACATATTTAGCAGTCAATTCAATCAATTTATAACGTAAAAATGTCATCTTTGTTTGTTGAAACCAAATGAATCACAGTGCACTTGGTGTAAAGAAATGTACGATTTGTCTCTAGTTTAATTAATGACAACTTTGTTTAATATTTCATTGAAGTGGGCGTTTAATTGTTTTGAAAAATCATTTAATCAACAATTACAATCGAAATTGAAACGAGTTTCTCAGAATTTATTCATTTCAATGCGTCAAATGCTTATTAACCATGAGTTAAAACCTGGAAATAATCTACATCTTCACCTATCATCGAAAGTTTATGATCAGAATCGATACCAATCTAATTACATTTAACTTGTTAATTTTATTTTTAGCAATATTCCTGAATATTGTTTGTGTTTAACAATACGTCATCTGATCACCAAAACGATGAATATTTTCAGATAAGATAAATACTGAGTATATTGCCAATCGATATTGCGTCTCAAAGTCTGAATTCCTTTGCTATACAGTTGCTATCCGATCATTGCATTCAGTATAAAAATGATTGATTTGTTATTATGCTTCTCAAATGCTTCATCATTGCTAGTTTACCTGTGATATAGTCGAACATCGAGTTTAAACCTGCAAACAAACCATGAAAGATACAGAGAGTAACATGGTGCACCAAGGTAGCAGTACTTTAAAATGTTGGTTGGTCGGAATCTTCAGTTTCCTCGTTTTATTGGATGTTATCAAATTGATTACAGCATCAGTTTCATTGAGCGGACCGGGGATTGGTATTGGTCTTGTCAGCTTTGCGTTTGATGGAGTCATGTTAGTGGCAGTCATTAAACAGTGGAGAGTTGTTCTTAATATTGGTCGAATTGTTCTTATAATTGGAATAGTGTTCGGTTTTATCGCGATTGCTGTTGTACACTTAGAAATTGGTTCTTTCGATGATATTCCCGAACCACAACGAGATACAATTTATGTGGCCGAATTTATCTTGATTGTTGCGATGGTCTTCTGTAGACTTTTAGTCTATTTTATTGGAAAATATACTGCTCAATTGGAGGATTCTTCATACGTTGAAACTTTAATTCATTGATCTTTGGTAACAGTAGATTATCACGTGTAATTTAATTGATTTGGTTGAGGACGCATAACAGATCATCAATTAAAACATTTTCTGCCAAAGCTAAGTTTTCTTTTCATCAAGAATTTAAAAGTGTATCTGATCTCAATTTTTACATTCGCTGATTGAGTTCCGATTTGTGTTCATTTTTCTATTTTTATGTTGACAAGTGAGGAAGTGGATGCTAAATGTTACTGAAAAGTAGCCTTTCAAAATCGAAATTCTTCCGCTGAGAATCTTGAAAATTTATTGAAACTTGCAAACAACTGATGTTTCTGTTTGGTTTTGATTAAGATTACCATTTGAAAATTAACCGATTGGCAAAATAGCAATTTTTGTAATTTTCACCGAAAATTCGCTTTCGATTTTTTGTCTGGTTTTATTTTTTCTAATAAAAACGCCGACAATTAGCACTCTCCAATCAAAAAACGAAATCGAAACTGGATTAAAAAATTCTGTAACCAAAGTTTCGATTCAATTTTTATCAACTGCTTTTCGCTCCAATTGTAGTTTGGTTAACTAATTCAATCAACTAATGAAGCCGACTAACAAACGTTGATTCAACGGACAAAGGTTAACCATTTAGCATCAAGTTTAGCACTTGTCTTCCCTTTACATCCAATCAATACAAGATATGGCAACATTTCAGCAATCATTAAACTTAAATTATAACTCACCAAAATGAATGAACTTTTTCTTCCAGAAAACAGTTTCCAGTTGAATGAACAATTTAATGGACAAAAACTATTATTATTATTATTATCATTAGCCTTTATTCTGTAGCAACGAAAAGGCAAAAAATTATTACATTCGGGTTTGAGTGCAGAATGTAATAGCATTTCCAATCCCAGTATTAATACATGATCGTTAAGTTATGTTATTAATAAATTGCAATTTTCAGTCGAAAACTTTTTTCTCTTCTTTCAATGTGCTCATTGCAAATCTAATTGAATTCAATTTTTGATTTTACTTGCCGTTATTGATGCTATCTCGGTTAATCAACAAGTTTGTTTTAAATTTCAAATTAAGAAGCTTAAAAATTCATCTTCAACCTGATATAGATTATATGGTTTAATTGATATTTTCAACCGTTTCATTGTAAAGGTGATGATCATAATGATGGTGAGAAAAAGAGCAAGAAAAAAGGTATCATTTGAATTGAGGAATGGAAAATAAGTCCATGATAAGTTGAACAAATACTGAGTGAGAAAAAAGACTCAATAAGTCAATGTCTTTAGGCAATGTTTTTGTGTTTTTTTTCCAACCTTTTTCTTCCAATCTCTTTAAAGACTTTACCTTATTAGACAATTTATATGCAACTCTAGCACCCATTTTTTAGCACCATTTTCAAGCTCAACTATGAAGCTGATGAGTTGTAATTTAGCCGTTAAAAATTGCTTTTTGTTGAAAAAGAATAAAAAATGAAGAGTTTTTCAACTTTTTTGTTGTTGAAAGAGAAGCGAAAGTGAAATTAGAATAACCAGGTTGAGAGAAAAAAAATGATCAGAAAACTAGATTTTGAATGTTGATTTTCATCTTTTTTTGTCTCAGATGAAGATGACCAGAAAAGGTGAATGAAGAAGGGAGAAAAGATGAAAAATGGTCAAAAGTTAGATTGGAAAAGAGGGAAAATGAAAATGTCTAAAGACTTTTGCACTTTTGTTGTGAGCAGTTTAAAGATGAAACCTTGAAATGGTGAAAAAAAGGTGAGTAAAGATGAAAATGATAGTAGAGATGATGGTGAAGATGAAGATGATAGTTGATAAAGTTGATAGTCAAATGATGAAAGCGGGAAAGAAAAGACTTTCTCCTCCATTTTTTGCATTCAACGAGAAAAGAGAGACGAAGGAGTGTCAAAAATTTCTTATTCCCTGTTCTCTCACTTTGAGTAAAAAAAGAGATGAAAATGATGGTGATGATGAGAAGAGAAGAAGAAGATGATAGCAGAAAAAAAGAGAAGTTGAACAAAAAAGGCGATAGAGAAAGTGATTTCTTTGCCTTTTCTTCAGGTAAACAGAACGCAAATGATTCCCGTAGCGTTAACATAAACTGTTTGAACGGTTAGTTAAGGTGCAACTGAAAATATGGGAGCCAAGATGATGATGAGATTGAGGGATATTCAATCATATATAGTTAATGGTTTAGCCAAAGTTAACTTGTTCTGATGAAGGCTTTTGAGAGGAGAAAAAAGATGAAGATTGAATTTTTGGCTTTTATAAAAGGTAACATGATTTAACAGGAGAAAGGAACAAAAACAGGTAACAAATAAGTTAAGGTACCAGTTGAAGCCGTGAACACTTTAAATTGGCTTAATTTCAGTGGCATCATGAGCAACCCAATGATTGTTCAACAAGTCACGAACAAACCACCAAGACTTGTGCCTTTCATCCTTGCTCACTCTCTTCATCATTCTCATCATTCGTTGCTTTCCTCCAAAAGTAATTATAGGATGTTCATACACCTTAGTGGTTTAAAAGTATGCAAATTTTTGGCTCATCATTATCATGTCTTTTCAAGGTTTAAGAAGAGGAAGGAAAGATGATGAGGTTTGCCAATTCACATTTCAATGGCAGTTGTTCTTGTTGCTGTTGATGGTAATGATGATGTTATTGCAATGATATTACATGAGATTATATTATAATCTTGATTATCAATATTTTGCTTCATTTTTCTGGTCAATCTTTGGGTTCCTTTTCAATCTGCTTTCTTCTCTCTCCCTTGTTGATACAGAGGAATAAGTGATTTTGCTGTTCATTATTTTTCAATTTTGCCTTTCCATCTTTTTCTCATTCTTTTACCTGGTCAACACACAATTGTCTCACGTTATATTTCATGCTGATCAACTAGCGTGTTGATGATTACCATTTCAGGCAGATTCTGTTTGCTATTGTTGAAGCAACAATCTTTACTCTCTTACACTTTATCAAAATACAAAGAGTTTGGAAACTTTCTTTTCTTTTCTTTCCTTTTACTTTTCAATTCCTTTGATCACCTATCATGTTATTAACTTTATAGTCATAGGTATTATTGTTGTAGCTTGTTATTATCAGATGTTATTCAATTTTTAACCACTAATTGCAAAGGTAAGTTGATATAGAGAGGGAAATGGTCAACATGTAGTTGAGCCGATTGTGTGTTTCATGCCAGTCACCAGTTGAGTCAATAGTTTTTCATTTACTTTGTTTTCTGCTTCATCATACATCTGGTGTTAGGTTAACCATTGACTGCTGTTAATTGTCAACTTAATGTGATCAATTTTCGGTGCAAACATGATGGAACAAGTGTTAATCATCAAAGTTTCAGTTTGGACAGGCGTTTATGTTTACCATGAAATCTGATCAGCACATAATTAACAATGGGTCAGTAAACTTGAGGCAAGCTCTTTGTCATATGCAGCCAATTCTGGGGAGTATTTGACTTACTTTGCTTTCAAGTTAATTTCATGTTGAAATGTAAATTTGTTAAGTTCGCAAACGGATTCGAGGCCAAAATTTGATCCACTTTGCCTTGGATTAGAATAATATTTTCATTAAAAATGAAGTTCTCTATTTTGATTTCAAACTCGATTTTAATAATCAAATGATAAGTATTTAGATTTTAGTTTCAATCTCATTTTGGACTTCATTTTCAGTTTGATAAAGAATAAATTTCGAGTTGAAATTTTGTGAATTTTCAATCGCTGTAAATGGGTTTTCAAGTGAATTTTAATTCTCCTGTTCGTTTAGACTTTAATCAATATCATTTTAAAATTAATTTTACGCAACTTTCCAAGTTAATTTGAGTTCGTTGATGCACTTAAACTGCTCGTCTTTGGTACAAGATTATTGAGCCCATTTTCAGCTTCTTTTGGCCAAAGTAATACTTTTTTTCTCTTCATCTTCTTTGATCTTCTTCTTTATCCTTTTATCATTCCAACTACAAGAAATATTTTTCCCTCTCAAATGGTCCTCATGAGACTCATGAAAATGTTTAACAATCACTTTCTATGTTTTTATCTTATTCCTTTCGCATCTTCACCATCATCATCATCCTCCATTCACACTTTCATTGAATCAAATTAACGGTCTTTCAGTCAAGTTTTTCTTTCTTTTACCTTTTTCTTTCTCCTTCAACTGAATTGTTGCATAAAATTTTCATTCCATGTGAACTTGAGGTGTTTGCTTGGTCAGTAATCAACAATCAATGGACATTCAAAATGGCCAGGGTGAAGATGCAAATTGATACCTTTTAACGCTTTCAGGGTTAGACTATTATTAACATGAAACAAGAGCAAAGTTGATTCAGCTCAATTCATTGGAATTATCTGCTTTCTCGAAATCAATTATTTCCATGATTGATCAAACTGCATTTTATTGTTGCCTGCAAACGAAAAAAAAGTGGAAATAAAAAGTTTATTGATTTGATTGGCAATTATTTATTCAACTGTTTAATCATTTGCAAGTTTCAAATGGTAAATGAAACAAATCAATCTGAATTAATCAAAAGCAGAAAATTGAAACTTGAAATGTAAATTGATAACCAAATGCACCATTCAACAATTTTTGCTTCATTTTTGTTTCGATTACAATTGATTCGATGATATTAATTCACAATTGATTACGATTTCACTTTATTCAATCTTGAAATTTAATTATGCCTATCAATTGTAATCTGATATTAATCAAAGTGATTAATGATTTAATGTTATTAACATAATGATAAACCTGGAAAACAGTTGATTCGTGACACTATTGATTTACAATTGAAATTAAATTGTTAAATTGGTGTAAATAGTTATTCAATTGTTTTGTCAGACAATTTAACTTGAAAATTGCGTGCAAATAATAACTCAGTGAAACAAAAACATCATCATGAAACAATTGATGGAACTAATAGAAACAATTAGCTCATTTAATTAATCGATTAACATTTCCCTTAATACCTAAATTAAAAAATGAAGCACAGAAAGAAAGCGTCTATCAAAACGAAAAAGCAAAGTTTTTCTAACAAAAAATGATTCCCAGCGATTTGAACTTTAAGAGCCAATTTTGTCCATAATTAAACCCGTGATGAAACAGAAAATAGCGAGAAGATTTTTCGAATTGTCCTGATTCATATTCAAATCAGAGTTGAAAACATTTATATGAGTCTCACTCAAATGGATAACAGCGACGAAAATCGTTAAAAGCAAAACTTTCTTCGTGAAAAGTACTCCAAGCATGCATTAAATTTGATGCAAGAAGAGTGACTTTCTTAGGTTGAAAGATTCCTTAGCATCGGCTGAGGTTTGCTTGAGTCAGATTGAAGACTAATTCGTCAAATAATGAAAAATTTGATGTTGATGAAGATTCCGATGAAGATAATGAGAAATGAAAAAATTTCGACATAAAAATGACACCATAGTTTCACACTTGCTTGGACTGAGATCTACATTTCTTTCGGCGTGATAACGTTTAAAAGAAATTACTGAAAATATAAAAATTATGATGATAACTTTAACCCCGTTGACGATGATGATGTGGAGAAGATGATGGAGATTAAGGTGCTCATTAAATTAAGACAGTGATGCTCTTAGACTATTTCCTGTTGAACCAATTTAGAGGTGGATTCAGTTGTTAGATCGTTGGTTTGTTATCAGAAGAAAAGAAAGAAACAAAAGCAGTGGAAATAACTGATGATGATGATGCAGATAAAGTGATGCAGAAGAAGAGGAAGAAAAAGTTTAGTGTGCTTCAAGGAAAGGAAGGGAAAGAGCATAAAATAGTATTACAAGAGAGAAGCATCTTTTTTTTCGATAGTCTATCGATAACTCAGTTTATATCAATTAAATGATCACTGATTGTAAGAATTTCATTGAAGCATCTTTTTGTATTCTCATGAGGTTTCAATTTCATCTAATTTCATTTAATTTTATCTCTTTTCTTTCCTTTCATGGCCTGTTTGTTTGTAAAAGCTTGTTTATTAGTAAACTTTTTTGCTCAACTTTCTCATTATGGTTAACATTAACAATCAGAGTGTGAATTTATTCAGCCACTTTAACCAATCAGATGACCATTGAAAATGAATGTCAGATTAGCAAGAATGAACCTTCAGGATTCAATCAATGGAAACAATTTGATTAAGAAAACAATTTTTGTCATTCATCAAAAGATGTGATTATATTGCGAGAGCAAAAAAAGAGCTTCTTTTCACCTTTTCACGAATCAAATGATAAAAGGCAATTTATGGACAACCTGGAAACACTATTAAACATGTCACTTGTGGTTAATTGTTTTGATTATATTTTGACTCTTTACCTGTCACAAAGTTGAACATGATACTGATGGGTTGCACTGATTGACCATGATTTACCATGAAACAGGCTTTACTCTCAATTAGCCCTGGAAAACACTCTCTAGTGGCTCCTTGAGTCAACCTTAATCTCACCTTACCAGGTTGGTAACTGTAAACAATTGCAATTCATCAATTGGTTCAATCCATTTTCAACTCTGATAAACACTTTTGGATCCTCTTCATGCAAGTCAAGTAAAATGAGCAGCAAAGAAAAGTTCATAAATTTCCGTTCGTAACTTGATAAGGGAAGAACAGGAAATTTTAGCTTAAAGTCAATCTCGAGTTTCACCATGTTAATCCATTTCACCGTCGATTCTTTTTTTACCTTGCAATCCATTTTACCCTCAGTTTTCACTCCTCCCTCCTCTTCCCCTGATCGTCACCCTAATCATCATAATCATCATCCATAACCACAAACACACATCTCTGTGGACACAGAAGAGAGAGAAAGAAAGCAAGCATAAAGTTGATTAAATGTCTTTTCTGGTTTACCTTCAAAACATTAGTTATCACACCGTCAACAGCAAACACTGGGATCAATCTGAATAACAAGGAAAGTTGAAAAACTCAAAGTCTCAAGTGATAACGCATTGAACTAACCATGAAAATCTGGCTGATAACCATGCAGTTTAAGGTAAAAAATGGCCAAGTTTACTGTAGAAGGTTGAAAAAAATTGAAAACTCAACATGACAATGCAACTTGCAAGAAACTTTGCAGCACCAAAGTGACCTGAAAAGTGTTTAGATATGGACATCAAGAAAGCTATTGAATGGTGAACAAAACAGCAAAACTAATCAATTGATGAGTTCAATTTCAATTTAAACTTTAATTTCAATTTAAATTTAAGTTCATCTTTCAGTTCACCTCAATGTTAACTCCTCAACAATTTAAATCTCATTTAGATTCTCATTTAATTATCAAGTTTTTTTCTCTTTTCCTTTCCATTTGCATTCTCATTAAAAAACATTTGCTGTTATCAAAATGAAAGTGAAGTCAATTAATCTTATTGTTTTCAGTTAAAATGCTCAAACATTCAAGGTATGATAGAAGGTGCCTTCATCAGCTCTATCGAAAAAATGATCGCTTTTTCTGAACTTCGATCAACAAATAAATTTCCATTAGTAGAAGATGAATTTTTCAAAGTATATCATTGGAAAGAACTTGAAGAAATTGAAAGAATTAGTCATTTTGACATGTTCGACAAATTGTCGAGTTCACATGAAAAAGTTCAATTGTCATCACACAGCATAATACAGTGAATAAATTTGAATTATTGCTCAAAATGAACGGGAAAACTTCCAAAAACAACGAGCTCTTTTCAAAATTAAACGTTTTCCAAGAATCATTGGGCAACTTTTCTCGTCATTTTTTACTATCATTTCAAGTTTGAACATGAAGAACTGAAAACTGATTTTAAAACTTGAGCAAATCTAAAAATGAATCTTCCATTTGGAAAACATAGCAACATCTTTCGATTAATTTTTGAAAAGATTAACTCTTGACCCTAAACCTGGCCATTCATTGGTTTCAAACGACAGCGAATTTTGAAATCTCTTGATTCCTCATTTTTCCATGCTTTTCCTTATTCCAACAACTCCATCCAAAGTGAAATTTTTTTCATGACAACTTTTTCTTCTCATGAACCTTGACATGTCAAGCAAAGTCAAACACATGAAAAACTGACATTTCAACCTTGAAACTTTTCGAGTTTAACTTTTCACCTAAAAAAGTGAGAAATGAAAGGTTGACTGGAAATGAAATTAGCATCAATATTGATTAAAGAATGTTGATCTTTCTCCATCTTATCCTATCATTACCTTTTCAACCTTTTAATCTTATCTTTCTCATTGATGTGCCACTTGAATTGAAAATGAATTATTTGATTCATGAATCCTGAAATGATCAATTTACTGAACCATTGAAAATGTAAGCAAAAAAAGGTTGGCAAAAAGGTGTTACCTTGTTCATTGTTATGCTTTACTGATTTACCTTTTTTGTCTACTTCACATTATTATTATTAACAGTAATAATAATAATGATTATACTAATATTAATTGTCATAACAATAAAAATAATCAACATAATCATAAAAAGAAGAGAAAAAAATGTTACTAATGTGACTACTTGGAATAATAATGAACCCTTTTAATGTTACAGAACACTATTAATAACAAGAGAAACATAAATAGTTTGACAATCTATTAAATGTTGATAATACGAGTACAAAGTTATCATTAACATTGTATTGGAATGTTTTGTTTAATGTTATCAATCAAAATTAATAATAAATAGGGTTTGACCACATTAAAGGCCCACTTCTGGTTCAACCTTTTCATTTCAACATTATCATTAAAGATTCACCGAGAATGGCAACAGAGACTCAAATGACAATAATCTGTCATCTAATCAATAATGGGAAACAATGAAAAATAATGATTATAATAATCATTCCAATGGTAAGAATCGTGATAATGAATGATTCTGTTTCGTCTTTTGCCTCATTTTTCAGTTTCTTTCAACTTTTTTTTCCTTCTCTTCTCTTCTCTTTCTCGGTTACTTTTTCACTCTTTTTTTGACTCGACAAATTTGCATAATGATATTATACTTTTGAAGGAAGGATTGATGAGGGATGATGATCAGGGTGAGAGGAAGATGAGGGATGATTTTGGAAGATTGAATGTGATTTGAATGAAAAATATGGAAACTTGAAGCTTGTCGTTGGTCAACCTTTGTGAAACTGCAATTTTTCAAATGAACAGGCAAGGTTTACCTTTTGTTAACTTAGTTGACAGTTTATTAGTCTTGTTTGGTTTAACAGTAAAGGGAAATGGCTCTTTTCACTTGGTTAGTTAATTGTAATCAATAGATTTGCTTCACTTTTCGAGCCTAAAATTGAAAGATTTAATTGATTTTCTGTATTGTTTTGACTTCACTTCTTTTTGGCCAGTTTGTGCGTCCATGTAAATTACGTTTCAGTTGTTGGTTCCTTTCTGATTCATGTTTTATTCTTTATTCCTCATTTGGTGATCATTTATCAAGTTTTGCTTCATTTTTACCTTCAAATTTGATTTATTTTCATTTTTCATTTTTCGCACTTTTCGATGTTTACACAGTGAATAGTGCTTTACTGTTAGTCAACAGGCTACGGTAATGAAAGAGTAAAATACTGCGAATGATAGGAATAGATTTGTTGTTCGATAATGGCACTCGTCGTGATAGTTGTAAGGTGCTCTTTCTTTTGTAAATATCTTTTTACCATCAGTCAATCCAGTGCAATTGAAGACCATGGTGAAAATGGCGATAAATTAAACTGCTAGATAGTTCGGAGCAAACAGTTTATGGTTTCTTGCATATTTATTCTTATTTTTGAGTGATTATTATCACAGAAATTGATTTAGCTCAATAGGACTGTAAACATGAAAAGGGAAACCAGCCATAGTTCATTCCAATTCATGATTGGGCGATGATAGTCTGGAGAAACTGTTTTTAACTTCACTTTTTGTTCTCAGCCTTTTCTCGCTACTTTTATTTTATTAATAAAGCACATGTTGAATGATTTGCTCTTTTTATTGCTTCATTTTGTATTTTGAATAACGGTTCAACTTTGAGTTTTTCATTTAAATTCATAATATTTCAGAATCAGTTCAGTTCATGTTGACTGTGTTTGTTTTGCAGATGGAAAGATTCTCAACCTCTTTTGACGCTTTAGCTTGTTTGTCAGTCAATAGTATCTCTGACCAAGATGGTTAAAAGTGGATTGATTTGTCTTTAAATTTTTTTGTTTGATTTATGGCCGTTTATTTGATTAAGGATATCATGAAGGCTTACCAAGGATCAATTCACCTGCTCAATGTTGAAACATCTACAGTCAAGCCATGACTTCTTTTTATTTACCAAATTATCCTGTCATCAAAGGACTAATGAATAAAAACAAGAGGATTTTTAACCTGATGTCTTTCAATCAGCTGAAAACTATGGGTAATCTTTCGATCTATTTTTTGTTTCTATTAAAGATTTGATTCCTTAGCCAAAAATCATCGCATAATTTTCTGCATGCATTTATTATAATAGAAAGACTTGAAAAAATGGTGAAAAAACTCTTCAAGTGAAAAAGTGATAATCTCATGAATTTGATATCACAACGAATCATTAATGCAAAATTCGGTCTCAAATTCCTTCCCCATAGACTTTGCATGTGAATTAGAAAGTAGTTGGCTGGACGCGACTTCAACGCTACTCAATCATGACATCGTTATGAGCCTTTGCCACTAGTAAATGCTTGGTTACAAGAAAATGTAGATTGAGTCTAGAACTGCTTTTGCCGATTCAACTGTATTCAGGTTTGTTTTATTCAAGTTGAATTTTGTGGAAAAAAAGTTTTCTCTTAATTTCTAGATCCATGTTCATGTTTCATATCTTCTTTCCCTGATTCTTGTCTCAACTGGTTTTTAAGTTTAATCAGCTTTTAAATACAAGTTACAAGTAAAAATTTAAAGTTTATTGAGATGCAAGAAGCACTTCTTGAAGATGCTTCATCATTACTGATGGTCTACATGATTGAGTCGACATTTGATTGAAGCAGAAATGGCAACGATGGAACCGAAGAAAGTAGATGTTGATTACAAAGTTGAAAGATTGATAGCCAGCAAAGAGTCTGCTAAGGTCAATTAGGTTTGTGAGTCAAGTTTATTTGGATGGTGATTCACTGGTTCCCCATCGTCGTCCACTTATTTACATTTAAATTTATTTAACTTTTGATCAAATTAATAGGATCGTTTGACGAGCAACAAAACAAACAAATCGTAATCACTTTGACAATGTCAATTAACCTGAAAGAGTAAACTTTACAATATATCATTGGCATGAGCGTGGGCGCACCAAACCACAACCGCCACGTGACACGGCAACCCTGGCAAAAGTTGATTCAGTTTCCATCTTGGCCATCATCGCAATCTTTTCCAACTTAATTTGCCTGATCACATTATTTTTATCATGAAAATTGATAATTATTAACATCATAATCAAGCTAGTTCATCTCAACAGTCAACTTACCTATTCATTTAACCAAATTTAATGCGGCCAACTCAAACAGGCTAAACTGGACAATGGATCAACCATTAACCCTTCGGGTCACTGTCTTCCTCATCATTACTCTGACCAACTTCAAGGACAAATACCAAGAATAAAAGGAAAAACCGGAAGCCAAATTGAGTACCATTAGCACGTAGAGTCAAGAGGTAAACACACAAAACAAGGTAAACAAACAATGTTGAAATGGTTGGAGAGGAACGAGAAAAAGGCCGAAAAACGCAAAGATTTATATTTCAACCAATTATTATTATCATTATTATGACAATAATTATAACTTTAAATTGTCCAATTTGCTTGCTAATGAATTGCGTAAAATTGTGATTTTGTTCATAATTAACCAAGAAAATGATTAACCAGACAATAAGCTAAACAATTAACATTGACAAACAAGATTTGTCTTCTTAGCAAGCAAACCTTAATCAGTCAAAGAGTAAATAAGTTTCATTAAAGTTTCAACATAAGAATATTTTTAGAAAATTTTTCCTTTAAATTCGCATTCTATGAATCCTAACCAAGAATTGAAACCAGCTTTCATGGACTGATTTCCTAACGAACTACATTTATTTACTAATCACAAGTTAATTGATCTCAAGTATTTTGAACATTTGTAAGATCGGTTGAAGTGTGATGAGATTTGACTGAAGAGCTTTCAATTGTTTCAATGTTTAAGCGAGCTTTAAAAATGAGGAACTAAAAATGATGAATCAATATTGATTAGCATGTTAACTGCATTGTATTGTCGTGATTGAAATTATTGATTACAATGATTACAATTGAAGCAAACAATACGAACCTTGCAATTTGAACCAGTTCAATTGTTGCAAGCAATTATGGCTTTTGTTTTAACCGAAAAAACTAAACCTTTCATGAACAATTAACACTCGCCAATGAGTTGACCAATTGCTACATGAACCTGGTTTAGATGAATGAAATCATTTTCACGATTAAAGTTGAACCTCAACAATTTAGTTAATTTGTAAAAGATTTCATTTTAGAGCATAAAAAGCAATTCTGCTTTTGCTTTTTGCAATAAAATAAATTATTCAAAGCAAATGAATCTGGAAATGATCAAGATGATTGTTGCGATGAAGATTAACAAGTTTATTAAAGATGATTTAATCGTTTACAATTTAATCCCACGCTTCCGTTCAAATTGCTAGTTACAATTAGCAGCTAGAAGATGAAGTTGAGCCCACATTCAATGAGATAAATGGCTAATTTGACTTGTTAATCAGCTAATTATCAGTCGATTATTGGTTGATCACAATTTGTTAACATTGAAAGTTGTTGCATGAAAACAGGGTTAAACTCGTTTCGCGAGCGATTGTTGAAACTTGCAACTTGATCAGTTAACAATGTCAATCGAATCAGATTAATATTAATATCATTATTTATAACGCTATTAATAACATTTTTTGCTTCAAACTTTTCATTTTTTCAAGATAAACTTTTCTCTTTTCCACTTTTCTAATTACTTTAATCCTTTCTATCTGTCAACAATTAACTTTTAGCTTGACCATGATTAAGATTATCATTCTCACGGCCTTATTAAATGCTTTTCAACTAATTGTAACAAATTTAGATTCAACGATTTTGTCCAATTTTACATTATTTAAGGGCAACTTTTCAACCTTTTCTGCCCCGTTTCTCATTCCAATCAACTTTATAATCTATTGATTTATAAAGAAACTTTTCTTAATTAGATTTTATGTGTTGTCAAACTTCAACTGTTAAATGTAACACTTTGAACTCAAATGAACAATTATAATCTTAAATTGTTGATCCTCTGATTACTCATTTGATCCATTAAAGTGGGATTAATGATCAAGATAGTAAATTGATATATTAACTGATTCATTAACTTTGACTTTCTTTTCGCTTTTTTTTCTCATAAGCAATATGAAACTTTTACTGATTTATTAAATTTATAAAAATTTCTGATTCTTTGACTGAACATCGATTCAAAAGAAAATTTTCGGTCGAAATTTTCAAGCAAAACTTTTCTTTTTAAACTTTTGCTGAAAAGCAAAGTTTATTTTTGATTGTTTAATCAGTTTAATTGATTTCTTGATTGAAATTCAATGATGAATCGTTTAATCAATTCATTTGAATGAACAAAATGAAAGTTTTTTCAAATGAAATGAAAAGTTTTTGTAGCAGAGCAGCGCCATCTTTGGATGAAAAGAGAAAAGTCACAATTTCGATGAAACTTTTCAAATGAATTTATTCATTCATTGACTTGATGGTTTGTCTCATCTTTGATGAACTTGTCAAGTATTTAAAGTGGAAAATTTATATCAGTTTAATTGTCACAAATTGCAAATAAGGAAATGCGTTTATTAAGCAGATTCTGATTGTTGATATTTAGATTAGTTTCTGGTAATTAACATAGTAAGGAATGAAAGTTTTTTTTGTCGATTAATTATTCAAGCTCAATCAAGTTTCATTGGAACTTTTCTTCGTTCCTCTTTCTGATTCCTTTCTTGATTGTGTTCTGTGTAAAATTAAATATTTGTAGGCCTCAATAGTTGAGATGATGATGATAATGATGAGAAACTAGCTTCAGGGAATTGCCACATTTTTATTATTAGTATCTTCATCATCATCTACAGATAATGGTTAAGAGGGATTAAAGATGGAAAAGCAATCAAAAAATTATTCAACTTGTTCCTTTTCCTCTTCTTCATTGAAACATTTCGTTTTTTGCTTTTCGCTGATAATGGACAAGATATTATTTTAATGATCATCAAAGTGGAAATGATGTGATTCAATGTCACGCTATTAACAATCTTTTTTATCATGTCACCACCATCTTCATGTACCCGTTCAAGATAACTTTGATATGAAAACTTGAAAAAATTGTTATCTTTTTGTGACCTTTTCCACTTTTAAATGGCCTCACAATTTCACAGCAAACTTTTAGTGCTTGAGTTTGGCACTATTTCAAGCCTCAGCATTTTGCATTTTTCAAGTTTCAGATTGTCGTTGCAACATGAAAGCTTTATCAGTAATGCATAAATTTGAACAAAATGCTCGGAGTTTTCAATCTGCAAGTTAATTTGCAAATTCAATTTTCGAATCGCTCGATCGTTTGGCGAATTGAATATGAATCGAAATGCTTATGAGTAAAATATATTTCAATTAGCATGATTCAAGACTTTCCAATCTTCGTGCAATCTTTTCATCTTATAACTTGCTGATTCATAGGGTTGAGCATCAGTTTTATCATCGATTTTTGATGAACAGCGAATTCATGAACATCAATTTACTCAGCAGGCATTAATTTCTCATGAAATTTGTTTTTTCCTAACAAGTTGTTCATACGATAATAATGCAAAAAAACACGACGATATTTGCAACTCTGAACATTATTCCATCAAGCTTGCAATAAAACTCAAATGATCAGCATTTAAAACTGTTAACCGCGAAAAGTTTATCATAAAATTAAATTAACCTTAGTCATGCAAGTGATGATCGATACTCCGTCACCAAGTTTAAAAACTTGTCACAATTATATTGCAAGGAACGATGATAGCCATTAAAACTTGAAATTAGTCAAGTCAATCATTTTAACCTTTTAACTATTTCAATAGCAAAAATAAACTTTAAGTCGAACTTGCAATGAAAAGTTTATCAACAAATAAACTTTTAGTCAAACAAATAATTACCGATGCGATCATCATTTCATGACTTAACAAGATTTGTTGTCACAATAATGATGCAAAATGAGCTGATAAAGGCTTGTAAGCCTAACCTAACCAGACCTAACCTAAACCCGCCAAGTCATCCTGACTAATTGAATCACCATTGGGTTAACCTTGAATCCATTAAGGTTAAACTTGTAATCGTTCAATAGCCAGTAAACAAAGGGTAAGCACCCTTTGGTTAACCTCACCAGATTTACGCACAATTATGAAAATAATCTTGGCTCATTTTTACTTTTATTTTCATTGGTATCTTCATTAATTTTCAGTTAGTTAATACACGAACAATTAGCTTGAAAAAAAAGATATTACATTAGCCAAGAAAATCGTTTCCTTTGCCTTTTTTATTATTGCACACAAAACTTTTGCCTCCAGGTAAATATATAATACCCAACATCTAACCTTGGACACTTGATAATAATAACAAGGTTAATAATGATGATTATAATGATTATTTCTGTTGATAATAAACACACAGAAAGCTTGAATGTTAATAATACAAATAATAAATGATCTCAAGTTGATTAGTTTGTTAATATAAAAGAGAAACTTGAGTAAATAAATTCATTGTAATGATTGATGATCAATCTTTGTGATTCGCGATTTTATTTGCTTTGGCCTTAAATCTAAACGGCGTTAAATTGTCAATTGTAAAACATTTACCAAATTAAAAGGCTTCCCACTTTGATAAACTTGCATATCAATTTACATGATTTACAAACTGTTTTCATCTAAATCATTAGCATTTAAGTTGATTATTAATGATCAAACTGTTGCAGAAGTGTAGGTTTGTGTTTTATGTTTCATCCAGTGTTGAACAAAAAGACGATCTAATTGTCATTAAACGTCTTTAAAGGCAAGAGTTTGCTTTCAATGATTGTGGTTATGATAATTGTGATGATGATGATAGAGTTGGATAAGGAGTGGAATTAAAATTTGATTAAAATTAATTTAATTATGATCATCATTTATTGAGAACTGTGTTTGGGTTTGGTGTTTATTTCGGTTTCAGTTGAATACAGCTTTGGATTGCTTGCCATGTTTAACCTTAAAGGCAACCCTTGAAACTCTTTTCAGTTTGACAATTATAACGATGGAAATGAATGATTAAATATGATGATTAAATATACTTGTTGGCCGAGCAATTAGTATCATTAGTTAGTTATTTATAAGTCTGTAAGTATACAAATTAACATAGTCAATGAAGAAAAATTGAAAGAAAAGTTAACTCTTTTTGCCGTTCACTTTAGTCTCGATTAGTTTAGCTTTTAATTTGCTCTCTTTAAATGACAATTAAATTGATTTGCTAAATAGATTTACATGTTTAACTAGAACCAAAATCATCATTAATTATCATGCTAATCAATGAGATCGTTTAAATTCATTTCCAGAATCAAAAGTCAATAAACTGTAAAGGGAAGATTTTAAGGAGAGAAAAAAAAAGAATCTTGAAAATCACTTTTTTCACTCTGCGATCAAGATTATTGGGAAAATGATTAAACTGATTTCATTAAGAGAATGGTTTAGATGATGATTTAGATGGCGATTGCGATGATGAAGATGATGATCAAGATTATGGTGAAAATGGTTAGAGAAGTGATGTTAATCATCGCGATTGTGATCGCTGTTGATATTGTTTACCCTGCTATTATCGTGTTACCTTTGAGTGTTAAATTTAACGCATTTCAATTGTACCTGAATCGTGCCAATCAACTGGAATGATAATGATGATGATTAAAGGTAATAATGGATAGATGGTCATGAGATGAAAAATTATCAGTTGATATTGATCATTATCCAAACCTGATAATTGTCGAGTGAAAAGTTGATTGTAATGATTTCCGTTTCAGATTGTTTCGTGATAATCATATTTCTTTATTGGACCAATTAATTTGAAATTTGTTGATTTGTCAATTATTCATTTTTGTTGAGCAAAATTGTTTCAACCATTTTTGATTGTATTCACCCTTGAAGCTGCAATAATTAAGCCAATAATGATATGTTGTTGAGTTGATCAGTAAATTGTTGAATCTCACGATTTCACTTTACATTCATTGATTTGTCAATTCAAGATTCATTTTGATATCGAAACATTTCAAGTTTACATTTTTCAAATTCAACTTTTCCATTCAATTTTTGTTTGCTTTGCCAATTTGATTAATTTGTATTTACTTCGATTGTGTTGTTATGATTAATTGGCGTTGAAAAGCTTTAAATTTATCGATAATTATCATTAGATTAACCTTTGTTTTTCCCGATTCTAACTGTAACATTTTCATTTCCTTGTAATGGTTAATGGCGTTTTGATTACAATTAGTTGATTCTTTGCTTCTTCTTCTTCTTCTTCTTTCGATTTAATAGTACTATTAAAAGTTGATTAATCTGTTTGATTGGACTAAATAGCGATCAGAAAAAAGAGCAAATTTAAACGATCAATTAAATGTTGTTAGCTTGATAAAAAATGTATTTTACCACTTTTTCAACGTTAATTGTTGCTTTGCTTTTGCAAAACATTTTTACCATTTTATCAACCATCGATTGTCAGCAAAATTAATGAACTTAAATTGTTGTAAATTTTGATTTAGTTTCAAGCTAAACGTTTGTTGATGTCTTAATCAAAGTGAACAACATTGTAACGTTAACTCGGTGGTTTAGTCAGGGTAAATTAAAAGATGATTTAAGGCAAAAATGTTGCATTCTGCTTAAAGGTATAAAGCCGGGTTGAAGGAGGAAGCAGTGAAAGTTAGAGTTAAATTTTTTCAAATGTTTTCCCATTTTTCTTGATCATCATAATCATCAACATCATCAGTCACTTGTGATCAATTAAAAGCGATTCCGTGAAAATAGTTGGCGAAGAAAAGAAGAAGCCACCAAAAGTGAACTTTGATTGTTTCACAGTTTATCAAAACTTAGTTGATCCAAAGTTGATGTATCTTGATCAATGGTAAAAAACGCTTTGATTATCATGAAGAGAAGTCAATTAAATGAATCCAATGATTAGTTGATTGCATGTTTTGCTTTCCCTTACAATCAATTTGATATCGTATGTCAGCTTAAATGGCTGTTGTTTGCTGTTGATCACAACGATAATCAAGATGAGCAGATCAACAAGGTAAAGATGAGAAAAGATGAAAGAGGAAAGATGAAGATATTGATGACGATCAAAGTTGAGGTTAAAGATGATCAAAAAAAAAGGTAAAGAGATTAGATTTTTTCTCTTCTTTGGTATTTTTTTTCTTTCGCTTTTCTCTAACCTCTTCAAAAGCCTTTGTAGTTGTGGTTTTCAACCACTTTTTTGTACTTGCTGGTGACCTTAAAAGGCCTGAGGAGGTTACTTGGTTACGCATTCATCTTTTGATCATCTTGCGATGATCCATCATCCAGTTTAAATTGTATCTGTCAATCTTATCAGTCACTTTCGCCAATCTTATAACTTGATCACAGATCTGTTAACATTGCGCTTGCAAGGTTGAGTCGGACGATCAATTGTTAACCTTGGTTCATATGCAAAGTGAAGACAATGCAACTTGCCTACCAACGTACAACAGCTAATTTTAATATTTTACATAACTTTAGTTGTTACTTGTTGCATTGATTTAGTTTTTCATTTCTTACCTCATGTTGATACTGATTGTCCATTGTGTTAAACAGTGGTCAAGTTGATGATCAACCCACAACCAGTTGAATAGATTAATCGGTGAAACCAACAAGGGCAACAATAATTAGTCCGAGGTAAAGGTTGAGGGATGAGAAAAGCTTTATTTTCATTTTTACAATTTTTCTTTTTCCATCAACTTTTAGGTTAAGTTTAGATCAAAATGTTTCTTTTGTTCAACTGATGTCAAAGAGAAGGACTGATTGAATAGGGGGCAGAACATGAAACAAAATATGCCAATTCGTATATTGGAATTGGAATTTCAGATATTATTAATAATAATGTTTGCTTTTCATCTGATTTCTGGTTTGATTGAGAATTAACTCCCATGGAAAATGGGTGAAGATAAAAAATTGTGAGTTCTATCAGTTCTGAGGATCAAACGGGTTGAGATTGAAGAGGCGATACGATTCAATTCAATTGGATTGCAAGAAAATTTTGCTTGTTTTCATCAAATTTTAGGTGTTTTTATGCATCACTTGATGGGAGTAACAATTGATTGGAAGCATAGAGATTGTTTTAATAATAGATTTTTGATTGTGCCAATTATGGCAATAATGGGTTTTAATGATATTCGAGGCTTTTAATTTGGATCATTTTAATTCAAGAATTCATTTCAGTGAGTTTATATTTGATAAATTTCATTTTTCACTTCAAGTTATTTTGTGTGCTTCTGTGAAGCTGTGTTCAATCTCAGGTTGCATTAGTCCACAGCTAAGTTCATGGAAAACTGATGTGATTGAAACGAAAATGATCTTCATCTTTAACTTCAAAGTTACTCTTCTTTGCCACAGTTGTTCATATTAAGTCAGCTTATAATGAAGATAATGATTTGGCGAAATATTAAGCGAAATTTCAATTGGTTAATGATAACCATGATCATGAGTCCATCAAAGTAAAATATGTAGAGACGGAAATTAATTTACAATCAACACCAACTACCGACTTCAACAGGACAAGTAGCAGCAAACATGACGAATCAAACAAAATTTTCATTAAAATTGATTTTGTAGTGCTGTTAACTTTCACTTTGTCACCAAGGCTCAACCTGGAGTAAATCAAATCAAGGTTGATCGATAGGTGAAAAGCTAACCTGAATTACGGAACAATCAGGTTCACGATTGACTGCCGCTTTATGTGACCTCTTCAATTGGCCAGTATATTTACCAACAAGTTTAGCCGAAATGAGGCTGATACCTATGTAAACCAGGAAAAATACCCAGTAAACAATGCCAACATACTCGTCGAGAGCTGCTACCTTTTCCATGTAATTCGCGAAGGCTGGCTTCTCTTCCTCGATTGTGCTCATAGTGGCGGCTGTAATGATGTACATAAAGATTCGACAGATTCTCAAGTAGAGCCTCCATTGAAGAATAATTGCCGTCAACATGAGTCCATCGAAAATAACTTTTAAGAGACTGAAATAAATAAGGACCAAATCAAGAACAATGATCGACATGGCCAGGGAAAGAGCATCCAATACAATGAATAGTCCAAAGACCCAAATCAAAGTGGATTTCGTGAGGCTTTTAACTTTCACTTCAGTCATGATTCTTGAAATGGAAATTTGGAGTTTGTCACTTTCAATTCAATAGCTAATACAACGAGTTTTAAAAGAAGTAAAACAAACTTGAGAAAACTTTGCCTGAGAATTCACTAGAAAGGTTGAATATTAAATGAAGAGAGACTTGAGAGACTTTAATCAATGCGGTAAATTCATCAGCTTCTTCATTTTATTATAAAAATGTTCATTTTAATCTATTGTTTTATCCTTCCATTGTATAAAACGGATGAAAAGATAAATGTTATTCAAACTTGAATTGATAAGTCGAAGCAAAATGCTAAGAAGAGTCTAATCAGTTCTCTTCATGATGAAAGTCCGTGCATTTTTGCTAATTTTAACTGTTATTTACGCATGAAGAATCTGTTATTGTCAATCACATTTAGTCAATTTCCCCCCCAATTTCATCATCTCTGATTGATGAATTTTCCCTCACTGACTGTTAAGAATGAAAACTTAGATTTGGGTTATTCAATGCCAAATTTAAAAAACAATGACAATTTATCAACTTATCAGGATCTATCTGTAGATAGCTCTCGCTTTGAAAAATGAATCCTGGTTAAGTTTGGTAAAATTATGTTTTTAATGTTCAATATACAAGCGGGCTTGCGATCATGACTGATCGCAAAATTGTTTTTAATTCTGAACACATTCAATGTCATCCAAAAAACTATAGTCAAAAAGGAGGAGGACGGAATTGGTCCAATTGAATATCAAATTGGTCTTTTGATACGACAATTGTTTTTTGGCTTGTGAATGTTGACGCCTAGACTCAGTTTCAAAAACAAGTTTTTGGCAAAATTCGTTCGAAAAACAAGTTCGCAGAATGTCGACTGAAAAACGGTGACAATTATACTTGTTAGTTTGCTCTGAGAGATAGTTCATGAATAGTTTTTCCATCACAATGATTCTGGTTTCATGGTTGATAGATGCATGCTGTATAAATCATTGAAACTCAACAATAACCATTCAAATTAATTCGTTAATCTCAGATTCATTATCGGATTGCAGAAAAAGTTCTGCGTTAGGATTTTTCATTCTCTTGATTATTCAGACAAGCCTTGAAATATGAAATTAGTCAAGATGAAAATAGTGTAATGAATAGTGAAATGTATACCGAAAGGTTTGCAGTCAGATATCGAAGACAAACTAGGAATCATGATGGAATAAGCATTCGTCAAATCTGTTATACATGTAAAAATTTTGATAACGTTGTACATGTTGTTGACCATTTCAAAGTGTACTCTTCGAATTATTCATTAACTTAGAATTATAATTAAATTATTAATTAACTTAATTATTATTAACTTAGACAATTTTCAATTATTGCTCATCTGAACCTTATCTTCAATATACAATAGCTAACTGAAGCTAATAAGCAATACGTAAGGCTGATGAATTATGGCGTGCTATTGAAAATGCATGGTAAAATTTAGATCCTGAGCTATTGCAAAATCTTGTTCGAAGCATGAGCATGAAGCACGAAGTTGTTAAATTAAATGGAGCTCAAACTCGTTATTAAAGTTGTAAGGGGTCTACACACTAAGTCAATCATTTCCCCCTTCAAATTATATCAATGACCAATGAATATGCATTACTCATATTGTTCTAACCTAATTGGTCAAAATTACTAATCTTATCCCTTCAACTATTGTATATAAAGCTATTTCCTTTTCCCTTAAGAAACACAGTTGTCAAGTTTACCCTTACCAGTAACACTCCTCTAAGTCAGGAACAACCTTATCCTAGCCAATACTCTTTCCGTTTCCTACAGTATTCTTTGTTCCTCAGACCTTGAAATATTCGATTCTATCTGTGATAACCTTATAAGTAAAAATCCAATCTTTAAATTCAATAAAGTGCTCTCTCTCTATTTCTAACTGGGAAAAATATTGTGTTCAACCTTTAATTGTTGTTAGAAAAGTGTATCAACCTCGGTCAAAGCTCTAAGCCTTGACCTTACATCCTCGATCTCGGTACACACTCGATAAGTTTATCGGCTGTGGTTCTGTCACGAACCCTAAACCCTAACAAAGTCAAGTTTTTCATCTGTATTTATAATTTTTTTGAATTTTCCGCGCATTTTTGAATATTTTCTAATTATACAATCAATGAATGGCTCTAACAATGATTTGAGACAAATTTATTTTTCTTATTTCAATACGAATCTATTGCTGCCATTTAATTTATCATAACGCATTTAGTTTTCTTTATAATTCAAAAAATTGGGTATATTTATAATCATTGCGCTGAGTGTATATTCCATAGAAGATAAACCAATAATTAAGGTCAAAAGATGATCAAACTCAGATCGACAGCTTATGGTTTTTACACCAAAATATCAAGTCAATAAGTTGAGGGTTGTTAATTCAGTGTGGTGTTGTTCTATCCCGTTTAAACCGCACCAATACAAAATCGTTCTCCAGTTTCCTCAATTCATGTTCCTCAAATAAACTAACCTCACTTCAGATAATGTGATTTGATTCACATTCGAGATGCAAAACAATAACCAAAGAAAACCATATCTGTTTGAATTCAATGTTAATTTTCAATCAATTGATTTACAAAAAGTGGTTTTTTTCATTTATTTTGAAAGTGTTGCATCTCTATCATTTTTACTGTATTGATAGGTAAAAATAATGTACAAGTTGATTTGAGTAAATCTGCGGCTGATCAAATCTGATTTGAAGGGGATTTTTTACATTGCGTTTGGCCTGGATAGTGATTGATACGATCCCGATTAATTTGAATACATTGGTGAATTTTTTATGCATGTTTAGTTTAATTAAATTTTGAAGATTATTGTCTGCGCATGCAAATTATTCGTGGTTAACCAGTGCGCACCAAGATCACTTAGATTTCAAGTCGCGCAAAATATTTACTTTTATTAGCTAAACAACATAAAGAACGATTCCTGCTTACAAGTAGGGAAGATCACCATAACAGAGTCATATGTAAACTTTCTACTGTGTCAGTCTAATTGATTCTCAAGGATCTCGAGTCTTAATAGAGTTAGATAAATTTCTATTGTGCGTCGGGCATGAACGAATACAAGCGGCACCATAAATCCATTTTTAATCCCGAGTATAATTGCATGGGCCACTGAAAAATAAAAAGCCACTTCAATCTAGCGAAATGAAAGGTTTAGCGAGCATTACTTACCAATTTTTAATTTTTAACGAACTGTTAACATTCATCAATTACCCTGAGAACCAATTTTCTGCCAGAAATTCATTGGAAATATTAATTATGAACAAACTGCTGATTAAATTAAATTTATAGAATTTATTGGTTCAACAAATCATCTCAGGAAGAATTTAGTTTTACATTTGAATTGTGGGGAAATTGAAAAGTTGTTCATTTTCTAGGCATTACAAGGTTTCTCGAATGAAGAGTTTTGTACGCCAAAGAGAAGGCAATTCATGGATAATTTTAAAACTTTTCTTCCTGCATTTGAATTATTCAGCCATCAACTTCCATTGGAATTGATTCATCAGTTGTTGAACTGGCATTTCCCACTGGATTAAAGTCTGTTTTTACTATAGTCGTTTGCATTCTTCCATTGACACAAGCACCATGAGCTGCGTCCATCTCACCAAAATAGTCATAACTGTGAATAAAATCCACCGAAACTTCTCCAACTTTCATAGAAAGCGGAATTTGGCCATTTAAGATCGTGTTTGCATTCATTCCTATTTGCCATGGTTCACAATAGTAGAAGTAAAATTTTCCAACTAAAAAGTTATTAGCTTCGTCGGTTGCATAAAAGTATTCATAAAAGTGCATAATGTATATTGGAACTCCTCGAACTAGCGTAGAAATAGAAATTTGACCACACAAGTTGGCATTTGGGTTCATTATGATTTTCATTGTCAAAAATCGAACAAGTTTTTACTTTTGCAGGAATTTAAAATTGATGAGATGTTATGTTGGTTGCTGAATAACTACGAAAGTTTGACACAATTCAACGTAAAGTCCACAATAGACTGACTATCCGAAGTAATGCTCTGAAATGAAATCCGTAGACTGTTGACATGTTTTTATATGCGAAAAATTAAATCAGATTGTTAGATTATTAGATTATTGTTTGTAATACAACAAAAATTCAGTTTCCATCGAGAAAAATAATTGTTTGGAACTGAGATTTACAGTGATGTTTTTTTCAATGCGAGCAAAATCAATTCTGGTTTAAAGCTAGGATTTTTTCATTTTCAATAAGCAAAAATATGAATTAATGAATTAACTAATGAATTTACTATTTCAGCAGCAACAGCAGCAGCAAGCAAAAAAGTTCAGTTTTCCATAGGATTTCATTAAATTGAGTTCATTTTATTGTTTTGAATGATTATGATAAGGTAGTGCAACTAGAAATTGACACATTCATTCAAATCAAATTTGAGACTTCTGTCTCAACTTTGACTAGACTTAAAGGCGCCATTTTTTCAGGTTTCGAGTCAGCAACCTTACTTTACCTACTTACGAAATTTGGGGTCGATTGGATGAACATTGTTCGATTATGCCTTCATTTTATATCATCAAGAGGCCGAAAGAAAACAGCATTTTGGAGATAAAACAACATAGAGGTGAAAAAATCTCATAGAAAATAATGCTAAATTTGGAAATTTGAAAAAAATGACGAAGATTACTTCGTCCAACTTTGGGCCCATGATTGAAATAAAATAGCAAAATCAGCCGAACAGGCTGTATTATCAGTAGCCAATAGATGGAAATTAAAAAGAATTAATCCAAAATCTTAACAGGTTCTTCTGTAATTAACAATTAAAATTATGTGTCAATTTTTAGTTGCACTACCTTAGTACAAAGGTATTTGACCCTCACTTTTAGCGGCTATGATACCTTGTCCGTTAAAATTGGTCATTTATCATTTTTATTGTAACTTAAGAAAAGCAATTCGAAGACTCGAGAAAAAAGCCGGTCATTTGGTGAGGCTATCTAGGGTTAATAAACCGAAAGGACGGCAAAACAATGCAAAGAACAGATGAATTTCGACTATTGTGCTTAAAAATTAATATTAAATTAATAGGTTAATTTATTTAATTAATTTCGGTTTTTGGTGTTAGAAATTTTATTTTATTTAAAAATGAATTCAATTTGTAATTCAATCTTGTCCATTATCAATTGATACATAATGTCGCGAAAGCTGAATTGATGAACAGATTTGATGAACACAGAAAGTAAAAGCAAGAAAAATAAAAAGCTGTGAGAATGGTTTTCCAGGTGAGTTCTGTTTAATGCGTTTATTGGAATAGCTATGCTTTGTTTCTGTTTGATTTCGTTTGATTCATTGAAATGAACATTTCAATTTGTATGATGATTGCTAACAGATGAAAACAATAGTTAGTTAGTAACAACAGAAGTCTAATGTAACTCAAAGAGTAGTGTTGACCATTTGTTTACCTAATCATAGGTTCACGTTTGAAGTCCATCGCTTTCATTAATCACTGAACTCTCTTGTACAGTTATCGATGTCACCCTTTGTGCATCCAGCTTCACAAATGAACTACATGAGCGAATTGAACAGCTTTTGACTATTCTTAGGTGTGTGTAGAAGAACAAAAGCGGCAAAAATAATCAGAATAAAGAAGATCCGACAAAATTCCACAAAAAAGTGCCAATGTTTGACGATCAATGTTAATATGAGTCCATTAAAGAAGAGAGAAACAAGAATGAAACCAATTTTTCGATGAGCGAAATAAGTCATGGACCTTAACAAATCAAACGCATTTGACAAAACACATAATCCGAAATATATCATCAGAATTGTTCTCAAATTGTCACCGTTGAAAACACTGTCCATTCCAAGCATGTTCTTTGTAATCCAAATAAGTTATTTGAAACTGAATCAAAAAGCACAACGAATTGGTGGTTTATTGATTTTGTGGTATAAATTAAATCACAAAAAATTGAAACCAATTTCACTCAAATGAAGGAAATAAAATGAATTTTTCACTAAAACACCCTTTTTATTTGGTTTTTCAAATGCTCATTCAATTAATCCTTTTTCTATCAGAGAGAATATGAATGTTTTGATAATTTCTAATTGTTTTGTTTTATCACGATATTCATGACTGTTCGGTGTTGATTAGGTATTGGGTGTTGAATGAAACCATTTCATTTCGATTGAGTTCATCACAGTCAATCTATTATTTTGATTTAATGTTTTTTGGTGATCTAGCTTTTAGAAGCAACAACAATTTGAGAGGTTTGATGATATTTTCATAATTTTTCATTTCTTTGATCATTATTTATCCAGACTTATTATGACTTTCCAGATGTAAACACAATCAAACAGACGCTCGTATAGCTAGGAGATCTGCAAATTGACATTAAATAAGGGTTCAATTTACTGTTGATTAAAGCCTAATAGAAACATTGAAAAGCCAAAGAATCTTTTTGTTGATTGTTTTTCAGTTTACTTTGTTGATCGTTCGAAAACAAAATTATTCAAATTAAAAACATTATATTACGAGTTTATGATTAAGTGATAAGGCGGTACAGAATTGGAAGATTTGAGTAACTTTCTAAGTTGATCAGTATAGTTATTCATAAGTATAATCGAAATCAAATATATTATTGAGTTAATTATGAAAATTAAACTGAACCAAGTCATAACTTTTTCGTAAAGAAAACCGTAAACATCATCTTCGGTAGAAAAATATGGACCAACTTTGTAATAGCTAAGAAAGCAGTGGATGCTCTCAAATGATAAGACAAACACGAGTTTACAAATCCTCAAACAATTTCTCCATTGTTCGATGATCGCTACCAATATGAGTCCATCCAATAGAAGCTTCAAGAGATGTAATACAATCAACTCGGGTGAAAAAGTCAGAGTCATTAGTAATAGCAAACTTGCATCAAACGCAACAAGAAATACGAATAGTACCATCAAAACAGTTTTTGATTTGCTGTTGACTTTCACTATCATGATTTTATAACTTAGAACGGGCGTTTCGAAACTCAAAAGAAAACAAAATTCAAATTTTATTCACTGATGTAAGTTCAAATTGAAATTGACTGCGAAACTCACAGCTCAATTTAATTTTAATTTCACTTTGCTTCAATTCAGTTTGCTTAGTTAAAGTCAAGGTAGGGAACTAAGCTGGTTTAACATAGTGCAAGATTTTCCCATAGCAATCATCAATCATACATATCTTCATGGAAGAGTCTCTTTGCCTTGATCAAAGGTTGATCAAATCGCAAATGCTGCAAATAGATTAGAAATGAATTGCGATTATTTCCATCTTCGATATTTTATACTATTCAGCTGTGTATGGTCTAGCAAGATTTATATTGTAGCAGATAAAACAGCTGAATGCAATGACTTATTATTGTTTATTATTATTCATTATGAATTATTGCTCATTACCTGATACAATATTAATCTTGTTGGAACATAACGATTATTATAGTTACAAGCGGTCCTGCGATCATGACTGATCGCAAAATTGTTTTTAATTCTGAACACATTCAATGTCATCCAAAAAACTATAGCCAAAAACTTTGACTTTTTAGTTAAGAGTTGGGACTTTGAGGGTTTGTAGTGGTATAAAAACTGAGGCCATTTATGAAATAAAATTTTTATTATCAGTATTTTTCAATAAAATTGAGTCCTAAGTTGAAAATTCGATCTACTTTTTAAAGTCGAAGCACCAGGTTATTTCACCAACTCTTAACTCTTCAATTGAAAAGCAGTTTAACATAAAATCCTAATCCAACAATAAACCTAAAATCCAAAGTTTTCCCCCTAAATACAATGCTATAAAATACGGATTCTGCATTTTTTCCCCCACACTGTTCAAACGTGAATTTCTCATGAACCTGAATTCAGAGAAAGTCCTGACTATTTTTCGTGATTGTAGTTTAATCATGGCTTTATTTCTATGTAAAAATTTTATTTAGAACCCGCTCAGTTTGGAGTAGTACCAAAACATACGCTTCAACTCCACAGAACGGAAACGGAAATAACCCAAAAAACACCACCCCCCTCATGCATGGTTGATTTCACGCCCGACTGCCTTCATGCATGATTAATTATCCAACGGTTTCATTCATGATTAATTTTCAACGTATTTCAACGCTTGAATTGCCCGCTTAAAAGGCCAACTTTACGGCCATTTTCAGGTCACTTAGCAACGTTGAATCATATGTTTTTGACCCAAAGGAAAAAGTAACTTCATTGTCTATTTTAATTATTAAAAGTTTTTAATTATCAAAGTTTTCATCTTAATTTTAAAAATGTTCAACTTCTTAAAGCTCGCCGCCATCTTAATGCTCACAAGTAAGTCTTTTTTAAAAATCCTTTTGGTTATCTCTTTTTCTTAACCTTTTCTATCTCTTTCCAGCCACTCACATTGAAGAGATTCCTCTTTCAATACCACCACCACCACCACCACCACCATCACCACAACCATCCACCAGCGCTGTGAATAATGAAGAAGAAGATCATCTTGTTATTGATGAACCTCCACAAAAAAAAGGTAAAATAACTATCCATTGATTTATGATGAATCTAATGTCTTTCTTTTCTCTTTCTTTTCTCTTTCTTTTCTCTTTAAGCTAAAAGACCACGGCGGGAGATATCCACTGGAATAAAACCAATGTCTTCAGCATGGACGATAAAATCCATTCAAGGATATGCCATCGATGACGAAGGAGATGTGTTCATTCGTTTTAATTATCCATCCTACTGGGCGCCCATTTCGGTATTTGATGATTTTGACAATATTGAGAAATATAGGAAAATGTCCATGGAGCAGTTGAAGAAGAACGCTTTTGCTTTGGAGGAGGAGGAAGTCAAAGCAACCAAAAGGATTAAGGATAATCCAATTGTTTTTGAATGTTTATATTGTGGTGCGCCCTTCAAAAGATTGAAAAATTTAAAAGATCATGTTTTTGGAGTTAGACGCAGCACAAAGAATTATCATAAAAAATTGCAATTGGATTGCAAGAAAAGACTTTTTATCGAAGGATTGGAATATCCAAAAAACAAAATTCCATTATCTTTGCCACCACCAAAGAAAAATCCATGGGCAAAAATAATATGTATAGATGCATCTTTGATTAAAGAAGATGAATCATTTGATATTCCTCAACATATTCAAGAGGAATATGATGCAGTTTTTAAACCTGAAAATTAATTTTTCTGTATTTTGTAACCTTTTTGTCTTTTTTTGTAACCTTTATATTTTTGTAACCTTTTTGTCTTTTTTTTGTAACCTTTTTAATTATGTCTTTTTTTGTCTTTGCAATTAAACAATTTTACCTTAAACTTTTTTCTTTGTCATTGAAAACTAAAAAGCTTTTAGTACATTTACAGCTACTGAATCCAATAACTTTGAACGTCCATCTTTTACTCAAGAATCATTGGAAATGATTAAAAATGATATCATTCGATAGAGCATAATAAAATCTATAAGAAAACTTGAGATCTGAATAACCAATATCATTATCATGGAGTTATCATGAAAATTCTGAAAAATGAGTTTTCCTTAATAACAGGCTTATTTGACCAGCTAGAAACTTGATTCAAGTATCAGATTGATTTATTTATAATGCATAAATAGATTCATAAGTAAAAAATTATCAATCATAATTCCATCATGAATTCAGGATTCTAAGCCGAAATTATCAACTGTACAGCTAACATCTAATCTTTTACTCAAGAATCATTGGAAATGATTAAAAATGATATCATTTGATAGAGCATAATAAAATCTATAAGAAAACTTGAGATCTGAATAACCAATATCATTATCATGGAGTTATCATGAAAATTCTGAAAAATGAGTTTTCCTTAATAACAGGCTTATTTGACCAGCTAGAAACTTGATTCAAGTATCAAATTGATTCATTTATAATGCATAAATAGATTCATAAGTAAAAAATTATCAATCATAATTCCATCATGAATTCAGGATTCTAAGCCGAAAGCCTATACCAACAAGCTTGAAGCTTGAAACAATCGTTTTATCATAATTAATTATGTCATAGTTTCTTGTCAGATGGACAACCAAGTATATCAAACGGCTAAGCAATAACAATTCAAGGTTGGGTGATTTATTTTTTAAATGCTAAGCGTCCTCGTTCTGCAGATGTTTACGGCTAAATTTTCGGTTTATCATAGTATACTTTGAGAAAATTGGTCACTTTTACTCCAGCTTTCGACAAGTAAACTTGTATTCATCTATTAATCAACAAATTTTTTTGTTTGACAAAATGGATTATCAAATGGAAATTGATAACAATGAAAATGACATCGAAATGAACGTAAGTTTGATTTTTTCAAAGATTTTTTCATCTATCTTATCTTTCCTTTTCTCTTTCCAGGATCTTTCAACTCGCTTTGCGGGTTTCTCTTTTTCAAAATTCGACTCTAAAGAGCTCGAACAAATGATTTGTGATATGGAGCAAGTTTCCCTCGAGGAAACAAAAAAAAAAGCTCCAAATGCAGTTAGAAAAAGACTGCAATTACGTTTAAGGAACAAGGCCTTCAAATATATGGAAGGCCTTGCAAAGTTGAAAGCGCAAAGAAAAATTTTATCTTCTTTGGGCAATCAACAAGCTCAAGATATATGTGAGCTGATTGACTGTCATATTTGGACAGTCAATCGGATTATTAAACGCTATTACAAAATTGTAAAATCTTAAATTTTTTGTTCTTATGCAAATAAAGATTCATTTCAATTTCAAATTCTCATTGTCTTTTTTATTCGCGTGACTAATGTATAAGTTGTTTTTCAATAGATGCTGTGTGTTTGCTGCAAGCAAAAATTTCCAAACTTGGGAGAAATATTAAATCATAATTGCAACTGCGCGTCAAATCAATGTAAAATGTATGAGAGCTTTGATACACCAAACCCTCCACCAATTGAATTACCAACACCAATTGAATCACAAGCATCAATTGAATCACCAAATGACTTTGAATGCCCTTGCTGTAAAAAGAAAAGTTCGGCTTTGGGAGATTATTTAAATCATGAGTGCACATGTGTGGATAATTGTAAAAGAATGGACATTTTCTATGATGAGCCACCACCTAAAAAGGATTGCTTCAGGTGTCCATGTTGTGGGAATGAGAGTGAACCTTTGTTAGACTATTTAATGCATAACTGTTCATGCAAAGAAAACTGCAGGCGAATGGAAATATTCTTTGATAAAGAACCAGTCATTCAAGATGCACCATCTATAAGAGCAGCTCCAAAAGTGATGAAAAGAAAAGTGAAATGCTCAAAGTGCAAGAAAACTTATTCATCAGAGCAAAGATTGAGATGTCATCAAAAAGTTTGTGGTAGTTTATCTATACTCAACCCTCCACAACCTACTTTTGAATCACCATTTAAACTAATTCATTCAGCTTTTCGCCGCCGCTTTCGTGTTTTTTCCCAAGAAATGACTGATACGATTGACATTGACATTGTGAAAAGACACCAAAAGACTAAAGTCAAAGAACTTCTTCAAAAAAATTTAAGTGATCTTGGACCAATCAAATTCTATTTAATTTTAAAAGTCTATTTTCAAAAAATGTCAATGATTGAATTGATTGAAGCAGAAATCCCTTCAACAATGAAACCCTTATTACCTGGAGATAATATTAATAATGAAATTGAAGAAACTTTTACGGAGATGAAAGAAATAATTGATCAATATACTGAAAGAGGAAGTGGCTTTACTATTGTTGATATTAGCAAAATTGATGTTTGGATTGCTCGTTATCAACCACATCGAGGAGGTTGCCATCAAAACAATTTACCAAAAGAACTTTATACAAAAAGGTGCTTACTTTCAATTGAATGCCAAAGTGATTGCTTCATGTATTCAATTTTAGCTGCTATTCATCCAAGTCAAAATCATCCTGAACGATTTCATCAATATGATCAATTTATAAATCAATATGACTTTTCAAAATGGCGCGGACAAGTTGAATTGAGCTCAATTGAATCCTTTGAAAAGAAAAACTCGATATCAATTAGTGTTTTTACCTACAACACCAATCATAAATTTGTGATTCCACTTTATGTTACTAAGAACCAACTATCAACACATGTCAGACTATTTTTAATCAACGAACATTATTATTTAATAACAAACTTTGCACGCCTTTTAAATTCAAGAAGCAATTACCGTCGCTTTCATTGTGAAAGATGTTTAAATGGTTGGCGCCATGAATTTCAATTGAAAAAACATTTAATTGACTGTTCATCAAAACCAGCACAAAAAATTATGATGCCATATCCAACACCTTACAAACCAAGACGAAATTATTCTGAGCGTTCAAATTTGAAAAAAGAAATTAAGCATCCACTTATTATTTATTGTGACTTTGAATGTTTAATTGTCCCAACAAATGATCCATTGAAACCATCAATTCATGAACCTTGTAGTTATGGATACATTGTTGTTGATTGGAACCGTAAAATCATTGACAGGAAATATGAACATGGTGAAAATATTGTTGCCAAATTTCTAATTAATCTGAAACAATCAATTGAATATGCACGCAACTATTTAAATACCTCATTGCAACCGTTGAAAATGTCACCGAATGAAGAATCAACATTTCAAAAAGCGATAAACTGTTGGATTTGTGAAAAGCCTCTTGGAGATGATAGAGTCCGTGATCATGATCATTTAACGGGACAATTCAGAGGTGCAGCTCATAATGCTTGTAATGTGAATTACTCAATTCCAAATCGAATTCCAATATTTTTTCATAATTTGAAAAATTATGATGGACACTTATTGATTGATTCAATCAAAAGTAATACATTTACACAACATCTAAAACTTATTCCTTCATCAATGGAAAAATATATTGGATGGTATGTTGATAATCTTGCTTTCCTTGACTCATTTGCATTTTTACCTGGAAGTCTTGATGCACTAAGTTCCAACTTGACTAAAGATGAAAAAGAAGAATTTTTACGTCAAGAATGGCCTAATCAAGATTTGAGTGATTTAATGGGAAAAGCATCAATACCATATGAATATTTATCATCACTTGAAAAATTCAATGACCAAACATTACCACCAATGTCTGCTTTTTACTCATCACTGAACGACACTAACATTACACAAGAAATGTATGATCGTTTGAAAAGAATTTGGAATCAATTTAATTGTAAAAATCTTGGAGAATTGATCGATATTTACTTGCGGCTCGATGTTTTAATGCTTGCTGCAATATTTGAAAACTTTCGACAAACAAGTATTGATGATTTTGGAATTGATCCACCTCATTACATGACCTGTCCTGGTCTTGCTTATGCTGCTGCATTAAAAATGACAAAAATATCAATTGAATTATTTTTGGAAATTGATATGTTGTTATTGATTGAAGGTGACATTAGAGGAGGCTTCACTACTGTTGCAAAACGTCACGCAATTGCTAATAATCCATCAACAAATTATGATGGTGGCCAACAAACTTGGTTAATGTACTTTGATGTAAATAATCTTTACGGCAATGCAATGATGGACATGTTACCAATAGGAAATTATGAATGGGTAAATTATTCAAATGAAGATAAATTACTCGAACACATTTTAAATTCTCCTGATGATGGAGACATTGGATACATCTTGGAGATTGATTTAGAGTATCCACAAGAACTTCATGATGCCCATAATGATTTTCCTTTAGCACCTCATAAAATGAAAGTCACACATGAAATGCTAAGCCCATATGCCAAAAAATTATATGATGAACTTGTGAAGCAAGGACTTAAGCCGGTTGCTACTGAAAAGCTTGTGTCAACATTTTTAACAAGAGAAAGATATTCAGTTCATTTCCGGAATTTGAAATTTTACATTGAAAATGGCTTAAAAGTACTAAAAGTTCATCGAGTCATTTCATTCAAACAAAAAGCCTGGCTAAAACCATATATTGAATTTTGTACAAAGAAGCGTCAACAAGCCAAAACTACTTTTGCTTCATCACTTTATAAATTATTTGTGAACAGTATCTATGGAAAATTAATGGAAGATAAACGAAAGCATATTGAAGTTAAACTTGCAATGGGAGAAAGAGTAGCAACAAAAAGAATTGCTAATCCTCTTGCAACAAGATTCAAAATTATTGACGAAGATAAAATGCTGATCCAATCAAAGCCTGAATGTGTTTTGATGGATAAAGCAATAGTTTCTGGATTTACCGTTCTTGAACTATCAAAATTACATGTTTACAAACTATATTATGGGCGCTTTAAAAAGTTTTATGGTGATAATGTTCAACTTGTTTACTCCGATACTGATTCCTTTTTACTGGAAATAAAATCAAACAACATAATCAGTGATATGAAACAATTTAATGACATTATGGACTTTGGTGACTTGCCCACAGATCATCCTCTCTATTCAAGCGAGAATAAAAAGAAAATTGGTTGTCTCAAAGATGAAATGTCAGGAGAAGTCATTCATGAAGTAATTGCTGTTAAACCTAAACTTTACTGCATAAAATCACAAAGCGGAGAGAAAAAGCGAGCAAAAGGCGTGCAGAGGAATGTTGTTAAAAACAAAATTAATTTTGAAAATTATAAAAATTGCCTTTATAATGAAACAATTCATAAGGAAATTACAAGACGCTTTGGTTCTGACAAACATAAAATTTCAATGTATTGTAATGAAAAGGTTGCAATATCACCTTTTGAAGATAAAAGATATCTTTTGAATGATAAAATAAGTTCATATGCTTATGGACATTATAAAATTAATCAATAAAATTTTTTATTATTTGTAACAATTTTTGTTCATTTTTTACTGTTTTACATTTTTCAAAAATTTGATGAAATTTGTTTTGATCAAGTATTACAAAAAGAATGCAAAAGTATCCACATGATGATGAATAATCATCTTGATATTTGTTTTTTGAAAAAGTATAACCTCTAGGTGCAAATCTTTCAATAAAAGTTAGAATATTTCCGTCTGGTGGCCGACCATAAGAATCAAAATAATGACAAGATCCAACTTTATCAAAATGAACAGCTACCCAATGAGAACCTTCTTTAAAACTTGGGTCTAAATTAATTATAAATGTTGTTGGTTTTTTTAATACTAGAGGTAATTTATCACTTGGAAAAACACCACCAAAGTGCTTAACATTTTTTAAAATGCGTTTTAAATCTAAAGTTGTCAACATTAGTAGTCTAGTGTAACAATTCGGTCTTTATCAATTGTAATCAAGTTATCAAACTGACCGAAAACAATGATCTTATATGCCTTAGTTGTTTCTCCTGAGAATCTCAATTCAAGTCTAACAGCTCCTCTTTTAATTAATGATAAAGATCCTGTTTCACCTCCCAATCCACCTCCCAAATCAAAACCAAAAAGAGTTTTTGAGGTTTTATAAGTTGTATAGTCTAAATCAAGTTGTGGAATGCCTTCATCTTGTCCCAAACATCGAAATAAATTCACATATTCACGCATACATTTATCAGGAAAAGTTGGTTGATAAGGTATTGTAGGATAAGAATTTCCGTCAACATTTAGAGAAATTTGAGAAATATTTGCATTTTCAAAATTAAAGGGATCTTTATAATTTCCAGCAAAGGCTGCTTCATCAACAAGACCAACAATTACTCTTCTTGGTAAGATCCCTGAAAAAATATTTTCAATGTTTATTGTTGATACACCTTTATTCATTGAAAAGCTCTTGACTGAATTTCTAATTATAAAATATTTTGCAGGTGATTCCTTGAGTGCAGATATTATTCCTGCTTGTGTATCTGGAAATAGTTTAACACGTTTAATATGCAAAGCAAAACGCGTTAGTTTTATAGTGTATTCATCCTCATTTGTATGCAGTAATGGAAATTTCTCTCTACTTCTTGTGAATCTGAATAATAATGGAATACCATTTAGCAGTAATTTATCTTGTTGACACATTGGAAGATGTAATCTGAAATACAATTCAATATTATTCTTGAGATAATTTGAAGTATCATAACGTCCAGCATCTGCTTTGGTTGGATGACGGAACAATAAATCTTCAATAAATGATTGATAATGGTACATATTGGTAGCTTGAGATGTGTTGACAGTACCAATAAAAAAATCAATTTGATCAAATAAAGCATTTGCAAAGTTTTCAACACCCTTAATTGAAGTAATTGTTACTTTCTTTCCATCTTTATCATGAATTTCAAGATTTATATGTAACATTGTTTGAGATAAATCAGTGAAATCTGCAGATGCTGGAACATCAATTGTGTGAACTTTAGAGCTTTCTAATGATGCAGAAGGTCTGTATTCTACTTCATACGTAGAATCAACAGCTACCTGTGTAGGTGGTACAGTGAATAATGATAACTCACTTTTACTTGAAGGTAATGATGCAGGATGTAAATACTCCATTTTAACCGAAAATGTCTTTCTTTTTTCTTTTCACGGTCTTTTTCTTCTTCTTATACAACCGTTTTCGTTTAACACCAGTTCCACTTTGATTAAGCAATGAATTTGCTTTTCCAATTGACTCTTTTGCTAAATTACGGAGGCTTTCTTTTCCTCTTTCTTTCAGTGTTTGCTTTAAATTTTTATTTTCTAATAAATCCTGACCAACATTAATTCCTGTTTTAACTGCTTGCTTTCCTAAAAACTTCAAAACAGGTATTGCAAATCTTTTAAATAAACTTCCAAATCCATATCCTCGCTGGTAAGGTGATCCTCTAAATATTTCAATATCAGAGAATCCTTGTCCAGCTTGAGATAAATAGTATGATTTGAAATCTGAATGCCTTGGACAATAAACTTTGCGTTGCATTTTGTTTAAAGAGAAATTAAATGATTCATCTTATACAAAGCGTTTTAAATGCAGACCAATTGCAACCCTTCCTGAAGCGAATTTGATTGAATTTCCAGTTTCATCAGTTAAAATGAAATTTACATCTTCAATTTGATTAGTTCGCACAGGATAATAAAAGGGTTTTACAAACATTTCATGAACAATTTCATGCCTTTGACCTCTTTTAAGTGGTAAAATTCTCAATACTCTTGTGAATTTATCACCTACGAAATGAGGTGCAACAATATCAGAATAAACAAACATTAAACTTGATCTTGCATTCAAATCAGCAGGCCGTGACGCGGTTACTTTTGCTTTTGTAATTAACTCATCACTTGGATCATCAATAAAACCAAGAGCATTAATAAATGCAGGGTCATTAAATTTTGGAATCAATTTAATGTTTCCTAGCCAACCTCTTGAAATTGATATTTTCCCTTGTGAATACTCCAATTTTGGTGGTTTATCTCTAGAAGATTCATCAGTTGAAGTTTCAGATTGAAGACCAAGTTCCTTTCTCAATTTGTTTATTTCTGCAGTAAATTTTTCTTTAGTTTGCTTTAAATTCTCCTGTGATTCTGTTAGTTCTCTTTTACTTTTATTCAACTCAATTATCAAATTATTTATTTCAATTTGTTTATTACGCATTTGTTGATCTTTATCCATGATCTCAAATTGTAATTGATCAATTTTTGCTTTTTTTGCATCATAATCTGCAACTTTAGTGTTACAAGCAGTTAATTTACTTTCCACTTCAGCTATTTTCGTTATATTTGCATCTTTTCGGTTTGCAATGATGCATACTTTTCTTGTAATGCATTAGTTCCTTGCATTGCTAATTTTGTCAGTTCTTCTTTTTTAGCATTCATTTCATTTTCAGTGTTGATCAATTTTCTTTCGAGCTCTGCTTTGTCAGCTTCTAATGCATTATTTTTTAAATTTAATGCATTTAATTCTGTTATAAATATATTGATATTTCGTGTAGCTTCTGTCAGGCGAGCAATTTCAACATTTTTAGAATTGACTTCATTTTCTGCATCTCTTAATTTTGCTTCAATTTCAATTTTTTCAACCTTCAAAGCATTAAATTTATCTAATAATAGATTATATTCGCTTTGTAAATTATCAGTATTTTTACCTTCTGCTTTCAATTTTGCAATTTCCGCTTTTTTAGTATTAATTTCACTTTCAGCATTCCTTAATTTAATTTCGAGATTAGATTTGACAGCTTCTAATGCATTATATTTTACTTGTAATGCATTGAATGTAGCTTTAAGCTCATCAATGTTTTTGCTGGCCTCAGTTAGACGAGTAATTTCATCCTTTTTAGTATTTATTTCATTCAAAGTGTTGGTTATTTTCCCTTCAAGTTGTGTTTTTTCACTTTTTAAAGTATTGAAGCTTCCTTCTAATGAATCGTATTTCGTTTTAAGAACTTTACCTTCCGCAGATAGATTAGTTATTTCAGCTTTTTTAGCATTTATTTCATTTTCAGTGTTTTTCAATTTCATTTCAAGATCATTGTTTTTAATTTCTAAAGCTTTTAATTTATCTTTTAAATGTTTTCTTTCCTCTAAAATAGTATTATAGCTTTCTTCAAGTTTTTTGCATTTTCTTTTTTCTTCTACAAGATCAAATGATTTTTTTGTGATAATTTCCTTTAATTCTTCTATCTTTGCATTTTTATCTCTCACTTCAAGCTCACTAGCTTTGTGTTTAACTTTCAAGCCATCCAACTCCATTGTTCTTCTAGAGAGCTCAGCATTTTTCTCAGTAATTTGACGCTCTTTATCAATAACTTGTCGTCTCTTTTCCAGAAACATTCTAAAAAAATCAGCATTTTTTTTTAATTTCTTTGAAGGGGGCTCTAAACCCGCACTTTCATAAAGCTCTTCCAATTTTTTTGATCGCTCTTCTTCAGACAAATTTTCATTTCTCATTATTTCTTCTACCTGAAATTTTGCTATACTTGGATCTAAAAGAGGTTTTTGTACTTTGTTTGCCCTTTGAAATAGTTGATCAATTAAAGTTTCCTTCATGTTTTCATCATAATTAGGATTTCTTTTAACTAAATCCACTTCAATGCCCAAACGATTCTTATCCAAAGGTAATTCTTTAGGATTTCGAGTTTGTTGATGTAAAGCATAGATTTGATCTAATAATTTTTCCTTTGTGAAAATGTCTATTGATGGATTTATCATTACATCATTCACTTGACTTCTCATCTCTAGTTCACTTTCAGTTATATTTGTATCACCCTGCATCACGTTTCTTGCTTTCAGAATATCAAATATTTTTGAAGCTTTTGCATTAAATTTATTGACAAATTTTTGTATGTCATCTCCATCACTTATGCTTACAAAGTATGAGCTTTCATCTCCACCCATTATATTGAAAAACACTTCACTTGCTGACTGAGTTAAATCAATTGGATAAAAAATTTCTTGTAGTCCTACAACCCAATCTCCATCAAGAGAAATTGCATGTTGTAAACGATTTGTGAATTTTGTTAGAGTATTTTCTGGAAATAAATTTGTTGAAGCATTTGAAACTGCCTCAATATAATATTCATCAGGTTGGTAAAACATCTTGAACCCAACTATTAAATTTTGCTGGATATCCGAACCACTTTACGAAATATTCTTTCTGTTTTGTTTTTGGATTTATTCTTGTTTTGATAATTTTTTCTACCTTATACAAGCTTGTTTCATTAGCTTTTACAAGTTCATAATGATAGAAAATTGATGTAATATCTTCACCATCATAATCTTTTAAACGATAAACATATCCTTGTGGAGTTTTTTTTACTTTTTTTATTGTAAAAATTTCTTCACTAAAATTACTAGTTGCACCTTTTTCGAAAATCCCTTTTGCTCTTGCTATTCTTACTTTATCACCAACTTTGAATGCCTTTTGTTTCGCATTATTAACAGGATGAGTTTTTCTTATGTTCAATAAAACCTGTGTAGTGTTTTCTTTTGTGACTTGACTTGGTGACATTTGTATTGTTCGATGATAAGAATTATTATATGATTTCACAATTTTAGGCAAATCATCAATGTATCTTTTAGTATTATAATAATGGAGATAGCGATAGATTCTTGTTCTCAATGTTCGATTAAATCTCTCGACAATTGCACATTTAATAACATCATCAGTTGAAGTAAAAAAATTTACATCATTCTCTTTAAATAATTGCTTAACTTGTGCATTTAAAAATTCTTTACCTTGGTCACTTTGTATTTTATCAGGTTTTCTCTCTTTAAATAAAACTTTAAACGCATTAATAACTTCATTTGCATTTTTCGTTTTTAATGGAAATACCCAAGCATAACGACTAAAACAATCAATAATATTTAATAAATACTTTTTATCATCATTATCTTTTGATAACCAAGACATATCCATTAAATCGATTTGCCACTGTTCATCAATTTTATTAACTAAAATAGGTAATCGAGGGAATTTCCTTTTTACTTGTCTAAATAAAACATATGTATCCTGACTATGCAACCAATCTTCAACTTGCTTCAAACTCGCTTTCTTTTGGACACTCTCGAATAATCTTCTAACTCCTCCAAAGCTTCCGGTACTATCTGGCGTGACGTACTCGCTTCGGATTGTGTCTGTAACTGCTGCCATGTATCTTGACTTTGAGATCCAGTATTGACAATATAATTCTTTAAACTTGGTTTATTTCGACTTATAGCAGCAACTACTAGATCAGTTCCATCGGGTTTTCTTGCAGCTTGACCACCCAATAAATAATCAACAATATTCTCGATATTACTTCTTAAATATTTACTTCCACCGGGTTTAATAACTCGACCTTGTTCATCAATTAAATCAGGAATGCTTCTTATTCCAAGTGTTAATGTTTGAGAAATATCTGGTACAAAAGGTTGCATTTTACTTTTTCTTGGAGTTATTGGCGGTGGAATACTTGTTTCTACTTCAAGCTTTGGTGATTCACTACTAAAAGCTTGAGTAAGATTTGTTCTAGAAGATGTTGCTGAAGTTGACGGTGTTTTTGGCTCTGTCTTTTGAGAAAATGATGTTGACGGTGTTGTTTGACTTGTCCTCTGAGAAGATGGTGTTGCAAATTCCTCTCCAGGTGTTGAGAAAATACTTTCATTTAAATTCTCACCTTCTTGTTGAACACCAATTTCTACCGTTTTCTTTTGTATTTTATCAATCAATTTAGCCTTTTGTTCTGCTGTTAAATTTGAATTGATAATTGCTTTCAAATTTATTTGTTCGGGTTTCTTTTCCATTTTTTTCAGCATTAAATTGTTTAATAATCTAATTTTCCTGTCATTAGGAATATTTGATTCAAATAATAAATTGGATGGATCTTTATATTGATCCTCAGGAATTAATAACATTCTTGTTATTGTATTCATTTTTTCATTATCCTTGAAGCTATAACAGAAGCTAATAAAGATAAAGCGGGCTTAATTAATAATGGTAAAAAGCCTCCTTTTTGAATCAAAACTTTTTTTATTTTTGTAGAATTTTTTTGTTTTGCAATTTTTCTCAAATCATTCTTATACAATTTTAAAGATTTCAATTTTTTCTTTGGTATTTTAATAACACCTTTCAAAATATTTCTTGCAATCTCGGATAAAACATGAAAAACTTTACATGGACAAGAAGATAAAATACTTTTTCTTTCAGTCTTTTTCTTTGTCCTTGCAAGTTTTTGAAGGGTAGGATAAACTTCAACTGCTTGTTTGACAGTCATTTTTAATTTACTTTAAAACAGCTCAACTTATACAAGTTGATAAGCTATTATTGGTATCGAAAAAATCTTTGATAGTAATCTAACTTCACTAGGTGTTTCAGGCTTCAAATCGATGAATAAATATGAAAAAGGTTGGGATGTTGCATGTTCATAAACTTTTTGAAATTTTTTAATTTTTGTTGGAAACATTTGTCTCGCTAAAGATGTTGCAATAGATTGATCTCTTGGATTTTTAAATAAAACAATATACTGAGAATTTAAAGAAATGTTTCTGCTTTCAATTCCTCGCATAAAGAAATTTTGACAAACCAGTATTATTGATAGGTTTTTATGATGGCTTCCTTTTGTAAATAATTCAGAAATTAATTTTGAATTTGATGCTTCGTACATTAAATCATCAAAAATTATCCATGTTGGTCTTTTATCAAGCTTAATTTCATCCGGTAAACCTTTTATAAACTCAACATTTATCAATGAGTCAAAAACTTCTTGATATTCACTGTAATAGTAAATTATTCTTTTAGGTACTGGTTCAACAATTGTTTCTCTTTGCTCAATCAATTTTCTCACAAATTCAGTTTTACCACTTCCTGTTGGACCCGCAATGAGCATAGTAAATGGATGACGTAAATGTATTTTATAAGACATTTTTTTAATGTAAATTTGATTACAAGGATTACATTTATTAAACTTATACAATATTTTTAGCATTTTTTAAAGGTATATAATTAAGGCATATTTCCGCAGACATCACGACCGGGTTCTTCGTGTTTGGGGCCGTTAGTAACCCATTTCTTCATGCCAATCACCGCATTCAGGCTGCATTTACCTGGGTTTACATGTAAGCTGCAAGGTTCCAACCGAGTGTTTAGATTACTCCAAGTTGCACCTAATTTTCCAAGATTCAATCTAGGAATACCAAGGGCTTTTAGCATTTCTTCAGCTTCCTTGGATTTACAAGCAGCAAGAAAATGGTCATCATCGAGATTACACTCATAAAAGGCAACAATGATATCATTGATATTTTTAATTTTAGTTCCTTTTTCAACTTTAAAAGGTAAACCATGATGCCGTCGTGTTAAATATTGAGCTTGACGCTGATCACTTGCAGATAGTTGATCCATCTTTAACTCATGGTCAACACTAAAAACGCTTGCTCCATGATCACTCAGCGAGGCGCATTCACGAGGGTAAAAAACGTTATTGGCGTAAAAGCCTTGAACATCAAAGTAGCAGCAAATGTAATCCATTTTGGAATGAGATTTTTTAAACTTGTCTCTTCTATTTATACTCTCCGATTGATTTCATTACTAGAGTGAGAGATCGGAGGAGTGAAGGACAATCATTGTATAGTTCACGCAGGCTCTTTATGAATTCGCCACTAACTCGCAATAGAAAGTCATTACGAGAGCATGGACCTGGAGGAAGAATCATTTCTCCAAAATTGTTTGCATAAAAGTCAAACATTTTCATACAATTTTGTTTTAAAAACTTTATATTTTCATTGGAAAGTTTTCCATTTGATATCAGCTCTTCTTCTTTCCATGCTTCATCGATGGATTTAATTTCATTCTTTACCAGTGTTGAATAAATGAATGCATCTTCAATGGAACGATCGATTGTCAAGCACCCAGCAAATGTTTCAGGTCGCATTAAGGCAGCAATATAAGCTATGCCAGGGATAAACATTTCAATGGGTGACAAGTCTCTGTTTTTAATATAGAGACGGCTCTTGCGTTTGAGTAGTAATATTCCATCACACGATGATTCGATGGTTAGCTCATCAAATATTTTTTGTTGAGGAGCAGTACCTTTTAGTTTATCATCGATAAACTTTCCGAGATGGATCAACTCCCATCTCTTGAGGTTAACACCATAAGAAGTTGGATAATCGTTGACAAATAACCGTATGTCAATACGACTACATACAATTTTATTGTTGCCGTCTGTTGCCCATGAAATGGTTAGACGGATATCATTAACTTTGATAGCTTTAAGAGAATGCCAGTTTAAAGTGGACATCATGATATCAGATAGTTTACTGTTGTTTTTCAGCTGAATCATTCCTTTTTATACTGGTTTTCTGTTTGAACTCTTGATATGCATCACGGAGCTCATTATGTGTTTTACCACCAGTAACAATTAATTTTCCTGAAGCATAATATACAACACAAAGGTTCTTCTTCTTCCAAACATGTGCAGGATAAATTTCCGGTTCATAAGTTAGCCCTGTTGTATTGATTTTACCACGAATATGTGCCACTGATGTCATATTCACTATTTTAATAAATTTTGCACTTGGAAAACGTGCCTTTATGAATTTTTTCGCTTCAGTGAAGCTTTTGAAACCGGTAGCAACTACTTTTCCGGATTCAAATAGTAATAAACAATTACTTCCTTCTTTTATTACATCAGCGTTGAACTTGCTTAATCTTGCGGCTAATGGGATCCTCTTTCCAAGGTCCCATAGCGATACAACATTAACAATTCTCATTTAAAACAATATGAAAGTACTCTTTAAATAATAAAACAATAATTAAAGCAAATAGTAATATTAATACGTAAACAATTGCATACATTGTAAATGGTTGAATTTCATTTTAATCCTGGATATTTATACTATTCTATGTTTATTCAAGAAGGGAAACATCCGTTCCCCTTCTCTCATTCAGGGTCATCCTTTTAAACTATTCAATCAAGTGAATCAGATAGTCAAGTGTGTTCAAGGTCAACACGTAGGAAGGTGTTCGGTAGGCTACAAAAAACCGTTGAATAATTAATCATGCATGAAGGCAGTCGTGCGTGAAATCAACCATGCATGAGGGGGGTGGTGTTTTTTGGGTTATTTCCGTTTCCGTTCTGTGGAGTTGAAGCGTATGTTTTGGTACTACTGTTTGGGCACAATCTTCCCGCAAAAATTTCATGTTTTGACTTTATATATTGTATAGATTATTGTTGAACAATCAAAAAGTTAAAAATTAATTGTTGTTATCAATGATAAAGATGCTCCTCGTTGCTTTAGTCTAGTCAGCTTTTCTAATGCAATCTGAAGGGACTGACATGATTCGTTTGAGTAAAGTAAACTAAATCGAAGTACGAAGTTTTTTAGTTGAGGTTTTTGATGAAACTTTGATATTGGCACAAATGGTTGAGCATCTATCTTTTAGAAGCAACAGCGTTTCGAGAACAAATGAGAACTTTGATCACATTTTTAGAATATTGTATTTCTTTGATCATTATTCATCAGTATTTATCATGACTTTCCAGATGTAAACACAATAAAACAAGAGCTCATATAGTTATGAGATTTGCCAATTGATATTAAATAAGAGTTGAATTTACTGTTGATTTAAGACTAAAAGAATCTTTTTATTGATTGTTTTTCAAGTGAATTTTACTTTAGTCATAATTTGCGACATCAAAGTTGATCGTTCTGAAACAAAATGATCCAAATTACGAACACCATTTATATTACGAGTTTACTAATGAATGATAAGGTGGAGAATTATTCGATCCAGAAGTCGAAGACTCAAATAACCTTTTAAGTTGACCAGTATAATTACTCATAAGTATAGTCGATATCAAATATATAACGCTGTGAATAACTAAAATCACCAGCCACCAAATCAAGGCTTTTTCGTAGATACTTTTAACGATTTCGTCAGGAAAATCTGGACCAGGTTTGAAACCTTCTTTAATATGGATCTGAACTGCTTTCATAACTACAAGTGTAGCGATATAGATGATGAATCTACAAATCCTCAAACAATTTCTCCATTGTTCGATGATCGCTACCAATATGAGTCCATCCAATAGAAGCTTCAAGAGATGTAATACAATCAACTCGGGTGAAAAAGTCAGAGTCATTAGTAATAGCAAACTTGCATCAAACGCAACAAGAAATACGAATAGTACCATCAAAACAGTTTTTGATTTGCTGTTGACTTTCACTATCATGATTTTATAACTTAGAACGGGCGTTTCGAAACTCAAAAGAAAACAAAATTCAAATTTTATTCACTGATGTAAGTTCAAATTGAAATTGACTGCGAAACTCACAGCTCAATTTAATTTTAATTTCACTTTGCTTCAATTCAGTTTGCTTAGTTAAAGTCAAGGTAGGGAACTAAGCTGGTTTAACATAGTGCAAGATTTTCCCATAGCAATCATCAATCATACATATCTTCATGGAAGAGTCTCTTTGCCTTGATCAAAGGTTGATCAAATCGCAAATGCTGCAAATAGATTAGAAATGAATTGCGATTATTTCCATCTTCGATATTTTATACTATTCAGCTGTGTATGGTCTAGCAAGATTTATATTGTAGCAGATAAAACAGCTGAATGCAATGACTTATTATTGTTTATTATTATTCATTATGAATTATTGCTCATTACCTGATACAATATTAATCTTGTTGGAACATAACGATTATTATAGTTATTATTGTTGAACAATCAAAAAGTTAAAAATTAATTGTTGTTATCAATGATAAAGATGCTCCTCGTTGCTTTAGTCTAGTCAGCTTTTCTATTGCAATCTGAAGGGACTGACATGATTCGTTTGAGTAAAGTAAACTAAATCGAAGTACGAAGTTTTTTAGTTGAGGTTTTTGATGAAACTTTGATATTGGCACAAATGGTTGAGCATCTATCTTTTAGAAGCAACAGCGTTTCGAGAACAAATGAGAACTTTGATCACATTTTTAGAATATTGTATTTCTTTGATCATTATTCATCAGTATTTATCATGACTTTCCAGATGTAAACACAATAAAACAAGAGCTCATATATCAAGTGACTTTTACTTTAGTCATAATTTGTGACATCAAAGTTGATCGTTCTGAAACAAAATGATCCAAATTACGAACACCATTTATATTACGAGTTTACTAATGAATGATAAGGTGGAGAATTATTCGATCCAGAAGTCGAAGACTCAAATAACCTTTTAAGTTGACCAGTATAATTACTCATAAGTATAGTCGATATCAAATATATAACGCTGTGAATAACTAAAATCACCAGCCACCAAATCAAGGCTTTTTCGTAGATACTTTTAACGATTTCGTCAGGAAAATCTGGACCAGGTTTGAAACCTTCTTTATTATGGATCTGAACTGCTCTCATAACTACAAGTGTAGCGATATAGATGATGAATCTACAAATCCTCAAACAATTTCTCCATTGTTCGATGATCGCTACCAATATGAGTCCATCCAATAGAAGCTTCAAGAGATGTAATACAATCAACTCGGGTGAAAAAGTCAGTCATTAGCAATAGCAAACTTGCATCAAACGCAACAAGAAATACGAAAAGTACCATCAAAACAGTTTTTGATTTACTGTGGACTTTCACTGCCATGATTATATATTAATAACTTGTGTGTGATTTGAAGCTCAAAATAAACAAACTTGAATAAAAACTCAATTCGGACTTGATGGCCACACTTTATACAACGGTTTTACACATTTTAATTTCACTTTTTTTAGTTAAACCTGCTTAATTTACGTCAAGGTTAGGAACTAATTGGGTTTAATATTGTGTGAGATTTTCCCATAGCAATTATCTTTTTCATCAATTCTACGGTAATATTGTTTTATTGCTCATCATATAATACAATATCAATCTTGTTGTATTATATTATGAGTTTTATACGGAAGAATTAAAGAGTTAAAAAGTAATCGTTGTTATCAATGATGAAGATGCTACTCATTGCTTTAGTCTAGCCATCTTCACTAATGTAATCTGGAGTGACTGACTTGCTTCGTTTGGGTAAAGCAAACTAAATCAAAGCAAGAAGTACTCTTAACTCACAAGTTGTCATTTGTGTTTATCATTTCAAAATAGCAATAAAATATCAACTTTGGGTTCGTTTCGAACGTTGATTCACTTAATCAGTTGCAAATATCAAGATTGAGTATTCGAATGGTTTCTCTTTGAGCCTTGTTTTCAGAAAAACTTTTGATAGTTTGAATCTAGCAACGTAAACAAACACTACTTCCAATGTTTAATAAAGGCCGTCATTGTGAGTCCATTGAAGAGAAAAGATAAAATAATGAAACTCTGTCTAGTACAATTAGAAACGCATAGCGGCTCAATAATACCAGTAAAAACCAATAACAGTGAACAACAGTAAAAGCACAATGAAAGGAATGCATAACTTTCCATCAAAAATGATTGTAAAATGGCTTCGAACTTCCATCTTTCACATGATTTGAGAAAATTCAAGCTGTAAAATCTGCATTCATCTGTTAACTTTATGTTTAATTTTACTTCAATTTGGATGAGTTGACACAATACATTTGGACTAACATTTTGTTTTTGATGAAAAGAGCAGAAAAACAAAGGTAACAATGCAATAATGAGAAGTTCAAAGGATCATTATTGATCTAATTAACGCCAAATAAGGTTGACTTATGATTGCTAATTAATTTGTTGCCATCGTCTATGATAAACGCGAAAATGGCACAATCTGTTCATAAAAAGGATGGAATCAGCTGCAAGCAGCAATAATCGAGCATTTCAAATCGTTAGTATATCTTCCAAAAAGATGAGCCAAAATCGAACTGCAAAGTATGGAAGATATGAGGACTGCTTCGAAAACAACCAAAAACTTCTTTGAATCATCGTCTAATTGTTTAGTTCCGACAAGGTAAACGATTCCAAGTACCGATACGAGTGACAGAAAAACAATTGTGATTATGATGAGACTTCGCCAGATTCTCAAGAAAAGTCTCCATTGTTTGATGATGGCTGTCAATACTAGTCCCTGAATGAGCAGAGACACTATACTGGGTCCCACCTGCAGACCACCTGAATACCACAACGACAAACCAGCACTAACAACATTCATTGCAATAAGGAACTGATAGATTTTAATCAAAATTGACTTTGAAGCACTGTTAACCTTTACCTTTGTCATGATGGCTCTACTTCAAGTTTATAGCCTGAAACTTAACTTAATTACAATGAAAACAGAATGAATTGAGAAAAAGTTAATTTAATGACTTGAAACAACTAAAAATGTATTAAAAGTGTTTGCAATAATGTATAAAATGCCACTTGAACATCGTATCATTTAAGATGATCAAGTCTGAGTATATTTTCAAATACTTGATCATCTTCAGCAAAGTCAACGAGCATCATGTGATCTTTGTTTAAACCTCTGGACTTTGACTTTTGAACCTTTCCTTTAAATGTCTAATGACAAGCTGGTTGAACTCAATCTTATGCTGTAAAATCGGAAAACTTGTAAAACGATTGAAATGCACCAAACATTTTGATTTTATAATGATTCATTAGCCTTGATTATTCAGTCGTTTATTGCGCATTCCCATCCATTGTGTTGATATCAAATGTATCGGTGAGATTAATAAAAATTCTGGTGAAACAATCTGATCTGTTTTATCTGATAGCTTTCTAGAAACTTTCTGGTTAAATTAACCTTCCCTCGTCTCTACTTCCAAGCTCATAATCTTTGATATGGAAAACTGAAAAAATTTTATTTACCATTAAATGCTGACTAAGTGTGACCTGAAGTGCTCTGAAAATGGACAAAACTTTGAACAACATTCGAAAACATTATTAAAACTTTAGTTTGAGAATCATTTGCACGAATCTTTTCATTAAACGGTTGATTACAGAAACTAAGTAACTTCAGAATTAAAGTGGTAATGAATTGAACTGACTGACTTTAGAGTCAATTTGCCCAGTGCTGTCGATTTGATTTTGAACTTATTAACGTGAAGTCGAATCATGATCTAACTCTAATTACGATTAGAACAATAACAATAACTAGACATTCGAATTTTAAAAATGGCTAAGACTATAATGAGCGAGGTAAATTATTGAGTTTACATGGACGAAGATGTTACAATACAATCGATCGATAAAATGATCAATGTTGATGGTAAAACATTTTAGGCATTTGAAGAAGTTTCCAGTTCAGTGATATATTTGCCGATGAGCCAGGTCAAAATTGAGTAGCAAAGTATACCAATTACTAGGACTGCTTCAGAAACGATCAAGTAGATTTTCTTTTCCTCATCAGTTTCTTTGACAGCAATAAGTTCAAATATTCCAAGTATTGCTATGAATGAACACAGAATAATCAGAATCATGATAATGAACCGACTAATTTTAAGAATGAATCTCCACTGTTTAATAACAGCCATTAATAAGACTCCATCGATGGCAAGATTGAGCAAAGTCAAACCAATTTCTGAGCCATTTAAAGACACTAACGATGTGAGCAATCTGACACCATCCAATATAACGAGGAAACCAAAGAGAACCGTCAAGATTGTTTTTGAAGCACTGTTGGTCGGTGATAGATCCATGATGGGCTCTTTGCCTGACATTTTGTTGCTTTGAATTTCAATGTTTAATGAAACAAATCACAGTTTAATGGAAATTGAAAACTACTCTTTGTCGGATTCACCAGAAAAGCTCATTATCAACTGATGTTTTTACATTTATAATTCATCAATCTAATTTAATTTTGTTGTGTTGTGATAATAACTTTAACTCCATTGTTACCAATGAAATATGAATCATGAAGGAATAAATTTATGATAAGCAAAGCTGCTAAAAAAGGTGAACCAGAATGCCGGTTGAACAATCTAATCAGTCGGGTATTGAATTAGATTAGAACCTGCACAATTGATAGTTTAATTTCAAAGCAAATGCCAACTCAGCATGAAGTTTTCTAAGAAAATTTAGTTTGAAAACTTAAGCTTAAAAGTTTTAGGACATATTAGCAGTTATCGATCATTTTCAGCCAAGTTGGTAATACTTCGAAGATAGTGTTCAGCAAGGAAGCGTGAGACTGGAGACTGGATCGATATTATGTGCAGTTTTTGCATTTTCTTGATTCCCTTTTGAAACGGCAAATGTAGTTTCAATGAAGAGGTAGTTTAATTTCAATTTATCAATTGATTAATAATTGCTTTCAATATGAAGTCGTCACAGCATCTAAAAATGAAAAAAGGTTCAACACAACAAATAATCTTCAAGCGAACGGATTCTGACACTTTTCAACTATAACTTGGGTCATCATTATTTACTCGAAATGAAGGTTTTACAAATTATAACCAATAAAAAGTCAACACATTTATCATTTGAAGTAACATAATTTGATGTTGAGAGACCATTTTTAAAAACTAAAAGCTATTGACAAAATTCACGTAGAAGATTGAACATAAAACTTGAATTCAGAGAAGTCCTTATTGTAAACTCGGGTAACATGGAGCGTTTTGTGTCATGTCTGCTGTCATCACACCTTGATTGCTAGTATGGTTACACGTGATCATTGGATTCAGTGAATTTGAAACGATAAGAAATCTCTCCCATTGAGAGACCGTTGAAAAAAGGGTTTTCATTCTCTGGTTGTTTGTTTGGTTTTGTTTACTATAGGTGTTCAGTTTTGGTGTTGAGTTTACTCTACCTTTTGAATCTGTGATAATTTTCAGTTCTTGATGAAGAAAAGATCAGAAATTTCATCAGAAAAATAATTTAATTCTCAAAATTTTAAATGTTTACAGCCAACTTAATTGTGATTTGGAATGCATGAGTAAATGTCGCGATGACTTGATAAATACTATTAGAAATGAAATACTATGATGATAAACTAAATGATATTAAATACCCCTCAATTCACCAATATATCGCCCAAGAAGCATAGCCAGAACAGCATAGCAGAGTATTCCGATACTTAGGAAGACCTCGGTCACAATCAACGAGTTTCTCTTTGCTTCAGTAACATCATCAGCTCCTTCTATCGAAATGATTCTAAACACAATTATGGTTAAACCGATTGCAAACTCAATGATGAAAATGATTCGACAAATGTTAAGAACAGCTTTCCACTGCTTAACTATGGCCATTAGCATGAGTCCATCGATGACAAGTCTCACACAAGTAGAAGTAATTCCTGATCCGCTGGATGAAACTATTCCTGTGGTTAATCTGATGAAATCCAATGCAACGAGAAAATAAAAGATTGAAGTCAACCACGATTTTAAAGTAGCGCTAATTTCGCACGATATCTTCCTAGTCTCTGCACTTTTCATGTTTGGTTCGAAGATCCAAATACGATACTTAGAGAATAGATTAATAGTGCAATTTACAGCAAAATGTTAAGAGTCGCTTGGAAGGTAAAATAGCAAATCAATGTATTTCATACGAACTTTAATACTTTGCTAATCCTTCTTATCGTTGCAAGTTGTTTTTAAGGTAATATATTGTTTCACTAGATCAATGGTACTCTGACTGAGTTGATATCGAATCTGGTTGGTCCCATTTCATGGTTGAAAATGTATGCACCAGTTTCAGTTTTGAGTCGTTAGTTCACGATGAAATCAGTGTTTAAACTTAAATGCATCACAGTTGAGCTAGCAATGAAAACTGTGAGCAACTTTTTGATGAAACACTTAAGAAGCAGAGTAACAAAGAAATGATTTTTATTATACTGTAATAACCATGATAGCAATGGACTTAGGACTTTGATAGAGATCTAATACAAATTAATAAACTACTCAATATTTATTCAACCAATACATATTTATGCTCTTTATGATCAGTAATCAGTTGAAAGGCCTAAGAATTAGTTATTGCTCCAACTTAAAGTAATCTAAGGTGGGTTGGCATCTATTTTGAATGTGAGCTTTCCATGACTATTAATCAGCTTTTGAGGCACTGAAATCTTTAATTTCTGAGAAATTCGTTCCAATATGGATTGCAAAGGGTATCACAATCAATTCTTTTCGCTAACAATCATATTAGTCACTCTCAATTAAAGAGAATCTTCAAGTTTCTAATGAAAATGTTATCTGGATGATAAAATTCGCAAAAGCTCAAGCTATTTTCAAATAAAAAACTGGTTTCATACTGTTATTTCTGGCAATTGTTAAATCTGAATGGAGATTAACAACTGCTGAAGATGAAAATGTCCAACTAATGATAAAGGCTTTCATCTTCGATTTTGCAGTTATGAGAACAGATTTGTTTCATAAAATTGAATGCTGACTGATGACTGTGATCAAAGTGACGACGATACTGAAGGTTCGAGTGTAATAACCATGCTAAAAATGGAGTTTAGAGATTGAATGAGCCACATCCTCAATTTTATCTAATCTAACCATATTTGTGCTTCTATTAATGTTTACTTTTGTTTCGTATTTCATGAGTGTATTTAACTGTTTACTGAAGTCATTTTTAATCAAAAAGTTTTATCCATTTGTTATCAATTGCTGTGGCCATTAATCCAGAGCGAAAGGTGGAAAAAAAGCTGAACAGATTATCATAAGTCGCAATAATTGACGTGACTAGTTTAGAATTGCTTCTTTCATCTCTTTACCCTGACAAAACCTTGCAAATGTTTGTCTATTTACTTTTGATAGCCACAGCATCAATAATATTATAACGGATCATATTAACTATTGTTTTGTAATTAAGATGTTTAGATCTTATTATAAACGCGATGGATTGATAGCGCTCGATCTTTTGTTACCTTGTAATTCAAACACTTCAAAATATAACTGAAAAATATATATCAGAAAAATAATTTAATTCATAAAATTTTTAAATGTTTACAACCAAATAGGTCAACATGTGATCCGATATGCATATGTGAACGTTTCATAACTTGTTGATAATCACCAGAAATGAAAGCTTAGGGATACGCAGTATTCCGTACTTCATTGATATATCTTCCAAGAAGCATAGCGAGAGCACCATAGCAGAGTATACCAAGAGTTAGGAAGACCTCGCTCGCAATTACTGCGTTTCAATCAAATAAATTGTGATTTGAAATGCATGAGTAAATGTTTTTATAAATGTTGATGACTTTATAAAATACTAGAAATGAAATACTATGATGATAAACTAAATGATATTAAATACCCCTCAATTCACCAATATATCGCCCAAGAAGCTTAGCCAGAACAGCATAGCAGAGTATTCCGATACTTAGGAAGACCTCGGTCACAATCAACGAGTTTCTCTTTGCTTCAGTAACATCATCAGCATCTTCTTTTGAAACGATTCTAAACACAATTATTGTTAAACCGATTGCAAACTCAATGATGAAAATGATTCGACAAACTCTAAGAACAGCTTTCCACTGCTTAACTATGGCCATTAGCATGAGTCCATCGATGACAAGTCTCACACAAGTAGAAGTAATTCCTGATCCGCTGGATGAAACTGTGACCAATCTTATGACATCCAAGGCAACGAGAAAATAAAATATTGCGGTCAACCACAGTTTTAATGTAGTTTCGCCCGATTTATTCCTAGTCTCTGTAATTTTCATATTTGGTTTGAAGATCCAACAACTATTTTGAACTGAAAAAACTATGTTAATTTGCGTTGAAAGTTAGGGAAATCACTTGAAAGGCAAGATATTGAATGAACTCTTCTTGTGATGTATGAATGTATGAATCAGTGTTTAGCTCACAGAGATTATCTTATGTGAATTTCATAAGAAAAATCTCATTTTTGATTTTATAATTGATTAAATCCACTGTTGCAGTCAGTGAACGCCTTTTATAATGAAATATATAACGAAATGAACATCATTTTCAAGCTAATGATTTATTAAACTACAATGATATTTTTATATTGCAACTATTAGGTACCCAAATAAGTTTTGGTAATGTTTGCATCTAATTTCAAAATGCAATAAAAATTCAACGATTAAGAATATTATCTTAATTATTTCTTTTCAATGAATCAGGATATGACTAATGTTCAATTATTGATCATATTTAACATATAAATGTTGAGATCATGGTACAGTACACGGCAAAATGTCGAGTGAAAAACTTATTATTCATGCTTCTCTTTTATGCGTTTAAAGGGTCAAAACCCATTGATTGTTACCGTAGAGTGATTAAAGCGTTCGGCGAGAGTTCAATTAGAGAAGTGACTGTGAAAAGTTCTAAAAGTTCAAATACGGTGGGCACAGCATTGACTATAAACCAAGGGAACGAAGACCGTTCAATGTGACCTGAAGGCCAAGGTTGAGTTCAATCAACAGGTAACTTGTTCAGAACCTGCGCTAGAGCTTAGTGTAACTACTGTGGCCATAAGAGTTCGGATAAATTCTATTCGTAAGGTGCACAGATTAAACAAATGTGTACCACATGATTTGACATGGATCAAAAAGCAAACAGATTCACTATTGCATTATCACTAATTTCTCGTCAGCGAAATGACCCTTTTCTTGAGTATTTGATGATCAGCGATGAGGAAAAGGCACTCTAGATAATAATACAGGTGTGATCTATAGGTGTGATATCTAATGAATAATACGAATTATTGATGTTAAGGCGCTCTGCAATTCTTTCTACAAGTGAAAGAGAAGGTTTAACGTCGCTGTTGAACTGTTTAGCATGCATGAAAAATCAAAGAATACAATAAGAATTCGCTTTTTGTTCAGCCAGTTGCATAAATTCCAGCTAATGTTAATGTTTCTTATGGATTAGAGGTAATCAATGAAATATCTAATGAACTTCCTGCTATTTTGCACTTGAACTTGTTCTGGTCTCGTTGGTCTCGTGAACGGATCAATTGTCTATGTACGTGATATTGTATATGCTAAAGATAAACGTTCAACAGCTCAATCTATTGCAGTCATGCTAGAGTATGATAGCTATACTGGACCTACGCATTGTGAGAGTTAAGTTCCTCATTACACCGTCAAGAAAGCATTGGACCTCGGAAAGAAATATTTTTTGTAGGTCACAACTTCTAATCAATCTCATTCACGCCATGGACATTCACAAATCCCAATGCCTAACTCTTGAAAAAACAGTTATAGACATTGGAGATAATGAAATTCAGTTTGGGATAACATACGTTGCATTGAGTGAGTAAAGACACTCAAAGTGATACTAATTGACAGGCCATTTGCTAGATGGATCGTCTCGACAAAATTGCTGAGAAAAATTCATGTGATTTATAACATAAATTTATTTTTTATTATATAATAACATAATATAAATTTTGTATTACATGAACTTGAAAAATTAGTTTAGCAATTCAAATTCAAGTCATTGTAATAAAATAAAATTTCACTTAATATTGATTTCTTTTCTTTTTGAGTCGTAGCTAAACGCTGCCGACTGACCTAGCTAACAAGTTAAGCCTAGTCAAGCTCTTAAATAACTTCTCAATCTTTATTAAAAGCAATCGATTCAACGTCGAAAGCAATGGTCAATATACTATATATAGTATTATAATTAGGAAAAAAGTATCAATGCAACAAATAATATCCAAACAAAAATCAGAATGAATTTCTTACTTGAACTCAAATTCATAATGTCCAATGTATTAGAGCAATAGAGTTGAAACAGTTTATTAATAATTCATTTTCAAGGGATAACATTACACCAGTTTATGAAACAACCGATTAGAACCTGCAAATTTCTATCACATGTTTGATCTGAGAATCTTCACAACAAATCACAATTTATATCTTAATAGGGAATCTATAAATATCTGTAAAATTGAACAATAGAATCAAGCTTGTGTTCATAAAACACCTCAAAATTAAAATCATAAATGTAAATAACAAACTTGATTAGTAAAAAGGAAGCAAATAGTTTAGTGTTAAGTTTACTGTACCTTTTGAATACTAATTTTCAATTCTTAATGAAGAATAGACCAGAAATTTTATCAGAAAAATGATTTAATTCATAAAATTTTTAAATGTTTACAACCAAATAGGTCAACATGTGATCCGATATGCATATGTAAACGTTTCATAACTTGTTGATAATCACCAGAAATGAAAGCTTAGGGATACGCAGTATTCCGTACTTCATTGATATATCTTCCAAGAAGCATAGCGAGAGCACCATAGCAGAGTATACCAAGAGTTAGGAAGACCTCGCTCGCAATTACTGCGTTTCTCTCTTTTTTAGTAAGATCAACAGCACCAGTGACAGCAACGATTCCAAGCACACACACTATTACACCAATCACGATTTCAATTATGAGAACGATTCGACCAATGATGAGAACAACTTTCCACTTCTGAATGATTGCTGCTAACATGACTCCATCGATGACAAGGCTGATACAAGCAGATGAAATTCCTGATCCACTGTCTGCAAATATTTCAGTGGTCAATCTGATGACATCCAATGCAACGAGGATATAAAAGATTGTGGTCAACCACGTTTTCGCAGTAGAGCTAGTTTCGTACGAAACCTCCTTCTCTGCACCTTTCATGTTTGGTTTGAAGATTCAAATAAGATGTTAATCTGAATAAGGTTAATTGGCGGTGAAAGTTAGAGATTGCTTTTTGAAGAATCACTTGAGAGGCAGGATAATGAATGAATGCTTTTTCATTTAAACTTCATTCTTTTGTTAATCAAACTGAATTTATCGTTGCAAAGTCGTTGATAAGTTTAAGCATTGTTTAACTAAAATATGAAATAGATTAATGTTACTCTGGGTGGATATCGAATCTGGTTTATTCCTCTGCATGATTGAAAATGTAACCACAAGTTTCAATTTTGAGTTGTCAATTCACGATTTAATCAGTGTTTAGCTCGCCGGTATCATCAACTTATGTGAATTTCATAAGAAAAATCTCATTTTTGATTTTATTATTGATTAAACCTACTGTTTCAGTCAGTAAACGCCTTTTATAATGAAATATATAACGAAATGAACATAATTTCCAAGCTACAGATTTTAATACTATCTTTAGATGCACCTTGTGAAGGGTTGATATTTATTCCAATGAATCTGATAAGTTAATAATTGTCAATAAGAACAAACTGTTTCTTTAACATTTACCAGTTTTCTGTCATTCATTTTCATATTGAAACTATTTCAATTGTTGATGGTTGTCATCCTTTTTACTTTTCACTTTTTATTGTCAGTCAAAATATCTTTGGTGATGAAGCTTGTAAAACGTGATTTATTTATTAAAACGAATTAAATTAGTCGAAGCCTACATTTAACTCAGTCGTCTTTATTGCTGTTTGACTCGTGCTGGTTGTCCATTAACTTAACTCAATGAATAAACGATAAAGTTAGCCCTCGTTTGCAAGCTCAACGGTTTAATCAATATCCAACTTATCAAGGTTTGACTCAAATTCTCAAAAATATTCTGCTAATAAATGAACCAGAAAAACATTGAAATAATTAAATTATAAACATTTCATCAGAAATCTACCAAATCGCAATAATTGATATGATTAGTTCAAAATCACTGATCATGCTGAATTTCAAAATGGATGCAGAAATTCTGTTAATTATTTTATAATTCTCATTGACCGTCAACACATAGACGGAATGTAAATAACTGTAAACAGAAAGCAAAGCGACACTCAAATTTTGATTTATTTCAAACCATTTTGCAAGTTAGACTGACTTGGTTACATCAGTTTGTAAATGAATGGCTTGGAACCTGAATGTTGCTATCACAACCCATGATTACTGGCACAAAAATCTCAAAATTAATCTCAATTCTCATTTCGTATCTGAAAATGATAATTGAACAATAGAGTTAAGTTTCTAAAGGAGGATGTCAAATTTAATCGGGAAAATTGCCTACAATTAAATCATTTTTTGTTTTGCGTTTCTTATGTATTTTTTAAGATGCTGATTCTAAAAATAAAAACCATTTCTCTATCGAAAGAACCGTTCGCAAGATATTCCCGAAAAAAACAAAGCAAATCGAGCGACCGGATATGATGAAGTGGCATATAAGAAAAGCGTAAAAAGCAAAATTGATACGTTTTTATAGTAATTCGCTAGTGCAGAGTTCATATTTGTTATTGAAATAGAGGAATTATGATGCAAAATGAATGCAACATTGAAAATACTGCCAAAACAATATTTTTGTCGATTTTTGTCCATGTTTCAGGTTGGTGCACCTAATGAAACGCATATGGTATTTATTATAGACGATGCTGATTATGTATAAGAAAAATCATGGATTTAAAATCATGCAAAACTAGGTAAATATTTGAAAGTTGAAAATTCATTTGTTTAATTATTTGTTAATTATAATGATCTTTTGTTATTTTTTATATTCATTTTTTTGTTCAGGAGTATATTTTAACAGTTTTATTAACTCAATCTTCTTCGCTCGAGTCCACTTGATCTCGCACTCTTGTGACGAATGCAGCAAGATGTGCTGCTGGTTGTCTTGGATTTTGGATAAACCCGATTGACGCATACCATATTACCGCCAAGATATGACAGTTACGAAACCATTACTATATCTATAAATTTTTTTCAAAATCTCGCTATAACTACTCCATAGTGAGATTTCTTCTTCGTTACTTCTTGCTCTACAGTCTTTCGAATAAGAAAGAAGCACTTCCAACTCTTTATCTAGAGCTTTTTTACTTTTTTCCATTTTTAATAATATCGAAAAATACACAGTTAACATACAAACAGACACAGATATAAGGTTGAGGTACGATTTCGCAGCCAGTGATAATAATAAATGGCATGGAAAACTTTTTAAAAAACTAACTGAAATATTTCCATTGAACAATAGAGTTAAGTTTCTTCAGTTAGTGATTGAAACCTGATTTTATCGTTGCGACTTTGTGAGTCTCAAACAAATAGTCTCAGAAGCTGTTCAGAAAAATAAGTATTTTATTCATTTCATTTTGGTAACAAAACAAGTATTCAATATGTTATTGAATCGTTATTGGACATGTAATGTTTACATAAATTGCAGTTCTATGATAAAATACATGTTAGGAATTGAAGATTAGGCAGAAGAGATACTCCTCAATTCATCATTATATTTTCCAATGAGCACTGTTAGAAATGAATAGCAGATAATCCCAATGCCTATGAAAACTTCACCCACAATTAAGGCATTTCTTTCAGACTTTTTAAGGGTTTTACGGTTAGCGATAATTGCAATGATTGCAAGCACAGCTACTATTACTGCAATCGCGATTTCAATGATTAAAATGATTCGAGCAATGCTAAGCACCACTCTCCACCGCTTAAGGATGGCTATTAACATGACTCCATCGAGGACCAAGCTGACACAAGTAGATCCAATCACTGATTTATCTAATGAAACTATTGCTAAGATCAATCTGATGACATCCAAGGCAACGATCAAACAGAAGATTCCGGTTAACCATGATTTGGCAGTACTACTGAACTCGGTTGACATCTTGTACTTCGAAGAGATCCTTTGTGACTTTGAACTTTATGTTGAACTGAATATATCACAGGATAATTAGCAATGAGAAGTGAAGACAACTAATAACTTTAAAACTGAAATGAAAATGAATGCTTTTATACATTCTTTAACATATTGGTAATCCGGGTGAATTTATCAGTGTAATGATTGAATCGGATGACTTATCGAGATAAATAATTTCTGAGAAAATAATATTTATTCTGAGTAAATTGCAATCTATACTGTAACTGTTGATTAAAATATTGTGCAAATTCTTGGCAGCTTGAATCAATTGTTTTATTAAAAGATGAAAAAGATCATTGTTGCTCTAACAAGCGGACTTCCGATCTTGACTGAAAATAAGTATCGAAATGAGAAAAGCTAAAGAATAGCATAAAATCTAGTTCTAAAACTGAATAAAAGGCAATCTAACTTTGAAATTGTAAAGTCATTTTATCGAAAAACGTCGATCAGAGAGGTTTTCAGTTATTATGTCCCTAAAAGTAAATATCTGCTCGCAGCTCTTAACTCGAGATTTTTTCCTTGTTTATCTAACCATAAACTACAACTTTATCAAATTAAAACAATAATTTTTATATTTCACGATGCTTTATAATACGAATTTCGTTTACTTCCACAATCATTAGAACATGATTTTCTTTGGAATCGGAGTCTGAATTTTCCTAAAAAACTCAATCTACTTTTTTGTTGCTGCAGTCAAATCCAAATCTACACCTTTGATAATGAAGCTTGTAAAGCATGAATATTATTTATTTATTGAAACAAACAGCAAAGAAATAGCTATAAGAAATTGGACTCATGTTCGTTGTCCATTAAGCCAACTCAATGTGAAGAGGCCAAAGTTATCCCTTGTTTGCAAGTTAAATTAACATAACGTGCATAACTATTATAAATATTCAATGAACTGGCTTATTATGTCTAAAATCGGCCTGATTTCGTTAAGAACTAATCACTTACTCGTTAGATTCATTAAAACAGTAAATTAGTTGACACATTTTGATTTATTCAGCGATCTCTTGGTACAGATTTATACGAGCTGATGATGCAATTATAAATATAACGAAAACATTTGATTAATCCTCCTTATGTCAATGTAATTCACCAAGACAATCTGGTCAAAAGATAGACTCAAACTACATTGCAGTGTCGCTTCAATTAGAACAACATTAAAATAATAATTTTCGACTTCAGATTGTCGGACCCAACATCGAAATATCGATAATTTAAGACACTTGAAAGATGCAAGTTTGTGCACAATTTTCATAAGGTTTAATCTACTTTTCATAACATTGCATGATACATCTGCAGTCTTTTCCCAATAAGGTGCCCTTTGCAAATCTATTGTATTGCAAGCTAATCCAAAGCCAAAAAAGACAAAATGTTGTATTTAAGAGTTCATTACCATATCCAGTAATTGTATGATATTTTGTTTTGATTTACATCGTTTTCATGATGATCTTATCTCTCTATAGCACCCATCACTAGGTGATTTCAATCACACTATCGAATCCATAATTATTAAGAACAACTTTCCACCGTTTAATAATGGCCATGAATATGACTACATCAATGATAACCAATTCCTGAACTACTGTGAGAAACTGGTAATTATGATGAATAATATTAAACTACAATGTATTATAACATTACTACTAACCTTATGTAATATGATGGCATAAAATTTACATGGTAAACCGTAGAATCCAACTAATATCGATTCTAAAGAACTAGTACTTTGAGCCGTCATCCTGGTCTCTGCACACATGATAATGATGCGATCTTAAAATTTGCAGTTAAAGCAAGTTGTACAGTCTTCTATCAGATTACCAACCGACACACTTCACACCATTATTCAAGATAATCAAATTAATACCGTTTAATCCTTACCATAACCTGATCTAACTAGACTGATTCAAATACACATTTCTCACTTCAATTACTGGGAAGAGAGATCATGAAGTTCATCATTAAACTTACATTCATCAACGTAAAACAATGAATTGAAATATCTAGGAAAATAATCCAAGCGAACGAGTGTTGTGTTTGATGAAAGACCGAAAGATTAGTGATAATTACATATCAACAATAAAAATCAATTGCTGGTTATAATACTTTGTTCATTTATTTTCCTCCTAAACTGCACCCAAACTCATAATTTTTTGATTAAAACCTGAAAACATTTTATTTCTTATGTCAATTTGCTTCAAACAAAATGTTTTCAAAGTGAATAAAATTGGGCAAAGTTTAACTTTTGAATGCAATAACATTTACTTTTCATCATTCTGTTAGAAAATGAACACAATTGACTAATTTTCTTTATGATTAAATTGTGTATTCAATTTGATTGAACAGTTAATAGTTAAAACAATTATTTGTGATTTAATGACATGAAATAACTTGCGTCTCACTTTGAGCTTGATCTCTGTCAAAGTTAATCAAAACAAATCTTTCAGTGAAATAAATTAAACTTTTACATTCTCATGATTAATATTGAGTCCAAATGAAGTAATGAATTTTGTTGATTAAAATGCATTTGCCGAGGCAATGAGTGAGCTTTGCAATTCCTCGTTATATCTTCCAATAAGTAAGGCCAAAAGCGAATAGGCAAGTATTTCAAATGCGAGAACAATTTCGTTCGCAATAAAGGATCTTTTTACAGTCATTTTGTGTTTCTTGTTAGCAGAAACAATCGCAACAATTCCCAGCACTTCTACGATTAAAGCAAAAACAATCAAAGCTATGATAATGATTCGACCAACTTTAAGAACTCCTCTCCACTCTTTAATAACGGCCATTAAGAAGAGTCCATCCAAGGAAAGGGCGATCAATGTTGATACACTTGCTGAACCACTGGCAGACACTATTGATGTGATCAATCTAATGACATCACACAAGACGAGAATGCCGGAAATTATAACCAAAAATAACTTCAAGGAGCTGTTGGTTTGCATTGTGGTTACTGTATTCAATGTCACAGTCTAAAGATTCACTTGAAAGGCTAAATATCAAATGAATGCTTTTAATCATCCAAACTTCAGTGCCTCTATTAATCTGATGGAATTTATCATTTAAATCGAATCCATTGTTTCAATGAAACATGATGGAAACAAAGACAATGTGAATAAGTTATAGCAAAATACAATTCTAGGAAAACAATCAAATCGACTCTTTAATCTGATTGAAATCTTTCGATAAAAGATTGTTCAGCTGGTGTTGGTTTAAGTTTATTATATGTTCAATGAAATTAAAACTGTTTACAATAAGTTTGTATAATTCATTTAAAATTTCATTATGGATTGTAATTGTTGATTAAAATTTTCCGTTTAATTGTTTTAAGTGCTTCGAACCAGAAAAATACAGTTGCACAGAAATATGAATCAGATCACTCAGAGGAATAAGGTCTTAATTTCGATATCATTATGATTTACATCGTAATGTTTTCTGCTTGATTGTAAGCATATTGTAGATATTTAGACAATTAAAAGACGTTTTAAAGTTAGTCAGTTCATCTAAGAGTTTAAATCAGTCAAGAACAAAAAGCTATTATATTTTCAGCGATTCGAGTTCAATCTTTGATTGATATCAAATCGGGACAGTCTGTGACCTGAAGACGGAGAACCAGGAATTGGGTCAAAAATTTTGTATAATGAGTCTTTTAATTACCATGAAATATCCATCAAAGAATTGCAAAAAAGCCTAAAAAAGTCTAACAGAGCAACGAAAAGTCTGTAACAAGGCATTTTTAAAATTTTACTGTTGGTTAATTTACAATAAAAGTAAATTAGTTTGATAATATAATTTGATTTATTTACCAGTAAACAAGTAAACAAGTAAACAAGTAAACATGAGGATATTTGTGGTCATCGGTTGGGTCAACAAGATATTCAATGGGAGCCAAGAGTGCAACTTGTGCATTAAATTTGCAATGAAAATGAACAGCAACAGGCAGGGAAGGTTAAGTTTGATCACATTTGACCCGAGATGAAGGAAACAACAAGGTTGCTGGATCAAGAGTAACTTTGGATAAACAGGTTAAACAAGTTGCCTCTTATCATCATCATCATCATCTTTTTCATTACAGAGAAGTTTTTTTTATTGGAAAGATGAGGTTACCAACATTGAGCTTCTTCTCGCCTTAAGACATTTTGGCCTTCTTTTTGTGTCACAGTAGCTAAGATAATAATGTTGATGATGATGAAGGAGTCAATTATTATTATATGATAAAAAAGAGGCAACTTTTAAAATTGTGTAAAGGTTAAAAGAAGATGATAATAATGATAGAGAAATAAATTCCAATGATTTTTTCTTTTTTCTCAAAACACGATTTATTCATTCAATCTTCCCGCCATCATCAATTTCAATTAACATGTGACCACTGCAAACCTATGACTTTCACTTTTGGCTTAATTTTGTACTCTTGCTTTAATATTTTTATATAACCCTAAACATTTTTTTTATTTTTAAATCATTAATAATGATATTATTATAATTGTTGTTCTTTTCTAATATACATGAATGTTATTACTATCATCGTCTTGTTTAATTCATGGCAATGTTAATGGATTCAGATAATCGTTTGGCTGTTTCATCAATAAAAATGCTGCCGATAATTGGTTTTCCCTTTCACTTGAGACGCAATAAAATGGCAAAAACCACATGTAAGTCTTTATTATTTGGCTTTTTTGTTATATTTCTGCTTCTAACGTTTGCCATCTTCCTTTTTGCTCATCCTTATCTTTAGTGTTTGGTTTGGATATAAATGTTACATAATATTTCATCTTGGAAAACATGTTAAACCATAACTCAGAATCTTGATGATGATCATCTCTAAGTAAACAAACTTCATCAGCTTCTCACAGTGAGTAAAATCTTCATCAACTTTTATCTTCTGTCATCTTGATTTAACCAAATAAAATGTTGAGTTTAACATTCATTTCTAATCACTTTTCTCTCTAGCTAGTAAAATGATGATGATGCAGGGGTTGATCCAGCGATGAAGTTGGAGATGGAGAGGAAGATGAAGATGAAGATGAGGGCAAAGAAGCAAAATCAATTAACAAGATATAATCAAGTGAATCCTCCTTCTTTTAAATATATTTTTCATCGTAAGGAAACCTCCCTTCACTTCATCATTGCATGCCGTTGTGTTTTGTGTTTTGTTTTTTGAAGTTCACTGGATATTTGAAAGGTTATTAAAAGAAATATATCATTTCTTTTTTTGAAAAAACTTAATCACAATCAAGTGAACAACTTTTCTTTTCTTTCACCCTAGAACCAATTTATTAAACAAAAAGTGGTAAATGATGGCAATGAAAGCAACATCTTTGTTAACCTTTACCTTTCATTTTTTTAATTGTTTCTAGATGAAAGCTCGATAAGTTGCTATCATCATCTTCATGACAATCAACGATTGTAAATGATTTCTGTAGTCATGTAATACATTCCTCACTTGTTGATTACAATGTCAATGCGTTTATATTTTTGTTTATTCTTGTTTTTATTAATTGAATTGAGGGACCAAATAACCATTAACATAATTTGAAAACAAAAAATGATTGCTAAATGTACATGGATTCAGAAATTACCTGCAAAGTAGCAATAAGAAAATAAATACATGTAATGTTAATATTAATGAGATTTATTGTTTAACCAATGATTTTGTCTTTTCATTTACGTTTTCATCCACTTATTCAGACTCTCCAGAATTTCAAGCAACATTTCATCAAAAGATAAAACTTTGAATTGATAGACTGATTACGAATAAATCTTTGACGCTCGCAATTCGAGAAGTACCAGAAACAACAATTAAATTACATAATTTATATTAGGTAAACCAGAAAATTGCAAGACTCTGACAGTAATTTTATTTCAATTGATAAATTAATACTTATTAATTGCTACGATTTTTATATTCAAAATTAATTACCGTATCGACGCGCATAGTGGCGCCGTGCTTATAAAAGAGTACGCCATCATATAAGCGCCTTTGGAGCTACTGAGTCTGTGTGAAACTAGAGTTTTGTGTGCATTTGTGCCTCTATTGGCACAAAGTTGTGCCTTTAAGAGTGACATTCTCATTTTGAAGCACGGCGCCACTATGCGCGTCGATACGGTAATATTTTTTGTCTAATTTGCACTTAATTTCATAATGAAAATATTGATTAAACATGCAAAAATTTTGGTTTGTAAATATCATCTTATTTTGCAATCGATTTGTTGTTTGTAAATAATCAAAAAATAAAATAATTGAAAAATGAACATCATTCGAAAACTTCAAGTTCATATAACTGATTAAATTTGGAAATTCTAATCACTACCTTTATTTGATTATTGCATTATAATCAGAACTTATTTTAACATTGATTTCCATAGAAAGGATTTTTTTAAATTCGCAATTTGGTTGAAAATGCTATTGAAAAAACTCATAGAAATGGTCAAAAAATGTTTTTGAACTTTAAATCTGAATAATTCGATAATGGTAATAATAGATCATTCATATTGACATCAGTGATTATATGAACTTCAAGGTTGCAATCGATGTTATTTTTGCAACTATTTATTGTTGATCTCATTGCCAGAGGCCGAACATGATGCTCTCGTTAAAAGAGTTATTCAGTGAATTCAAATTGAAAAAAACCATGTCATAATGAAAAAAAGCCATTGGTAAGAATGGGGTATAAAAGGTTGATCAAGTTTAATTATGGTAAAGGTTTGATTCTACATTAGCAAATTGTTAGAGTTCATTATTAATATATTCTTCCATATTTCCTTTTATCATAGTCTTATGCAGTCAATTGAAACTTCATGGTAAGTACACATAATCTTAAGATTACTTTAAAAACCTCAAATTACAATCAATGTAATTTTATTAGCCAATTAACTACTAAATAACAAAATGAAAATTCTGGCAACTGGCCATCTTGTATTCACCATTTTTAGCTATGACTCTCTTTAGTCCGAATCAGTTTTTTTAATTTGACAAATTCAAGGGTTTTATCTTTTGTTTTTTTTGCATTGTGACATGGTTTTTTCAATTGAATTAGGTGGTTTCCAAAGGGAATTGATTGTACTGTATTGTAAAGTATGTACATTAGCACCCATCAAAGTATATTTGTATTGTAAGGTTTTCCCGTTTTCCCATCAAAATTGTGGCAAAACAAATTGATTTAAAACTTTGTCCTTTTTATTATAGTTTTTTGGTGTGACAACTTTTTGTTCAAATTTTCATTCTGGTCTTTCAAGAGTTAAACAAAAGATAGAAAATCTTTCATGGCTCTTCATTTGAGTAAAATATTATTGCACCAATAAAACCAGTAAAGAGTTTCAGAGACGAAGATTACCAGTTTAACCATCGACAATCTGAACCTTTATTTTCCTGGTTAAACATCAACACTTGAATTTATACTTGAAATGAGCGTTAAGATTAAGGTGAACTTGTTTGCTATGGTTAAGATATGTGAAGGAATATTTTCCTAATGTAAGCTTGCAATATTAACAGTTACTGTCAACACAAGTTCATCAAATGGCTGGTGAATTTCATAATATTAGTGATAAGATGGGTTATTATTTTTTAAAAAATTTTAAATACAATGGAATCCAACACGAAGATAACTTCACAAAACCTGTCAAAACCCTAGAAGTCATGATTACAGTTTTACAGTCTCACAACTGTAAGGACAATTATGGGTGCTTTGCAAGTTATCCTGAGTAATAAAAACACAATCCTAAAAACCCGATTGACCTATTGACCAATTGCGAACGGGTCATAAGGTTTTGGTTATCGATAATGATTTCCTCGTAGAGAATCGCAATCCTTTGAAAAATTGCTTTCATAAACTTTCAAGTTTCTTACAAGAAACAAACATTTCAAAACCAAAAGCGAACTAACTTTAATGAGATGCATATTTTTGTTACAAAATTTTGTGTGATCATGTACATTAAACTCTTTTGATTATCTTGCCATGAAAGCTGCCAATTTTTTGAAAATTTGATGGTGCAAGAGGTTGTATAGCTTTGGGTGAATATAATAATAAGATATTTGTGGTTCAATGGTTAACGTCCTTCCAGTTGGTCGTTATACTTTCCCAAAAAGAAGGCAATAAGTGCATAGCCAAGGGTATCAATGATGAGAACTACCAGGTTAGTGATCAACGCTGGTCTTTCAGACTTGACTTCTTTCTCCTTTCTGAGAGCAATCAGTGCAACGATTGCAAGCACAATCACAATGACTTTCAAAACAATAAAAATGATGGCGATGATTCGACAAAGTTTCAAGAAAAATCTCCATTGTTTAATGATTGCCGTCAACATAAGTCCATCAAAGATCAAGCTACCAAAACTGGAACCGATTTGGGTACCACTGTCACCGAAAAAGGAGGCAATACATCCAATGATATCGAACACAACTAGGCATCCAAAAATACAAATCAAAAATGATTTCGTTGAACTGCGAATTTCAGTTGCCATGATGGTTAATAAACGGTTAACAGTATTATATTGAACTGACTGTTGGGTTTAAAATGGTTGATGCCTTGAAACGGTTCCGAGTCATTTCGACAATCCTTCTAAATTAGAGCAAACAAAAGGGTACTAATCCCCTAGTTAAAGATTAAAAAGGGTCAAAATTTTAGCACAAAAAGTGGAGAAAGTTGTACATAAATTATACAAATTGTACATACAGTAAATTGAAAACAGATTTTAGTTGAAATTTATGAGAAATTGAGTTAAACTAAATAAAATTGAATTTCAATCCTTTTGTTTTTTGGTTTGGTTAGGTTTGGGTTCAAATTTTTAATCATTTCATTCAACAGATTCTGCATTTAATCATATTTCTTCATTTTTTTGCTTTCATTTTCAACTTACTGATACATTTTTGTGCTAAAATTTTGACCCTTTTTAATCTTTAACTAGGGGATTAGTACCCTTTTGTTTGCTCTAATTTAGAAGGATTGTCGAAATGACTCGGAACCACACAGTTTCAAGGGTTCCGAGTCATTTCACTGTCATTGTACTGCAAGCAAAATGGGTCGATGGAACTGAAGTGGTTCAAATGAACGCTGATTCAATTTTAACCTCGAAGGTAATCAAGAGGGAGGTTTATCTGAGAGATCTGTTTTGTCTCCCAAGGTTATGAAAGTAAGTCACAAGTAACTATGAATAAAGAGTTTAATATCAATATTTTGATGGGTTTCATTGTTTGTTAGTTAATTATTTATTCTAGGAAAGTAAAACTCTTCAAGTGATTTTATATTCTATTAGTTAGCACTGATAATCTTAGGCAAATCAATTAATCTTGAATTCTAGGAAATCAACTTTTGCTTGCTTTCTATTTTCTAGTTTCACTTTGTAATGTAATGCAACTGTTAGTCTTAACTGATTAAAGTGTTGACTCACTGTAATATTTTGAGACTTATTGCTAATCAAAGTACAAAGTCTGATGCTAATATAATATAAAACGAGACTATCGGCTGTAATTATTGGTTGATTCTTATCCACTCACAGTTGTGTCAATCATAAATTATGGTTCATAATTCCTGAGTAAAACTTGAACAATAATTTTTATAACATTTTCAGAAATAAATAATAAATTCGAGAATTAAAGAGGAAATCAATTAGAAAATCCTTTTGATTATATGAAGTTTCAATAAACATCTTGGATACATAATAGGAAGGGTAACTCACATTTATGTTTCCACCAGAATTATAAAATTTAACCTCGTAAAACAGCTGAATAACCAGTGGATAAATAGACAGCTGTTTAAATATAAGGAAATATGTTACAATGTATAAAAAATAAGTGCAAATTGAGGTAGTTTTGAAATATACGCTGGTGATTCCAATAGGACATGTCATAATTTATTTCTTGATACCGAATCAAACAATCAAACTAAGCTAGCTAGCGAACCTTGTCCATGCAAATAAGTACTAGGTAGCTGGAACCAATTGAAATCGGTTCGCTATAAACAGCACAAGCCAAAGAGTTTTCAGAAACTGTTTTTTATAAAATCAATTTTTGAAATTAATATAATCGAAACTTTGGCTTGATTGAGAAAAATTAGGTCGCTAATTGAATGAGTAGTTTAAGCTTGCTGAGTTAAGACAAGCTGAAATCAAATCAGGCAGTTAACATCTCTTTAGCTTAGGTATCTTATCACTAGTTATTAATCATCGGTTGATAGCTACAGTTTCAATTACAATTGCATTTGCGAAAAACAGTTAAACAGGAATCAATAAACATGGAAAATGTTCTTTGAAAACTTGAATAAGGGAAAAGTAGGAATTTTTCTTTAAAACTTTTTCTTTCGAGTTAAGAGCAGAGACTTGGTAGGTTTGCAGAAGCATGAAAATTTTATGGTCAGTAGTTTTCGAGAAAATCGTGTTTAAAGTTTAAAATTCGACCATTTTGTAAAGTTCGGAATAAGATTCTTTTATCAAACTGATTCTCCTAATGTCCTCATGTCACGGATGACATTCGTTTAATAAATAAAAAGACTCCTTGACTAGTAATATTAAGCTCCTTGATTGACTAGACACTTTTTCGATTAACCAACATTTCTCGTGATTTTGACGAATGACCTTAAAACTTTGCGCTTTAATCTTTCTCGAATGCTAACACTTAAAATCACCGATCTTTCAAAAATCATATTTCACTTTGGGCTATGATGGCTCAATTTGAGCATCTGATCCGCATCTAATCTCTAAATCAGGAAATATCTATGGCCTTCTTGGTTAGACTTATCCGAATGACAGTAACAGCCTCTCAATTTGAATCGTGACAGAACTGTTCAGAATACCTTCATATTTGCAAATCTTACCAACAACAGGATTGGGAAGTTAAACTAAATTTCCAACTTGACTGCGAATCCTCTGCTTTGTTGGTTTAGTTATTCATTTTATTTTAATTAAAAATGGCCATTCGTGTCCCATGTTAGGGTTCATCAGCGATCTCGATGTGACCATTCAACTAATCTCCGATTAATTTCTTTCAGTTGATTATAATCAATTAGACATTAACCAAAACATGGAACAGGTTCGTTAATTGAAGTGTCATAGTTAATGGATGAAACCAGAAACATCATTTACCTTATTTTAGATTGCTAATAATCAGATTGAAATAAGATTTCAAGTCAATCCCTTTTTTACCGAGAACCTGAAATGAGTCCAATCAACTCAGAAATCGGTTTATTTTTAGATGAATATTTAGTTGCACTCAGTAATATTGTTAATCTGATCTCTAATTACAATTATGGTTCAGATGAATACAAAATAGTGTGCATTAACTTGATATTGTTTGGTTGAATAAAATTGTTTTAAACGCACTTTTTGTTTGGTTTCATTGCTCATAATTGTTAGTCGATTCAGTAACTAATTATAGTTAATCATTATTATTTCAATCACAATTTGCCAACAGGATTGAATAGATAATAACATTAATAGAAACATTGTCATTACAAGAGTTATGCCCTTAAAGACTGTTAACTTGACCAATGGGTGTTAATATTCAATCACCTTCAAGAACCAACGATAACATTATAAGAAATGAAAGGAAGAGAAAGAAGAGCAAAAAAGATGAACTGCTCTCCATCCTCTTAGCATCAACAAAGATGATGAAATGAAAAGGCTCTTTGACTTTCCAATCATGACTTTAAATTGCCTTGAGATAGATAAACAATTAGATGCAAATTCACTTGAATAAAAGCCACTAATTTAAAAATAAAACATCTTGTTGTTCCTTGTTGTTAATTAAATCCATCTTTTTCAATCCTTAAGGCCTTCTTTTAGCGTCAATCAGCATCTTTATCCAATGCTGAGTTGTGAATAAATTGTAGCAAGTTAAAAGTGATTATTAACATTATCATAACTATTACCATTAACCGTAATTATTATCACTTTATGATCATTGTAAACTAATGACAGTCAACAGTTAAGAGTCACTCCAGCTGAGGCTTTCTCCCAATCTGAGAAAAACAAAGAGCTTGTTGTTATTAGTTAGTAAATTAGTGAAAGTGAAATAAATTTGGATCATAGTTAAGAACTTAATGTCAACATTAGCTGTTTAATCAAAGGTTGTCAACGAAAATTGTAGCTTACCTTTTGTGCGGCAAATCATTTAAATGTTAGTTTTTCAAGTCCATGATTGGTGGCAAAAAATCGATCTATCACACTTCCAATCTAAATAAGCTTGTTCCTTGAAGATTGAAGTATTTGAAAAAAGTAACTGTTTTTCTGACTAAACCAAAATAACCCACAAATCGATTACAATTTTGTTTCTATTCGTTAGCCACCAGATTAGTTGAGTAGCAATTCAGATATTGAATAACTGATTTTGTTTTCGATCTGAGGGTCGATCTGGAAAATCGTCGATCCTACCATCCCAAGTCTCCCTCTACAATGAAATCTTACGATGAAAAGCATTTATCAATGATTTTCAATAGACAAGAGGAGAGAGTTCGGTAAGCAGTTTCAGTCAAAAGCAATAGACTTCTGATAAAACAGTTGCATTTTGCTATTTTGCAATAGTAACTTAATCTACTCGGGAAACACTCAATCAGAATGAATTCCGGCCTCAGAAAATCGTCTTCAATCGTGAATTAGCGGTCAACTGACAACTAATTGCGAGTGAGTGAACTTGCGCCTACAACAGTCAACAAATGTTGGTCAAGATGATTATAGACGAATCTCCCAGCCTCGATTGACATCTTTTATAGAAACTACGGGTAACTAGTGTACTTTGTAAGAAGTGGTCATGAAGGTGAACTTGAGGTTGACCTGGCTTAAGGAATTTAAAAGCGATTCACAATAACATTTAATTGAACAATTTTTCACTCTAAGTATACAGTCAGCGCCCTCTATTAGAAAACATTGACATTTTTGCAAATATTGAAAACTAATCTGTTTTTTTGCTGGTTCATTAGTTAATTAGTAATTTAATTGATGTTAATCAATTATCATTGAAATGTTAGACTACAGATTTGGCTCATTAAATTTAAATATTCATTTAGTTAACTCAAGTCTTTAAGATAAATTTGATTGCAAGTAATTAGAGTGAAAACGATGATTGTGATTAACATTGAACATTGACTTTCTCTTGATCATCTTTGGATTTGTTGTGTTGAACTTGATATTGTTTTATGATTAAACGTAATGCTGTTCAACCAGTTTAAGTTGAATTATTGTTTTTAGGCAAACGTTCATTGAAATCAACTAATTGGACCTTAGGATTATGATTCTTGTTTCCTGATTTAATCTACTCTTTTTTTTGTTAAACGCAAACGTATTTAATCAGCTGATTAATGATCTTTAAAGGCTGCCTAATAGTGTAATTTTGTTCAAAGTAATCAATGTATATGTTAACGTTTTAATTCCTCTAGAAAGGTTGAAATGATTTCAAGAGCAGATAATAATGGTGAATAGTTTGTGTGTTGTTTGATGTGTCGATGATGTTGATGATGATTGAAATGTGTAGTTGTCGTAAAATGGATGATGGATGATCATCAATAGATTATCAATGAAGCTAGAAGGAGACTAATTGATGCTTAAAAATCGGATTAAGAAACTGATTCAATCTCATTATCAAGGGAAAAGGAAGATGGATCTGACAAAATGGCTAAATCGAGACCATTAATTGTAAGGGAGATGATGATTGAAAAGAAAGGAAAGAGGCAATCATCATGATAATGATGATCATTCTGAGTGAGGCTGGAATTGAAGGACCCAAGAGTTACAAGGTTTTGCACCATTTCAGCTTGATTACATGTCCAGGAAAGTGAAAAATCTAAATTTACAATTTTGTCAACATCTTGTATTGTGTGCTGAGAAAGGTTACTAAGCTGACTAATCCTGCCTGGATTGTCTCATAATATCTCGAGATGTAGACAAGTAAATATAATTTTTCAGAACAAGACACTTGAAAAATTCAATGCTGGTTCTTTCCATGCTTCATTCAGTATTATATCGTCGTCATCATCATCATACACATCAGATGACACCTTCAAACTCAGCGGGAAACGATGAAAAATTGAAAAAGACTTAACAAAATTAATCTGCTAAATTGAAATCTCAATGCCCATTTGCTTCATTTGGCCTGCCATTTGCTCCTTCTTGTCCTTCCAGTCCGGGTAATCTCAATCTTGCTCTGTTCACAATAAATTGATTTAAATCCTCACTGAAAAAAAGGAACTGAAGATAATACAATTTAATTTAGTCTGGTCAACATCATTTTACTTTAAAACATTTAATAAAGCGCTATTAATTAGATTAAATAGCGATTGTATCATATTAAACTTTTCACTTTTTTTGTATTGATCATCTTCATGCAATACACTTGACGAGAAGCACATTTTGTTTTAATCCTTTTCCCCTTAAAAGCTTTGAATTCAATTGGAATGGTTGTTGTACACATTTTATAAATCCTGATTAACGAGATATAAAACAAAATTAACAGTTGTAATTATCCTTATTAATATATTAATAATAAAGAAAATGTTTCCATTTTATGATTCAAATGTTTTCAAAATACACTTGTAACTTTATATCTGTTGGATCAGATATTAAGCTGGTATCAATCTGATCAAGATATGGATTTTTTTAATTGTTTTACCTTTTCCACAATTATACAATTATACAGCTTCAATGAATCAATCTATTTTTAATGAGTTATAATTGAAATAGTGCAGTGGATTACATGTTTACAGTAAATTACATTATTCAAATGTCAAAAATTTTGTCCCATAAAATTATCATTGCTTTTCTGTAAAATTTTATCAAAAATTGGATCTCTTGGTTATTTGATTTTTATGGGCTGATTGACCCGATGTAACGAGCAGATGTCAGAGAAGTAAATTTAATGACCAGGGCTTGTTTCGGAGGTGATGTTACAATGGACAGGGATACAAGTGAATAAAAAAGCCTCAATTCAACAGTTAGCAACACTTGAAGAAATGGTCTGGAATCTATTTTGCAGCTGTTTGCGTGTTGAATTTATTTTATGGTAATTTGTTTCTGAGATTTATCCGTATATCAATAACTAAAACTAATCTTGAATTGTTGTTCTCAATCTAGGAAGACATTGAGACCAGAAATGCTCCTGATTTCTTTAATAACCTTGCAGGTCTGAAATGATCGAAAAATTTGGTCAACTCTTTTCATGGATATTAGTGGCAGCTATAAAATATCGTTTAAAGGTGAATTATCTTAACTATCGAGATTCAATGGTTAATGATTAAACCTTTTAGTTCCATTTAATCAAGCTATAAAAACGCTGTGCTTCAATCAGAGCTAGGTGGAAAGAGTGATTATCCTTTGGCTATGTGACTGTTGGAATGATTTGTAGCCGATCTGTGGTTTTCAAGACTCATAATCTGGCTAATGTTTTAATTGATATCAATAGTAATCAGTAGATTACCTTTTTGTACCCCAATTTGTCTTCTTTCCTGTTTTTTCTTCTTCTTCTTTTTGGGGTGAAAAAGTGTGATTTTAAGTGCTTTAAAATCATTGACTAATCATGATTATCAGATGGATTCCAGATGACGGTGAGATGATGTTGATGGTGATGAAGAGAAACCATTTGATTGAAAAGACTTGGTGCCAAAGTGAATGTATATGACTTTTTTCACCTTCAATATTATGGAAATTATCAACAACTTTTATCCTGTTCATTGAATCAAAGGTAGATTTCATTTAAAGTGAAGCTAAAAGCAGATGAATTGTCGATTACTTTATTTCAATACAAGAAAAGGTCACTGTTGAAGCAGATAAATGTGAAGGAACATGTTTGATAATAAAAAAAGTCTCACCCAAAACCGGATCAAAAATAAACTCCGTGATCAGATACTTAGGCTCATCTTGACCAATAATCATCATCAATTTAATTTAGAGTCCAGTTTATTCTCTGATTTTAAAATTCTTTGTATCATCTAAAGCCATTTTTTATTTCAAACTTGGCTGCTTCCACCATTACTTTTAAACTCACTTTGGTCTTTAATTGCCTTTTTAACTCTAAGGCTTATTTTTATTTCATCTCATCTCTTTGGTGGTTATCAGTTGATACCAGATTCTGTTTAATAAACTGTGGTTAAATCATTCTGGTCACAGTTAAGAGTTTTTATCTACTATGAATCAAAATCAACTTTACCGGTATATTAGTATGCAGCAGTTTCTGCTTTGATCATTTGCGGTTAACTTTGCTTTTTGTTGTTCATGCATTCACCTCTTTCCGCAATTGTTGGAACTTCAATTTTAATTTATCATTCCCATTGGTATCATGGAAAGGTGTAATTAATTAATAATAGGAGGATTAAAAGTATTACAATTGTTACAAAGTAAAGTTAACTTGGAAATTGATTAAAGTCAATATTACCATCAGCCATGGATTTGAACTCTGCAGTGCATCGCCTTAAATTTAATACTAGGTATTAACCATGATTTCATTGCTTTTTAATTTCGATAGATTTACTAATTACAATTTTTGTTTCTTTTCAGATTGGCAATATTTATCGGAATTTTAGGACCACCAAACGTCTAGGCACAACGAGGAAGCTCAAGCAACAACATATATTGATAATTAATGGGTTAATTCAGATACATTTTGGCAATTATCATTGATAAATTTGAAATTGAAACGAAAATCTTTTCTTGTTTTGCATTTCATTTAGCATTAGCTTGTTATCATGATTTGATTAAACTTCTATCCCAAGCTTGTGTTTAATTTCTAATTAACAGGCTAGGGTTAATTGAATCATGATGAAATAGATGCTAATTCAATTAGCTGATGAGGTTTAATTAAACTACTGCTGATAATACAGTAGTAGTAGTTGCAGTAAATAGTTGATTGATGTTGACTGATTATTGAAAGATGTAAACAAGATGAAGATGAATACAAACCCTATGACGGCCCAAGATCAAGTTTTTTGCTTTTGCTTTTGGTTTCAAGCAATCAATTGATCATAAGGATAACCAGAAAGCAACCAGATACAAGAAGTTAATCATTTTATGAGGCAAAGGAGTTGGTTGGTTTACTAGATGGGACAAGATGGTGAAGCTAACTTATTGATTCAATTGTTTCAATCAGCAACAAACTTGTATTTACTAGACTTTTAATCTCAATTGGCAATAAGATGGTGACAATCCAGGAATAACATAATTTCAGATCTTCTTCATTTTCATCTTCTATTCTTCTTCTTATAAGTGGATAAATTATGTCACCTTAAGGGTTCCTCCTTATTCTTGACCACCTTTGTGATTATTTAGCCTCAAGTTATTTGTTGAATGATTCTGGTTAATTCAAATGACATGAAAAATAATCAACTGGGTTAACCTTGCCTTTTCTTCATCTCTTACAGCTTATTATATTTCCACTCATTTGATTAACTTAATCAAATCAACCGGCTATCCCTTAATTATCAAGATAAATATTACAGCCTAACCAGATTCAATTCAATTTAGTTTTACACCAAAATTTAAATGTTTCATTCGATCTTTATTTACTCTCTTATCTTATACTTGTAAGATAATCACATTAAACATTGGACAAACCATAATTGTTATTCAATGAAGTATAAGGTTACGGTCAAATTGAAATGAATTTTTCAATATTCATTAAACCAAACTTGAGATGACCAATTTACCTCTCAATTTTCATATTTCAAAATTAAGTTTAAGATAATCTAACCAATTTGATCTCTTCATCTTGTTAACAGTTTGGTTTGAACAGTCTAAATTGACATCATATTCATCATCTTTTTAATTATAAACATTCAATGATTGAGTTAGCCATGTTGATGGATAGATGTAAATCTAAACACCATGGAATTGAAAATTGTCGAATTATTAAAACTTATCTGATGCCATCTTTTGACAGTCAATAAATTAGCTTCAATTTATTTTCGGGTTATCCAAATTTATTAGCCTTCAGTTTATTTCTTTGATCCGATTAAATACCAGTTATGCTTTTAATAATGACTTGTTTACAGTTGGCTATGATATTTTAAACAATTAGTTAGCTATTCATCAAAATTCATCTAAATTAGATCAATACGATTAGAATCAACAATGGATAAATGATTGATTTTAATCTGTTTAACTTGCAAGTAAAAATGCTTCCTTTGATTTATTGCAATAAATGTACATTAAATGTATTTTTCTAATAATTTGTTCATTTCATCACATTTCATATTTAAATTGTTTTTGATTTTTTTAAATCAATCAAATTAAATTAGATTAATTCCAAAATTGAATAAATAATTAAAAAATGGTGTCTTTTGAAATTTGAAAATGGAGCGCAACTTTAAGCCAGCCCTTAAAGCATGTTTTTCAGGGAAAATTTTTCTTTGGTATAATTTATTTAAATGTTTGTTGTCAAGTAACAATCGTTTCTCATTCAAATTGGTTTAAATAAATAAATCATATTTTATTTCATCAGCTTGTAGTATTGTTAATTTTTATTTGATAAAATACAGCATTTTCGGATCTAACCATGGTTAAATTGAAAGTTGTAAGTAGATATCAAGTCTTTGTTTTGATTTGCAAGTTTTATTAAATTATTCGTTTCTCTTCATGTAATTTAGCTAAGAAATGAAGAAGAAGGCCATTGTGTGACTCTTGAAATGTTGGATGAGGATCATACTTTGGGAAACTCTTTACGTTATATCATCATGAAAAAGTAAGTTGAAAATTCACACTCTATAAATAACATCTGTAGCTGTCATTTATGAAAACATGTGTGATAAAAAATACTAATTTGTTTGCTTTTTGTTGACTTATTATATTTCTTTAGCCAATGTGTTAAATTTTGTGGATACTCAATTCCTCATCCAACAGAGCGACGAGTAATCATGCAAATACAAACATATCCAAGCAAGGGAGTTACAGGATTACAAGTCTTCGAGCAAGGGCTTCAAGATCTGCTCTCTATTTGTCAAGTGATCAAACATAAGTTTAGCAACGCACTGAGTGAACATTCTGCTGAACTTGAGTCCTGATGTTTCAAACTCGAGAAATGATCAAAATTGAACTGTCTTTTGAGCCATGAGGTTTCATTCAACTCGGTATATCTTTTATAAATTGAGATTTGACTCGTCATTCGGTGCATCTCTCGGAAATTAACCAGGATTCATCGACAAATTTTATTTAAATTTGATCTAAAGCTTCTAAACCAATTAAATTAAGACCTTTTTGCAATACTTTTCTGCTACAATGATAAATAAGTAATCGTGTTTGAGCAATATCCTTCGGTTCTCCTTTCACTTTGGCCACTGTGATACATCCATTACTAAACGTGCTGTAATATTTCAGGAGATCAAAATTAAATGATTTTCAATATATGCTGGCTATAATTTATATTTAAATTAAATCAAGAGAATTATTTTATGATGAATCTTACCTAAGCCAAATTAAATATCGAACTAGAATACTTGGATCACGTTTATTAGATGTTTCTGCAAGAACTTCATCGAATCTTGAGAGATGAATCAAAAGTTTATCCCAGAAGCTTCCTTCGATGGCTCCATAATTAATGTCAACGTTTAAATCCAAGTCAACATTCGAAAATCGCTCAATACTAAAAAAGTTAAAATAAAATTAGAAAAATATTCTTAAAAACTGTTACCAAATCATATTCAAGTTCACAATTCTAAATAAAATTCCCAAGAAATTTACACAACCTATTTCACAGTCCAAACTTACCTACGAATTCGTGCATGCACATATTGTAGACTGATTCCAGAATGTCCACGTAAATTCAAAGCTTTAGACCAATTAAATCTGTAATCACAATTTTTGGGAGTTTTCAAATCATGGATGTAAACAGCAGTTAAACCGAGAACTGAAGCCAATCTGTCAATATCGGTATGCTCACTTTTCGTTGCTAATATAAAAACAAAGATAAGTAAAAATTTAGTTACCAGATGATGAATAAAAATGTATTTCGAGAAGTGTGGATTACTTTTAGAAGCAATAGTCGATTCTATACACTTTTGTTTAGCTTCATTGATAATATCCTCTAAAAATATGATTTCGCCTTTCCTCGTGCTCATACCGATAATCTTGCCAAAACTGACCAGGATAAGATTGCTAGTAATAGAATAATAAATTAGTTCTTATTCAATCAAAGCGGTTTCAACTTTGAATTACCTGGCCCATTTGTGACCCATCTTTAAAAGAATTTGTCGCAGGTGATTAAAGTGATTGAATTGATCTTTACCGACAACATAGTACATTTCATCGAAATTGTACTTTTCTTTTCGATCAATGGCAGCAGCAATATCTCTATAATATTAATGACTGTTGTCAATGGATTTGAATAAATAGTTGTAGTAAAACCTATTTTACCTGGTTAGATACAAAGTACTTCCGTCATTTTTTATCAACGGAACTGAAAAATCGTCATCTCTGCTATTTGATTTTTCCAGCAATATTGTCTTTGCTCCGTCCGGACAAGTTTCAATCAGCTTGAGATTTTCTAAATGGTTTACACATTGATGAGCTAATTTGTTGTACATCGATTCGAAATGAAAATCGTCAAAAACGATTCCCAGTTGGCGATATATTTTGTCATATTCTTTCATGGAATATTGTTTGAATAAATTCCATTTCTTTATCTCTTCATCATCTAAATTTTTTTCCATAGATTTAAACTTGATTTTAGCTTCTTGTCTAAAGCTGTCATCACTTTCAGCGAGACTATTGGCTTGAACATAGACATCAAATAGGTGCTTAATTGGACTTTTCTTAAGCTCTTCTTCACTTCCAAAACGATCAAAACCATGTGAGAGCAAGCCAAATTGCGTTCCCCAATCTCCAAGATAATTCAATTTGATAACATCATTTCCAAGATATTTCTTTAAATTGGCTAGGACATTTCCGATTATCGTTGATCTAAGGTGGCCACAATGAAATGGTTTGGCAATATTCGGCGAGCTGAATTCAACTGAAAATCGAAACGAAAATAATTGATATTAGAAGTGACCGGAAAGAGTTAATGATGATAGAAAGGGCAAATTAAAGATTACTCAACAAACCAATTTGTTTGATAGGCTTAGGTGGGATCAGTCTACATTTTTCAGGAAAGCTGTCCAAATCGCCGCGCAGCTTATTAATTGTATCGTCGATAAAAGCTCTACGGTTTATACACAGCTGAATAACAGGTCCTAATGGTGTGTCTTCTACACTTGTTTCCTCAACAAACGGTGCAACTTGAGGTAAACGAAAAACAATCTTCTGTAATGGAATGAAAGGACAAAAATCAGATCAACGAATGTAATAACAAAAACAAAACTAAACAAACCTGAACTTCATCAGAATTTAATCGATCATTAACACTTGACTGTAAAATTGGTCGAGTCACTAGTTCACCATCGAGCGAATGTAATGTATTAAATTTAAATCGAAGAGAGTGGTTCGAATGAAACCATTCAGTGAGATACTGTTTAATCGGCAAAACTCGACTAGTCATGAGAAGTAAAGGTAACAATAACAGAAAATTGAATTTCACAAGATTGAGGGAAAAAGGCACGGTAAATACAAGTTGTCATTAATAAAAAGTTTGATATAAATAATAATTAGTTCATTAATTACTCATAAAGTGTGGACGACATGAATTACTTGAGTAGCAATCAATTTAATTAATTAAGATAGAAAAATGAATTTGGGTAAAGCATTTCTTCAAATGTAAACAGCAAACCGCCAGAGTCACAGCTGATCTAAAAGTCACTTTTATCTCACAATGTAAGCTAATCATGTAAAACCTACAAAATTTCAATTAAATCGTGAGAATTTAGTAAGTCAGTATTCGATTAATCAAATATTAATTGTATCTTGAAAAGTGAAATCAATCTTAAATTCTTGAATTGAATTGAGTGATTGAAATGAAATATTAATTGCGTGTCCAGTTCAATTTTTTTTCTTGATACTCGTTCTCCCGGTGTATTGATTCAATTTGAACGACTTTCTATTTTATACGCAATAAGTTTTAATCCATCTTTTAATTACAATTGATCGAATCTAATGTACCTAAAGAATCAGAGAAATTAGTGATTTAATTTCTGGGTCAGGTAAACGCTTTGGGTAAGATTGTTTTTTACACTCTATAATGATTGACTTTTCATTTGAAACCAATTAATTGCAATCGAAAATAAATTTGATTAATTTCTTTAGTTATTTCATTATAATCATTAGTTTTATATCATTTTCTTTTTTGATTATTCTAGTCTCTACAAATTTTAATGCTTTAATTATTTGTCCTTTTCACATTAAACTCTGATAATGTTTACAGAAATCAAGAAAGTTTACAAATTAATTTCTCATCATGTTATTAGTTTGAAAGTAAAGTTTATTTTAATTAATGACACTTTTATTATCAATTTCCTTTTCTTTTGTACAGCTTTTGATGATTTACAGAAAAGCAATTAGCCCTAATTACAATTTATTATCCAAGTTTAGGAAGCTCAGTGATCTTCTGAAAAGTCGTAACACCGAGGTAAGTAAGAGTCATGAAGATGACCATAGAAACAATAGAAGTGAATACTATCAATATCTTTTCATTTTTCCGTATAGAAGCTCGCTTTCGTTTCCTATGCCACATATCGGTGTCCCAGAGACGAGGTAATGCTGAATAATATGTAAGATGTTTATCCATTGATCCGTTAAAAATAAAATTACCATTTTCTCCTGAACTTCTGTATCGATTTAAGCCAGTCTTGGAGCAAGATGGACAATAGAGAGTAAATAAATTATCACCAGCCGGTGTAGATAAATGGTTCATAGGTCTCTGTAATGGTTCAATATAACATTTTCCCGAACAACCAGGACATCGCGTAACTTTTTTAATATATTTTAAAGGATATTTTGGTTTACCCAGTTTATCATTGATATGCTTAACTCCTTTATCCAATGATTTACCCTTGGATTGTGGTTTTGGCAGAGGTATCAAAACCTTGGGTCCCAATCTTTCATTATGATGGTGATGGTGATGATGTGCATTGTTTGATCCGTTATAAAAACGATTAGGACTGTACCTTGGTGGATCTTCAACTGAATTGATAGGTCCTATGTGGTCACATTTCATTAAGCTGTGTCCATGTTGGTTATTAGATGAGTTTGTGTGATAAACGTGATCATTCTGATTTCGATTAGATGCCATTGGAGACTTGACAGATATCCCATTTGGTACCATGTAAACATCACTTGAAATGGGTTCAGAGTCTGAAGTACCCAGAAAAACACCACAAGAAGTACACTGAGATTCCCTTTGATCACACATTAATTGGTCACTTGTTAACGGTTTGTTCCTGATTGGACGGTTTCCTGTCATTGGGTCAACTACGCCGGTCGATGAAATACTTGAATAACAAGAAACGTCACTTTCACCTTTAATCAAATTTCCATTAGCTGTTACTGGAGATGTTGTTGATGTTATTTGTGGAGCATAATTTCTATTGATTATCGAAGTTGATTTTGTTGTTTCTGGTGTTGATCCATTTAATTTAGTTGGCTCATATGCAGACGATAGGACTGAAGTTTTAGTAGGATGTGAAAGGAAAGACGATAAAATTGGAGTTTGATGAAGATGATGGTTATGATTATGGCTTTGATTATGATGTTGATAAGAAGACGATATCTTTCCATTTGCTGAACCAGAATTGTTGAGCGTTAAAAAGGTGTGATCTGATTTACGGTCAACGGGTTTTCTAATAACGAAAGTGGCATTATTATCATAAATATCAACATCTCTAACCTCCTCACGACCCGGTCCTGAATCTCGTCTCTCGTAATTAGTACTCGATGAAGCTTCCATGGCTTTACCATGTGCCCTTATCTCGGACATGAGTCGCTTAACTAAATCCTCTGAAGTTTCGGTAGCCATGACGGTGTCAGTAAATCGATCGGATTGCACAAAATTAACTTAATAACGATCAAGAAAAACTGAGAGAGAGACCAATAGAACCAAGAAGAAACAAAATGAAAGCTGAAAAATGATCACTCAAGGAGGAGTTTGGTTGATGACCACGATTCAGTTATTCACAGTTTGTTGTTCATCGAGTGGTTATTTTCGGACTAAAGTTGTGCCACTGAAGGAATGGAAGAAGCAAGAAGATGATAATGATGATGATGGTAATCGTGTTGATTAAAATTTAGATAAGATGAGAAAATGGAAAAAAGTTTTTACTCTGCTTTCCCTTTATAAGCTTATGTTAAATTAAGTTTATTTTGAGAAACTGTGGTTAAGATTTTAATTGCAATTCAATAGAGGCTGAATGTTAAAAACAAGTCGTCTTTGACTTTTACGTTTACCAAAAAGTTTACGTTCACTGGTTGAATTGTAACAATTGTGAGTGAATGGCACTTGAAACAATCAGGGTAAGAGTTTCATACAATAATTGGATAAAAGATTAACTCTCCAGATCACACAGAATACAGAATGAAGTGTTATGAAGAAGAAGAATGATGATGATGGCGATGAAGGAAGACAAAATAGATGATAAATGAAAATGAATAAAAATCGATGGGAAAATTGATAGCAAACTGTGAAGATGTGAATTTAAAATGAGTTTTTGTATTGAAATTGTAAATGAGTTAAAAAATGTTGACCATCACTTCATAACAAGATTATTGTTATTATAATTGTTTGAACTTAAGTGTGACTTTTGTTGGTCTTGTCTAAAGATGGTTATTGTGATTGATTTAACTGAGAAACAGGAACAGTAAAGTACAGCAATTAGCTTAAAATTTTCAACCAACTTTGACAACAATTAACACAAATTTTTGGTTGACAATAAGATGGATATTGAAGGAAATTTGTGGAGTTTATTTGGGATGAAATAAACAACAAATAGTAATACTTGAATGATAAACAAATGTTACTCTGAGTGAAACAACATTTTAGATATTAATGTCCAGTCGAGGAAGAATTAAAGGTTGTACAGTTAAAGACCATTTATCGAGTGAAAATCCAACCTGGACAGGTTTTGTTTTATTTAATTATAATATCACCAATTCAAACAAATATGAAGGAGGTTCTAATGGGAAGTACAAATATGATTAGAATCGAGTTTTGTTTTAAAGGTTGATTGTTGGTGGAAATGTAATGATCATTTGAGGTGATAATGTAACATGATTGAATGGCTTGGTCAACTATGATTATGATGGTGATGATGATGATATTTTAATAGCGACCATTTGACTTTTACTTGTTTGTATACTTAATTTGCCTCTTTTTTTTTAATGCTCATATTGATACTTGATCAACAACTTTAAATTGGTCACTTTTATGCATTTAAATGTCCTCCTAAACGGACAAATTGTTAACCGTCCAATCTGTAGGAAAAGTAAAATTAAAAATTAACCAGAAAACTGGTTTGGCTAGATTTAATCATGCCTTTCATTATTTATTAATGTGACTTAGATCCAAGTTGGTTAGTGAGATGAGTTTCAATTATACATATATTTTTTTGAATAAACAATTTTTACATCTCTTTTTTTATTATCAACTCACAGTTTGATATTATTTTTATAATGTTTTAGATTAAGTTTTTATATTTTGATTATTGGGAAGCATCAGTAAGAGAGAAAGTTATCAGTTATCTGAAGCTCGTTTTTGGATTAACGTTTAAAGGCAAGGATGAGTTTAAATGTATTAATAATTGGTGCAATACCTTTTTTATATTTTTATCATGAAACGGAACTTTATCAGCATTATCAGGATGAGAAAATGTAAATTGATGAGCAACTTTATTCTCGCAAAAATATATTTTTATTTTTGGGCAATTTTCTTTATAGAGGTTAGTTGTAGTTTATGATGCTTTATACGGATGTGACAACTTTCTCCATTCCTGACTTGGTAAGATTGTTTCATCAAGTTGCTGATAAATAATAATTTGTCCGGAAATTGTCTTTAAATTAACCTGCTGATTATTTTCCCCTTTTCTCCGCTATCTTGTTCTCTCTTTCTCTTTTTCAATTCAATTGGAACATTGTAAGTATAGTTTAACGATAATTTTCCAGATTATCTGTATCAACGGCAACAGGCTACATTATACAATTTACAGACAGTTGTAATTCATGTTGGGTTGTTATTTCACGAGAATAGTCAAATTACAAAGAGACCTACATTTCACATTTCTCTTGAATATGTTTAGTTTGTAATTAGCGTAGATGAAGAATTGTTTGAGATGTTCCAATATTTGTTTATGGTCCGATCGATCAAAGCAGCTTGTAATTTTAAATTAGTTAATTTGTTGATATCAGATTTTGACTGCCATGTACGACTGCTGATGTATATTAGCTACACAGTTGGGGGTATATTTAAATGTTGATTTTCACATTTTACTGTATTGATTGATTTAATCCAATTAAACTAATAAAAATTGAAAATTAAGAAAAAAATTAAGAAATTATCCAAGAAAATGTTAAATTTTAAATTGTTAAAAATTTGCAATTTATGCAAAAGTGTCGACCTCTGGTTAACTCTACACCATGTATTGGATATTGTCATAGAGTAACCATTTTTAACCATTCACGGATGCCATACCCGATCCTTCAATAACCGACTTGCGCTTGCAGACAGAGTATCAAATTGTCTCAACAGCTTTTCATCAAATTTAATTTATTTGGAGTTAGAGTATTGGATAAAATTGATTAATGTGGTGATTTCTTGAATTATGTTATTACCTGTGAATCTTGTGAAGATTAATTTTAACCAAATACCTAGTTGAAACCTGATTTCTGAGTCTTAAGAGTCAATCAGCCATCAAACCATCAGCGAGCAGCCAGGCTCAGCCTCACCAAAATGGCGGATGGTTAGTCCTTTTTGCTAAATCAGTTTTGTTAATTTGTAGTTATTAAGATGTTCACAGATTTCCTCTGAACCATCTTAATTGAAAATAATCGCTTAAATCATTCTCTAATCAATCTTTTTTCTTTGCGACCTATTCTACCTCTACTTGGCCTCTCTCCCCCTTTCTGCTCGTCTTTTCTTCCTTTTTCTTTCTATTTGTCTTTCTTGCTCTCTATCTCTTCCTTTGCTCTCTATATATATGCATATATATATCTCTCTCTTTCTTCTCCTTCTTCTCCTTCTCTCTCTCTCTTCCCATTCTCTCTTTTTCTCTTTTTCTCTATGAATTTTCCAGGTAAAGCAAATGAGAAAGATGTTAATACTGTTCTCGCAACTCCAGGCCAAGGACCTGAGCGACCTGTCTCTATTACATATGTAAATTCAAAGATAATTGGCAATGGTTCGTTTGGTGTTGTGTATTCGGCAAAACTCGCCGACACTGGCGAAATGATAGCCATAAAAAAAGTGTTACAAGACAAGAGGTTCAAAAATAGAGAGCTTCAAATTATGCGTAGACTGGACCATTGTAATATCGTGAAATTAAAATACTTCTTTTATACATCTGGGGACAAGGTAAAGGTATACTAGTATTAGTTCCTTTTTAGTTTTAAATACGCTATTTTATTTTGATTTGAATCATTATACTGTTCCTAAAATGCATTTAACCAAGTGTTTTGGAAAATTTGACCATAATGATTATTTGCATTGCTTTACTTATTTTAATTCCTTATTTTTGTTATTCCAATCTCTTGACATTTCCAGAAAGACGAAATTTATTTAAATTTGGTTTTAGAATACATCCCTGAAACAGTTTATCGAGTTGCAAGGCATCACAGTAAACAGAAGGTCCATATAGACATGTCACTCATTAAGCTGTACATGTATCAACTATTCAGAAGTTTAGCATACATCCATTCTTTAGGAATTTGTCATCGCGATATTAAACCACAAAACCTGCTTTTACATCCAGAGACTGGTGTATTGAAGCTATGTGATTTTGGAAGGTAAGAAAATTTCTAACCTAGCTTTGCACATTTTCTTATTCTATAAATCTCTACATTTCTTTAGTGCAAAACATCTTGTCGTTGGTGAACCAAATGTTTCCTACATTTGTTCTCGCTATTATCGAGCTCCGGAGTTGATATTCGGTGCTACAGATTATACAACTATGATAGGTAAGTACTTGTGTAATTCGTTTTGACCTTTCAAATTTTAATTGCGTTTTTTTATTTTGTCGTTTATTCAGACGTTTGGTCTGCTGGTTGTGTATTAGCTGAATTGCTCCTTGGGCAGCCTATTTTTCCAGGCGACTCTGGTGTTGACCAGCTTGTTGAGATAATCAAAGTCCTTGGCACTCCGACGAAAGAGCAGATAAAGGAGATGAATCGCAATTATACAGAATTCAGATTTCCTCAGATTAAAGCTCATCCTTGGCAAAAGGTAGATCTTTTACACTATCATCAAAATTTGCCCCTTTCTAATCGTAGATTTTGGTTTACTTTTTAGGTTTTCAGAGTTCGAACACCACCCGATGCAATCGATCTAGTTTCCAAATTACTAGAGTATACACCATCGCAACGGATAACGCCTTTACAAGCTTGTGCTCATCACTTTTTTGATGAAATACGAGATCCTAATTTCAGACTCTACCCTAAATCTGGTGACTTACCCCCGCTTTTCAATTTTACTGAACATGGTATGAAACTTTAGTTATAAATTGAATTGTTACATCCTGACCTGTCTTTCTATACTACCTTGTTGCCTGTGCTTTTTTCATGTTGATTAATTTCTATATTTATAAATTAGACTTTTAGTTTACCTTTCTTAGTATAAATTGATTTAATATGGCACTTCTTATCTATATCATAATTTGTAAATTTTCATTCTTATTTCCTTTACCCTTTCATTCAGTGATGTATTTATTAGAGAACGAATGAATTATTATTTATCATTAATTATTAGAGACTCTTTAATTGGATTTGCTAAGCGTTTGCGTTGATTTAAGTATTTTCTACTTTTCGCTTTTTCTTTCCACCATCTTCTTCTCTCTCTCCTTTCTTACTCTTTTCTTTTTCTGTCTTCCAATTCGCGTTTTTACGTTTTCTCTTTCCCTTCTTTCTCCGATTTATGTTCCCTTTTCCTTGTTTATTTACTCGTCTCCTTATATTCAATAATTTATATGTGCTGCTTAAATGTATATTGGCAAGTAAAAAGCTAGTTTAATACTCAACCTTGCTTCATTTCAGAATTGAAAATTCAGCCTTCGCTGAATTCAAAACTCATACCTCCCCATGTACGAGGTTCTGGTGGTTTACCAGTGTCAACTTCTGGTTCAACCATGTCGACATCCTCAAGCAATGCGGAAATCACATCAAACGACTCAAGTAGTGTATCCACAGTTATGACTAACATACCCACCAGTACAAGCTCTCAAGAACTAAATCCCAGTGGTGATGCTTCCTCAAAATCATCATAATTATCATAAAACCACTATCACTATCACTATCACCACCAGTTTTCATCATCTTTCTCATCAATTTCATCATCAATCATCATTCGTCATCACCATTGTTACCATCAGCAACAAATATATACAAGGAATCAAGATATAAATTCCCACATTGGTAATAACGCTTTGGGTGCCAACGAGTAATTAAAATAATGATCCGAAATTTGATAAAATGCCTTTGCACGCATTTTAATCTTCTTTTTTCTCTCTTCCCTTTTTCTTCCTATTTCTCTTTCTTCTGTCTCTTTTTTTCTCCTTCCCTTTCTCTCTTTCTCTCCTCTGTTGCGTTACACTAAATTTACAAACAAAAACAATGAAAAAATCTAACGGCTTGACGAAGATATAATTATAACTTAATTAAAGAGCAAGGAACAGCCGATTCTGTAGATAATTATACATACACTTATATATATATTATACTTATGACACTCACTCACCTTATGCATGCAATTGCATATTATAACTTTGAAAATACATGTTGAATCGGAAAACCCCAAAACGAATCTTGATTGATTAATATAATCTCTGCAAATGTCGTTACAATTGTTCTTGGACTGCTTATAATAGGGTAACCGTAATTATTGATGAGATTTTCATCGGTTGCTGATGATTAGTTTACTGTCCATTAATTGATTATACTCTAGTCTAGTCCATTGAACATTGTACTCATCGCTTACCCTTCATTAACATCATCATCCATAATAATCTCTCATCATCTTTCTTCATCCCGATCATCATCAACATCAAAAGGTGGAGATTTTAACTGAAATTGTGAATTTAGGTAAAACTTGAAGTCATACGCAAGAATCAGATTAACATTGGTAAAAGAATTTTGTTAATCACTCTTTTTTTGTCTAATTATTTATAAAGTCATGCAAAATGTCATCAAATTGACTAATTGGAGAGGACTTTACAGTAATTTGAAAGCTTTAAACATACACAAGAAAACAACAAATATTGATTAATGAGACCAGCTTGTGAATGAAACTGCCAACAATCAAGATGTCATGTTTAATTATGAATACAAAAAGTCACCTTTTTATCCTTTATTTTGGATGATTTCCTTTTAACAATTTACCGAAATCAACAATTTAATTCTGATGACAATAATAGAAGAAAAAATCAAAACCAAAAGTCGAGTTTGTTGAGACTGATGATTTGTTTAAGTCATTTGTTTTCCTTCATATGAGTTGAACGTCCATTTTGTGTCCACAAACCAGGTTGATCACTTTAATATTATTACTATTATGATTATTATTATTACTATTATTATCTTTATTATTGTTATAATTACTGTTATTAATAACACAATTTGATGGATTCATTGGGATTGTTTCGATGAAAACAAAAGGCCATGATTTTGAGCTGATAAACCCATCCTTATATCAATCCCATTCACTCAACATAATCTATCTTAATAAAGATAGTAACGATCACCAACTCAAACGCAAACTAAACCTTAATTTATTTACAATTGATTTTAATTATTATCAATATAAAGTGAATTGTAAGACTGTAATTGGACTCTTTGTTTACTAAATAGAAGAATCATTCGGTTAAACTGTAAAACGCTAATTTCTAATTTAAATACAACAGTTTTGTGACAAAAAATTCAATTCATTTGATTTTTTAATCGGAAAATTCAACTTTTTGGACAAAATTTTATTTTATTTTTCATAGTTTAGTTCATTCAACAATGAACCATAAGACATTTAAGTCAAAACAAGTTGACCAATCATTATTCATCGACTCATAGATTAAAAAAATCAAAGGACATTTATGATGATGAAAAGGTTTATATTGATCAACTTTCAACAATGTCAAGTAGCCAAGTTCATCTTGAGAGATATTTAGTATAAATTATGTTACAGAGTTACAATTTGCTTCCAAGTTAACTTGCATTGATTATAATTAAAATAGTTTCGTTAGATGAATCAACCCAATCCAGTGGCTCCAGCTAAATGGCTACCAATATGATGCTTGATGGCTTGATGTTTGAAAAGTAATGGGTCGTGAATCACAGGTTGATAACTTTTGAAGATTCTGGAATGATTGAGAATATCAATTACAATCTGGAATTAAAAGATGAGAAAAATGGTGAATTTAACGACACTTACGGAATTGGCAATGGTAAAGGCAATGGTAAAGGAAGAATCAGCTTCTTATTCTTGGCTGCAAGAAAAAGAACTAAACCAATTTTTTTGGCAAATTCAACTTTCCGTCGATGATGAAGTCCATGAAAATGGCCATTGCTGTAACCTAGATTACTTATTAACAGCATCACCGTTAACATAAATATAGATCCATGGTTAATGTTCAATTGAAGCTTCATGATTAATTGTGATAGTGTACTTTAACAAAACTTATTAACTGTTGAAATTCGGAGACTTTTGCAAATAATTGTAAGAAAATTGTGAATAAATGTTGTAATAAATCACTGATTAAAAAATAGCATTTTAACTTTTACTTTAAATGTATTCACTTTTATTTCTATCATAGGTAATGATATGTTTTATACAGTTCCGACATTAAAGAATCAAATTTGTAGTGAAAGTTTCCTTTTAAATGGAGATATCAAGCTTACTCTGGTGTCTCTCCCATCTTGACCACCCATTTTTGGTTGACTTGAAGTCAATCTTTTAATTAACCTAAAAATAATCATCATTTGAGTTGGAATACAATGAAAGTTGGAATCTAATTGTAACTTAATATACTGATACTGACCTGATACATTCAATCTGTATCATAAGTAGTCAAATGTAAAGTGTGACCAACTGTATTGTCCAAGGAAGTAGGACGAAGTGAATTTGCGACAATAAGAAATTTTCATTTTTTCAATATTAATTAAGCTTATTGTTAATTGCAAGTGTGAGTTAGAGATGAAGCATTCAAAAATAACGCTTATTGGTGCCCATAAAATGAAAATGTATTTGCTTTGGTTGCTTTCTTGTCAGCTTTTTAAAATGCTTTTTGCTTCCTTTTTAACAATTTACATTTCAAGTAAATGAGTTTTGATCATTATATTTGGGATAAATATTTTGAAATCTGAAAATTTGATCTACTTGACTGACCAAAAGTATTAATAGATGAAGTCAATTGTTGCAGTAAAATGTAACGTTTTCAAGCTTATTGTCACCAATTGTTGCTCTTTTGACTTTTACTTGTAAGATTTATCTTATTTCAAACCTAATTGGACACTTTTCAGGCTATTTTGTAGCTTTCATCTAATGTCAACACATTATTGGATGCCAGTTGAGTTAGCCAACAGTGATGAGTTGCTGTCAAAAGTTAATGTTAATTGAAGTATTTCATGTTGACCAAAGACTTTTTCCGTTTTTCTGTTCCACTGATTTAGTTGGTTTTCCGTGTTACTAAAGGATTCCAGGAAAAAAGCATTTGTTTCCTGACGATCATCTCAATTGAAATCAGATAAACATGGTTAACTAGCTAAACTCAAGCAGCAATATTACAAACTTGAACACGATTCAATTGGTTAGAAAGCAACCTTCAGAGTTGTAACCTTTCAAGTTGGATTATCTAGGATTAATTATCTTAACCATGAAAGAATCTAAATTCAATGATATTTATGATTTAGTATTTGAAATTTTGTTCATCCTGAAATGGATGCAATGTGCCTACCAAATGATAATTTTGACTTAAACTGCCTTTCCAATTAAATTATGCACTATCATCATCATCTTTATATCAGTTGCAAGTTTTTATCCTGTAATGAAGGATTAGTATATGTCTGATTACTATTAATAAATTACTAATTACTTTTACCGATTTATAAATCAATCTAAATATAATTACTTGAAGTCCTTGTTTTAAAGATTTTACATTGTATAAAATTGTATAATAATTACAAATAGAATAAAGGACAGAAAGAAATTAAATGCACAAATCTTGTATTCCCTAGCAATTCCCAGGGATTCATTCCATAGTAAATCAATCGGCAATCAAATTTTTTTTGGTAAATGAAATATTATTAGTAATACTAATAGTAATAGTAATATTAATACTAAAAGGAACCTAAAACTTGCTCACCAGTGATTAACATTATCTACTATTGGCAAAACTCTGTAAAATAAATGGCAACCTTCAAATTGAGCACTAATTTAATTCTTTGATTAGATATAGATGCTCTTAATTAGTTTCTGCTTGGATGTTTAAGGGGAGAATTTCTGGTGAATAAATAATTGATGGTAAAAAATGTGTTCAATTAAGATAATTTTGTGGTTTCGATGAAATTTTGTGTACATTTTTGATGATTCAATGGAACGTGTATTTTGATTAGTTTATCTTCTGGTCAAAAATTATTTTTAATTTCATCCGATGGTATGGCACAGACGCTAAGGGAAAAGTACGATCTCTATTAAGATGCATGCTTAACTCAATTTTGCTCTTGGTTTTTTTTGGTGATCGAGTTAATTTATTTAGTGCCATAGTAAGGCAATTAATTCGTGCTGGAATTGAATCCTCGAACTGATGAAGTAATTTTGTGAAAGAATATAAAACAAAATTATTTGAGCTGAAGATGAAACGAGGTGTGAGACTGAATAGAAAGAGGATGTCATGAAAAAAGTGAAGAGATCAAAGTTTAGTAAATTAGATTGAAAATCATTGAAATTGTCGTCTATGATATTTATCAGGATCTAAAAATGAAGTGACCACTACTCTGTCCGAGAATTTACGTCCAGTTAAAGCTTGTTGTGCTCTTTGACATTCAGGTATCGTACTAAATTCGACAAACACCTGAAAAAATAAAGAAAAAAATTGGTTAATAATGTTTAAAACATTATTCATTGAGAAGAGCAAATGTTTTACTTACTTTACCAACACCTGGTATTTCGACACCTGGAATGGGTCTTGGTATTTCGATAGACCTAACAACACCATATTTAGAACATTCTTCTTCGATATCCTTTAGAATATCATCATATTCTTCATCATCGGATAATTCTTGAGCAGTAACCATATTCATCAAACATAGAACTTCAGTGGGTTGACCAAGACCAGTGGAAACCACTTGAAGACCTGGAACTTGAATTTGAACTGGAGCTGCCAATGCTGCGCCGGGTTGGGCCAATGGTCCACTCTAAGTCCACATTCTTAAAGTTTTAAGATAAAACAGGCGGGTTTAGTCCTCGAATCTAAGTTTAGTTTGAGTTTGCTTGAAAATTTTCTCATTACTGGAATGTAAGTTACTCTACTATTTAAGCAAGGTTTAGCAGCTGAATCAAAGCATCCAACAAAATTATTGGGTTTATAAATTTATTAATCAGCTAAAATTAACAAGAAAAATATTCAAGATCATTATGGTTTAGATATTGAAATATTGAAATGGTAGCTTCTAAATGTTACTAATCAAACTTACATATTATAATAAGGCCCGGAATCAGGTAACTTTGCTCGATCCGAAAAGGCTGAACGATTTATGGTAAATTTAAGTTCAATTAGGTGGATGATAATTGATGTGTTCAATTGAAGCCAAAAGTTTATCCCATCTGGATTGTCCTCAATAAAGCTTGCTATAAATAGAGTTCTACACTTTAATCAATAATCCGAATAATTAACGAGTTTATTTTGAATTTATCCTCAATGATGATTGATTATACAATTGCAGTCCATGGGAACTTTTGGGTAAAAAACAATTATTTTTAAGATTTCTAGACCAATAAATTTAAAAATTGTCTTAAAGGGTGAAATATGATTCTGAATCAGTTAATTTTGCTCTTGAACTTAATAAAGGAAAAGCTTTCGTTTCCAATCGAAACAAAAGAAACAGCATTTAACTGACACATGAATGATGGGAAAAACATTGATGAGAATATTTAAGTTGCTCATCATTAATCAATCATTTCAATGGTAGATTTAAATGTCTTGGTTCTAATTGCTAGGTAATCGTGATTCTTTAAATGTGTTCTTATAAGAGAGAATAAAAAATAAAAGTTGATTTAAACTTGTAATAAGCTAGGGAATATGTAAAAGGTAAACAGAAGTGAAAGCGATTCTGAGTATCTTCGCTTGATTTCCCCTATTTTTCCGTGTTCATCGATTTCATGACAATTTTTCTTGTCTCCTTTCGAACATGATCATGACAAATGAAAACTTTACTTTGTTAGTTAAACCAAATAAAATAAAATTTGAGTTCATCAAATAAAGAAAGTACGTTGAGTAAGGAAGAAAAATAAACGAGGAATCGATTTTTGAAATTGATGAAATAAAAAAAAGCAATTCTAAACAACGTTAAAAATTACTTTATGATGATAGTGTGATGATAGGTGGAAATGAAACAGTAACACTGATCAGTTTTTTGAACAATTATGACAAGTATTGTTCCTGAATTAGTCAACAATACGTTGACAAACATTGAAACTCTGGACGCGAAGGAAGAAATTAATTCATCTGGTGAGGGCAATATTGAATCTGATATTAACTGTGAAGTGAACGAAGAGGAAAACGACGAAATAAATCAAGTTGAAAGGAATAATATCATTAATGAGCGTGAAAACAATAAGATGACTTCACCAAGAATATTTGACGCTTTAAAGGTAACATCGGGCAAGGGTCTGACCGATGGTTCAATTAATGGACCAGTCAATGATACCGCAGATCATCATCCTCCAAAGAACCATTCAGGAACCATTGAAGTTTCGATGGAAGAAGCGAAGAGCTTTACAATATCTTGGAACCAATTGACTTATCGTGTAAAAATGTCCACATTTGAAAAGATAGTCAACAAAATACGCGGGATTCGATATACTACAGATTCACGAACTATCTTACGATCAGTTCAGGGATCATTTTCTAGTGGCATGTTGACTGCACTTATGGGTCCAAGTGGCGCTGGTAAATCTACTCTACTTGAGTGTATCGCTGGAATGAGGATAAAGGGTTTAGAAGGTAAAATAAGGTGCGTTGGTCGTGACAAAATATCCATTGCATTCATTCCGCAACACGATCATCTGTATGGTTTGTTGACTGTCCGAGAAGCTTTGATGTATGCTTCAGAGCTTCAACATTCACGTATTATAAACGGTGTTAAAACAAACTTGAACAAAACTGATCACATGAATATTGTTGAATCAATACTTCGACAGCTTAACCTAGATATTTGTGCAGACACCAAAATCGATCGAATCAGTGGTGGCCAATTGAAACGAGTGTCCATCGCTCAGGAACTGGTTTCTCACCCGGACATTTTGATCATGGATGAGCCAACATCTGGCTTGGATTCATCGACGTGTTATCAATTGATGGAAATGTTGTCCAATTTAACCTCATCATCACCCATTGCCATTGTTATGACCATTCATCAGCCCTCGGCAAAGGTGTTCAACATGTTTCAAAAGGTTTACATGTTATCACGGATCGGTAAATTTATTTACGAAGGTTCACCTGAAGGTGTTGTTGCAGCACTGGGCCAACACAACATTAACTGTTCACAATTTTATAATCCTGCTGATTTACTTGTTGAAGTAGCGTCAGGTGATTATGGGACTGAGATTATACACTCAATGGCAGCCAATGTGGACAATAGTCAACACAATTCAAATTTCGGACCAACCTGGTTAGCTCGTTCATTACCATTAATCGATTCACATGGTGGAGATGTGACTAAACTACAAACAATCGAAGAAACAGAAGATTTAACATCACTGGTTGCATGTCGTGTTCGTCCAGTCGCTCCATTCACTCGGCACTTCTTAATCCTCTTATCAAGACAATTCTTGGTCATGGTTCGTGATCCTTTATTGGGTGTATTACGTTTCGTGTTTGCTTTTAACATAGCATTAACCCTTGGAACACTTTACCGGGGTATCGGCGTGTACGATGGCTGTACACCAGACTTAAGGGATAAAGCTGACTTGGATCATATAGATGAAGCAAAGGATGCCATAGAGGAGCAAATAAGATCAACTCAAGATAATATTGGATCGTTATATTTCTTATTACTTTACTCTTGTCTAGCTAATCTAATGCCAATGGCTGTTGCTATTCCGATGGAAATTAAAATATTTGCTAAAGAAAGGTACAACGGTTGGTACAAGACAAGTTCATATTACATGGCTAAAGGATTAGCCGAAGTACCATTCATCATTGGAACCAACTTGGTTGTTGTAACGCTACAATTCCTTTTCACTAATCAACCCTGGTCCAGATATTTCGATACACTTCTAGTCTTTTTTCTTGTCTCTATAGTCGCACAAACTCATGGGATTATGTGTGGTGCTTTCCTTATGAATAATATTGTCGCCTCGGTGTTTACAGCTCCAAACACCACAGTTCCACTCATACTTTTCTCTGGTTTCTTTATTCGTCAAAAGGCAATGCCAATTATTTTCCGTTATGCTTCTTATTGTTCATATTTACGGTTTGGTTTTGAAGGATTTATAACTGCGCTATTTGGTTTTAACAGGTAAATAATTATTATTCAATTAATGATAATATTTATTGATATATTGTTGAAATTTAATGAAAATCTAGTTGATGTAACTCATTGTGTAAGGTTTTAACTTGAGCTTTCAAATTTTTTATTAACTTATTTAAGTATTTTTGATCAATTTTCCCATCTTTGATTCATAACCAAGTTGACCCTCGTCTGAGATACAAAATCGATTTCTGCTATGATTTGAACTGTAATTATTAATGAAACGTAATACTAAATTATTCTTTTATCTTTCGTAACTTAAATAGCTGCGTTGAATTCAAATCAGTCATTGTATAATTTTCAGTTCCTGTCTAAGTTACTTATCTCTGACATGATTTTATTATTCAACTGTTATAAGAGCTATGACAATTAAATTCACGGTCACTGATGTTAGTTATATTGTATTCAGATGTGCATGATAATCAATAGTTCATCATTTTTCCGTGATCAATTTAAAATGAACAGAGAAAGTGCAACAGTAAGTAACATTATATGCTTACAGTTAGTATGTCTGTAGTTGGTTACGAGGCTTATAACTTGAGAATAAGGTCAACCATAATTATTAACTTAATTGTGCTTGTAACTGTCTTAAAAATAGAAAATCATCTAATAATCAATTTTAATTTGCCCGAATAAACAACTACTGTTGGCCGTATTACTTTCATTGTTATTATTTTTTTTTAATTTATTCCAATGAGAAAATATTATTTTCACTGAAATAAAATGAGACAGCCCTTGAAACAGTAATTAAATATTGATTATTATCTATTGTTCTGATTCTCATCGAATTTAAATTTATTAGTGCGATTGATTAGTGCAATTAATCAATAAGGTTAGCTTTAAAATCTTAACCATCTTTTATGGAATAATAAAGTTAAATTAACAGTCTTACCTTTTACCTGTTACCTGTTTCTTTTCTAATCATAGATGTGACCCGAAGCTAACTCGAGCAATGGTCAATGCTCGTAATCAGTTAGGATTTTTCTTGAATACAATGTTCAGAATGGCTCGATTCGCACTTGCCGAAAGTAATGATGAACCAGAAGATTTGCGATTAAAAAATCAAACCAATGATTTGACTCGTAATATCTTACATGGCATTGGTGGACGTTGGTTTAATGAGGAGAATCAATCCGGAGCAATGGCCTATTATGATTTAGATGATTCCCATTTTTCAAGATCCATCTATGCGCTTATAATAACTCTTGTTATTGGACGTTTTCTTACTTACTACATTCTCAAGTGGAGAGGAAATTTGCAAAAATAATGACCAAAATAACTAATTGTTCTAGAATGATAACCATTCCTCAAAAATAGATTTACCACTAATTTGTTAGTCGCCCATAGCTTAATATATTGGCGTGTAAAAAGCTTGGATGCGCAGACCTGGACTTAAAGTTCTTATATTCCTGTGATTTTCTCAAATCAAGTGCAGTCAAACATTAACAAAATAAATACTAGAAAATTGATTGTGAAAGTCAAAAGATGATTTACAAGATAGTCAATCGAGAAGGATTGCTTGAAAGCTTGTTGCTAATTATGTACTTGATGCATATTGATTGTATATTGATTCCTACTTGCTATTAAGGCATGAAAATGAAACAACAATTTAATTGACTGAGCAAATCACTATTCTAGAAGTTATTTATCTAACCTATTTTCCGATAATTTTAGGGTTAACTAATTATTGCAAAATTTGTAAGTTATATCACGGAGTTATGTCTATATGATAACCTGAATAGTTTGAATCGACTATTTACCAAACAATTTGGATTTATTCATAACTTGTCGTTGATCATACATGATGTAATTGTTCATTAAATTGGTTTGATTTCCTTCATGAATAAGAAATAAAAACCTATGAGTTAACAGTTTAATCTTATTGTTGAATCCATGTAAAACATTATAGATGTATAGACTTTTGTCGTTATTATTGTCAAATCACTGCGCCAGGCCAATTGGAGTATTATTATTATGTTATTATTATTAATAATTCACAAGTTTGGATAAAGAGATAACTTTTAAGGATTATTTTAATTGGCTAACTTGATAAGTTGGAAATGCTAGTAAACAACAAGCAATGATTCAAAAGCTAAGAAATGATAAAAAAACATATCTTTATCGGAGAAATTGATCTTGACGGAGATCGACTAACAGACCATAGTTTATAATATAATTCGATGAAAAGATCAAATCCAAAAAGATACTCTAAGTTAGATCCAAAATTCAGCATGAAATTTAAAAGTAACAATTGAAATATTAAAGATAAAGATTTGGAGTATAAGAGGGAGTTGAGGACTTGACAGTTGAAATCTAGAACTCTTCTGAAAGAGAGAAAAGAGTTTCATTGGTTAAATAGTTAAATTAAAAAGATTATTAAATTAATCCGATGAGTTGAAGGGGGTTTCTACTTTTCGTTTGGTTCAGATAAAAATTATTCCAAGTCCTTATTTTGTTTAATAACTGTTTCTGTTGCAGTTTAAGTTTCGATTCATATTCAATTTTTGGCTTGGATTCAAATATTATTTCTCTATTCAGAAAATCAAGTTTACTGCAGGAAAGTCAGTTGATGATTTCTCCATATGATGTAAAATAACAAGTGTAAATCTTTCTTTTGACACAGTTTTGCCTATCGATGAAAGATTTCCAATCTTTGAAGTGAAGAGTTATTTTTCAATCTTTCGTTTTTTTGTTTACTCTATGCATTATTATTGTAATATTTTTATAAGTTTGAAAGGATAAGTTCATGTTTAATAAAGTTTTGAAACTATTTATTTAACAATAAGTCAGAAGACTGATTCAGCCTTTCAAATCCTGAATATCAGGTTCGTTTAGGATCACCACCAAATGTTGTAGTCTTAGACTAAAGTAATAGACTAAATAAAGGCACTAATGACGAATGGTCTTATGATGACACAAAGTTGATTCGCGTTATAACTCGCTTTAGAAAGCACAGTTGAGGTCAATACGAGTTTCCAAACTCAAGCCAAAACAGACTCAAACAAGACCAATGAAATTCAATTAGAATGATGAGCAATATAGCTAGGAGTTCTAAAGCTTTTATTTCAATCAGCATAGTCAGAAGACTAGAAGCACAACCATGAGGTTCAAGAAAACGTGGTCACTTAGAAGTAAGGAAATACTAGTCTTAGACTAAAGCACAAGTTATGAAACTTAAAGAATTTAATTAAACCAAAAAATGAACATTAAGGAAGTCGTAAAGAAAAGCATAAGAAACATAAGAAAAAAAACATAATTAAATCAAATTAATTCAACTCCTTATATACTTGGAGAAACGGAAGGAAATATTGTCTTAGGAATGTCTTAGGAAAAGGAAAAGAAGAATAGTCTTGAGACTAAAAGAAAGACAAAAGAAGTTAGTCATATTTCGGGGATTAACTCTAAATTTACAAAGTTTTCAGAGCAATAGATTGCTATCGATAATCACTCAAATGATTTTAATAATTGATTAATTTGGGTCTGGGCAACTCTACCCTTCATATCCCCGGCCTTTTGACCAAGATCCCAGATTCAACTTAATCAATTATTCCATCCAGGAACATCTTCTGAATCGATTTCATTTTCAACCTTTTCTTGATCAGTTGTAGGTTCTTTGATAGTCTTAGGAGACTTTGGCGTAGACTCAGATTCATTTCCATTAGAGGGTCTTTTAGCAGCTTGAATCATTTGAACAATTCGTTTTGTTCTTGCTTGAGGTACTGAACTTTCTGTTGATTTTTGAAAATCTGGCTGGCACATTCTTGCAGTTCTTTTTAGGATAGCTTGTGAAGGAAGGACACAATTGTCTGTAAATTCAGGAACCTTAATCATTCGTGGATTCTTTTTCCATTCCTCTGGCCATTGACAACATCCTTTTGCAATGCCTTGTTCAAACTCGTACAATAGTGCAGAAGTGATTCGATTCCCGCAAGTAGAGGCGACATTCTCATTATGAATTCCATCGTTTAGGTTTGCAACCTTTTCAAAATCAATCCATTGTCGGAGGTACAACCTCAAGGTCGTAATTGCTTCGACAGCAGGAGAGTGAGGTACGGCCGGAAGCGTATAACCAGTGAACCATAGGAAGGAGATTGCATGGAGGTTCATAGGGTGTTCTCGGTAAGGAGAATAATAGTTATTAACATCGCGAAGTTTGGGATGCAAATTTCTTATCTCTTGACGAGACAATCCTAGGTTAATTAGATGATTGATTAACCCATAGCCAACCACTTTATGAGCACAGGCAAGAAACTTCAAGACTTGGTCTCGAACGGTTACCAAGTTTCTAGCATATTTTAGGTCTTTGACCATAAGTCCATGAAATCGAGTTTCGATGTGATCAATCTCTCGATATTTGACAAATGTTTCGTATATAACTTCGAAGTTAGCGTCCATAATTACAACCCAACATGGACGAGGTTTCATTTTTCCATTTTCATAAATTTGAACGCAAAACATGCTGATGCTGAAAATCAGATGTTTATCTTGACAACCAGAGGATAAGTCCTCAATAACCTTCAGTTGTTCATCTAACATGGGAGGTATGTTAGCGACAGGTCGAGTACGGAAAGATTCTGCCAAAATTTTTCGTTTTCTTTCCCTTTGAAAGATTGTATTAGGATTGGTAGAAACAGCAAGATCTCGGTAAATATGAGCCGGATTTAAACAGGAGGGAAAGTTTTGTCTCAGCCAGTCCTGAATTTGCTCAGCTTCTGCTGGTGCCATCCTCTCATAAGGATTAACTCGAATAAATGGAGAGTCAGGGTCGTCGATATCAATACCATAGAGAACCATAGACGAAGTTGAAGATACACTGTCAGTGTCGCAAGGTTCAATATATTTGGACCATCGCCGCCAATTTTCAGATTCATTCATTAGGTAATGAGGGATTCGGCTACAATTGGTTGTTGGCCATCGTCTCTCAGATTCAGGTATAACAGGAATTGGCTCTGATGAGCAACTTGGGAAACCCAAATCTAATGCAAATTTCTCTGCTTCATCAATAGGCTCAGTTGGGTCTCTTAACCTTCTCATATTATTCCAATAGCCGTTGTGGAAATTTGCTTGTGTTCTCATTTGGATAGGCGTCAGCGCCTTTGGATTCTGTTGATATGTGCTTAAGAGAAAAGCGTAAACGAGAGCTCGTTCATGCCAGTATTGCTCAAGCGTTTTCGGCGGAGCTTGCTTTTTAAGATGGGCTGGCAATAAGGATGATAAATTTTTTGGTTTTTTATTAAGTTCGTCTCTGACTGGGCCAGAAAGGAAAGCAAGTTGTAAGGTTTTGTCGAACTCAAATTCGATCGGTCCAAGTCTACACCGTTGTAAGTGAAAGTTGATATGGTTAACAGATAGTTTAGCCTCGCAGAATTTCCGGTGACACTTGAATGAGGCTTCATCGTAGAACTTTGTAATCTCAGGATTACTGACCACATCAAACTTTGGATAGCCATTCAAACTTATTGATACCAAACAGGTTTGGTGAACGCACATAAACTTATCAGCAGAGTTAATTTTTTCTAAGTCCAGATCAATAGGTAAGGCTTGAAGCCAACGAACACAACCCAAGCAGTAAATTTTGGTGCATTTAGCACATATCTTCGGATTCAAAGCGATTTGTTCGCATAAGTTGCATGTTATGATTTCTTTCAATCGATTCAACTCAGGATGAATAATCTGTGAAGCACTGAAACCTTTTCTCAGCGAGCCAAGTTTAACATTGTTAAGATCTGTATCGGCTACATTTAGTTGAATTTTTTCTTTAATGAAGGTTTCAAACCATGCTTTATCTGCATCAGACTTTTCAATACTTTTAACCACATCGATCTTAGCATTATTGAAGAATTCCAATCTCAGGAACTGTGGCAATTCGTCTTCAGAGACAGGCTTCGGAGCCGGAAAAGAACAATTGAAGCGGCCTTGATTAGCACTCGGAGGTGGATAGGGACTCGTGTCCTTTAGAGATCGTCGGAAATCACTTAACCCATAAGCCGTCTTTTCAGGCAAAGGATCTCTATAGTTAGCAAAGTTCTTAACCTCGTTCAAATTCACATTAAATGTCATAGAATCACTAGGCCAATGGAACTGAAATTCACCATCAGAGACTTTAGTCTCATTACTTTTAGCAGCTTTGGTTTCAGGTTTAGAACCAGAAGTAGAAGGTTGATCGGTTAGATCGATGACCGGATAAGTCTGTTGAGGTGGCGGATTTGCCATAATTTCCTGTAAGTTAGCAGCTAAATGTTGTCCAAAGGTCGTGGATGAAACGACAGAAGTGAAAGAATCATTTGAAGAGCTTGAAGCTGAATGGTTAGATGATGGCATAATTGATCGAACTTGTACTTTGTTCAAAATTTCACCAAATACTAAGCACAAAAGAGTTAATTGTTCAGTAACTTTGAGGTTATAACAGTTAATGTTCAAGAGTTTACACAAAAACAACTCAGAGGTGACAAGCTTAAAAAAGCTATTTGAAGAGAATACAGTTGAAAAAGAACTTGAATTTAGTTCAAAGGAAATTCGTTTAAAACGAAATCTTTTAACTACTTTAGTTAATAGTTTACCAAAACTTAAGCACAATTTAATAAATTCAGCTTCTAATTTGAATTCAGATTCAGGATAATTAAAAAGTTTCAGAACTTGGAAGTGGAAATAGAATAAACTGACAAAGATGTCAACCAGAAGTGACGAAAGGGGAAGTGAAAGTGAGAGTGAGGGAGTCAATTGTTCTACCAACTTCTCACTTAGGGCGCGAAAATTAGCCAAAGGCTTAAGAGCGCTAATTTTAAATCTTTTAGAGTTTTGAAACTCAATTATGTCAATTATATTAACACTTAAAACTTTTCGTTTTCTTGTCACGGGTCCACTTAATTCACTATCCTGACCATTTATCACTTGATTATCCATTATTTCTCTGTTGGCGGTCTTATATTTGTTTCTCTTCTTCTTCTTCTGTTTAAATTGATTTGAGTCAATAGCATAATCTTCATCTGCAATGGTAGACTTTTCAGAGTCTGATTCAGCTTCAATGTTATTTAAATTGTCATTACTAGTTTGATTTGAAGTATCACTATTTAGACTTGAGTCTAACACACAATCACTTGAAATTTGATCAACAATTTCACTTAAACTTGAACTTGAGTTCAATTCAAATAATGAAGTAATTAAAGTTTTGTTTGAAAGTTCTTGAGTTTCACTGTCAGCATCAATGCTAATCACTTTTTCTTTGATTAGTTCTTTCTTTAACTTAAGCAGATCTTTGGGAACAATACCAACATGCGGTTTTGTTAATTCCAGATTACTTGTGAATCTCTCTTTCGTCTCAGGATTTAACAGTAAAACTGATCCATTTTTGATTCCCAGCACAAAGTAAGGGCCAAAGTACTTTTGTACTAATTTCTTCGTAGTACCAATAGAAGGAGCACTATTTTTTACATAACATAGATCAGCAAATTCATACGGGTTACGTTCTGTCATAGATTTTAATCTATCTTGATAATACTTTTGTTGCTTCATTAACCTTTCACGGGCTAATTTTCTACAGCTTTCAATAGATTCATTAATTTCAGGATTTAATTCCAATTGTAAATCAATGGGCTTTCTTAAACATCGTCCAAAAACCAAATAGTACGGTGAAAATCTATGAATTTTATGCACTGAGGCATTAATGGCAATAACTGCATTTTCCAATGATGACTTTAAATTGATTATTTCTGAATCAATTATTGAGGTTCTTAGCCTTTCAGCTATTGTTCTGTTGATTCGTTCGACTGTTCCTTGACTTTGAGGATGATATGCATTAGAAATCTCGTGTTTTATACCAATAGATTTCAAGTAACTCTCGACTTCCCCTGAAAGGAAGTTTCTCCCTCTATCAGTCTGAATGACTGAGGGAAAACCAAACGAACAAAAATATTCCTCAAGGAACTTAATTACAGTCAATGCATTCTGATTTGGTAGCAATTTGGCATAAACAAATCTAGTTAGGGTATCAATCAAAACTAAGATAACCTTTTTAACTCCTCCTTTAAACGTTATCGGTCCTTGAGCATCCATTTCCAGTCTTTCAAGGATGAACTCAGGAATAGGCTTCAAAGCCGGTTCTGCATAGGTAACATTACTTGATTTACCAATATAACAGACTTTACAATTTTGACACAAGTTTTTGATTTTCTCATAAAGATGTGGCATCCAAAATCGTTTTGCTATTTGTAGATAAGTTTTCTCGATTCCAAAATGTCCTCCAAGAGGAGATTCATGTTCCTCTTGAAACAAAGTTTTTAAAACTTTTTCATTAATTACAATTCGATTGATATCGTGACCAAACAACGGTTTGTGGAATAACAGGTTATTTATAAACAAGTATTGATTATGAAGTTTTGATTTTGGATCGTTAATCAATGTTATAATTATATCGTTAATCTCATCGTCTTCTCGTTGAGATGAAACCAAATTCACTTTCCAATTCTCATTCGTCTGATAATGATAAATAGTTTTGAAACTTTTCTTCAAACTTGAATCAATAACTTTAGCTTCGTGAATTTCAGATTCATAAATCTCTTCATCCGCATCATTGTCATCAGAGTCTTTAGACTTTATCCAATATAAATTCTCAATGTACTCAGCTTCAGGATCTAACAATTTACGATGATCCCATTCGTTTTGATAACGAGACAAACAATCCGGACCATGTTGGTCTCCACGAGTATAGATTACTTTGAACTTAAAGCTCGACAGGATAATAGTCCATCTTTCAAGTCTTTGATTCTTAAACTTGAGTTTAGGTAATTGACAAAGCGCATGATGGTCTGTTTCAATCAAAAACTCATCACCATCAAGATAATGTTTAAATTTCTTAATCACAATCAAAACACCTAAACACTCTTTTTCAGACACAGAATAACTATGTTGATGTTTCGCCAACTTCTGGGAAAAAAAATATAACGGTTTCCAAGATTTAATCTTTTCAATAGGCACTTCTTTTCTGGATTCGTATCCATCAGGAATTTCTTGTTCAGCATCTTCTTGAAGCAAAATTCCTCCAATTGCAATATCACTTGCATCAACAGTTATCTTTTTTCTCAGCTCTGGATCAAAATGAACAAGCATAGTTGTTTCAATTAACGAGTTTTTTAACTCATCTAATGCTTCATGATCCTGTTTTAACATTTTGAATTTTCTTTCTTTTGAAACCAAACGATACAATGGAGCAGCAAGTTTAGAAAAGTTTTTGATGTATCTTGAAAAATAATTATAACAACCCAACTGAGACTGTAACTGTCTCACACTTGTTGGATACGGTAATCGCTTCAAAGCGGAAACTTTATCAGGATCAGGTCTCATTCCATCACCATTAACCAAATGTCCCAACAAAACTAATTCTTGTACACCAAAACGACATTTATCAGTCTTAATTTTGAGATTCCAATCTCTTAAACGATCTAACACTAAACTTGTATTAGTTAACAATTCACTCCATGATTTTCCAATAACAGGGATGTCATCAAAGTATCCCAAACACTCGGTATAATTCAAACCATTTAGAACTGTGTTCATAAGTCTTTGAAATTCGAAGGGTGCACAGGCTAAACCCATAGGTAGCCTTCGGTATTGATATTTCCCGTCGGGAGTCACAAACACTGTTTTACCTCGTTCAGACGGAGGTATCTCAATCTGAAAATAACCCTGATAAAGGTCAAACATGTTGAAAAACTTTGCACCTCTAATTGCCTCTAAGCAATCATCAACTCTTGGCATCGGATGAAAAATAACTTTTGTGAGTCTGTTGACTGCTCTCAAATCATTCAATAATCTAAATGATCCATCCGGTTTACCAATCAATAATGCTGGTGAACCACCCTCAGCTTCTGATGGTTCAATAATGTCATTTCGCAAAAGTTCACTTATTATCTTTTGATACTCTTTTCTCTTTTCAATCGTACAAGGGTACGGACGTTGATAAGGCACTTGATTGTCGCCAATATCAATTTTGATAGGCCATCTTTCCCATGGCACTAATCCTAAATCAGACTTATCCTGACTAAACACTTCAGGAAACTGCATTAGAATGCTTAATAGTTCATTTCGTTTGTCTGTTGATAATTCATTATCCATTCGATTCATTAACCGTTCGGCTAAACTTAATTCACTTTGTTCAATTTTCAAATAAATTGGAACAATATTATCAAACTCACGAGTTAATGATAATTCATTGATGAAACTTTGTCTCTCGACTTCTTGTTGTTGAGGAAATTGAAGATTCGTATCTTCCTCATCCATCCAAGGTGAATACGGCAATTGCAAACTGTCTAAAAAGTTTTGTTTCTCTCGAATTGTATTCACTGTTGGTAACTCAGGTACATCAATTAAACCAATTGACTCTTCAGGAGTACAAAAGCGAAACATAAGTTCAGGGGTGAACCATTCACCATCAACTTTTTCTTTCAAGTTAACCTGGTAGCGACCACCATAATTAACCATACCAACGAAAAATACATCAGTAAAACGATTTCCCAAAACCATCAATGGTTCGAGATTTCTCATCACTTGAAATTTAATTATTTTAGATGTTTTCATTTTAGGGTGTTTTAAGATTGCATAAGCTGCGCCTTCTACAGTTTGGAAACTGTCAGCAATTATTCCTCGAACTGCTACGTTAGAACTCAGAATATATGCTTTCATCTGTTGAGATAGTGTATAATCAATACATGCAGTACACGCTCCAGTATCAACTAAAACGTCACCAATTTTAATAACATCACGATTCGGATAACATAAAGTTAGTCTGACTGTAGGAAAATTCCTAATTGAATCGTCTATCCGAGTTATTAACTCAACTGGTTTATCATTTTCATTTACCATAAATGAATAATCTGCTGCTGGTGCTCTGGCTAATTTAGCTCCATTATTCACCATTCTTTCATTCATAAAGTTACTGGTTTCTTTACCATCTTTATTTTGATTACTTTGGTTTTGACCAAACGTTGGTTGATTTACTCCAGCCATCCTTAAATTAGCAGGCTGAAATCGATTCTCACTCTTATTTTGATTTTGTGAATCACTGTAAGTCTTAGACTTTCTCGGCTGGCGACATTCCCTCGATGAATGACCCAGAATACCACAGTTGTAGCACCTAAAAGGAGGCTTCACTGTCTTACTAAGAGATGCGGAATTTGTATTCCTTCTTTCATCCCTTTTCTCATCCTTCTTCTCACTACGAAAGGAAGTCACTTTATCACTTCGTTCAGCTCTTTTTCGCAATTCGATATTATACTCATTAACCAATGCGGCGGTTAACTCTTGTATGTCGTGCACAGACTTTGATCTGAATAAGGTATCCTTTACCTCAGTAGGTAATCTTATTAATACGTCTTGTATGAATTCTGCTGGCGATGGCTCGCCTTTCACCTTAATGACCATTGTCTCTAATTTCCTTATGAAATCTGTCGGGTGCATATCGAAGTTCCATTTGAGTTGATGAAACTCAGCAGTAGCCTGAGAAATAACAGCGGGATTTCTCAGCTTACTCTCAAGAGCAGCAATGTAACTTTTACTTGTGTGTTTCTCTTGATCTAACTTATTTGCATAAGGTAGAAACTCATAAGCCATAGCTTTTTGAAGCACATACAGCTTATCGTCATCGTGACATCGTTCTAGAGACAGTATTCGCTTGACGGTTTGTAACCATAACCAAGGATCCATAACACCAGTAGTGTAAACAGGAAGCTTAGGTAACTTCGGCTTACATCGTTCAAAAGCACTGTTCGATAGACTTCGTCTAGGAGGATCATCCTCTTCTTCAAACACACGAGTATCATTACCATAATCTCTTTCAGAAGCTTGGCTTCTTTCATTAACACTTTGATGTTTTTCTTCTTCGTCCTTTCGACTTGTACTTGCTTGTGGTTCATTTTGTTCAAAAACTTCATCATTATGTTCAGATGCTAAAATATCTCGTAAAGGTTTATCAGGTTTTATAACCCTCGTCGTTTCAGAACGACTCCATCGTTTAATCATCGATTCCATTAAACGTTTAGCTGGTGAACCAACACTTAATTTTCTGATAAAAGCATCACTAGCAGTTATCATAACACTAGGTTCAGAACCAACTTTAACAACTATTTCACGAATATCAGCTTCTGGAATTCCCTTTTCCCTTAACTCAGTTAACCATGAAGGTATAGGGCTAGCAAGAATTTGTCCAGCTTCGAATGTTTCAATAAGTTCATCAGAATACGTTAAATTGTTTAAAACAAAGATCGTTTTTACCGCATCAAAAAACTTAGCTTTTATAACTTCATCATTATTGATTACCTTGAAGATTTTCCAATTGCTTAAATAAGCCTTCATTGTTGAGATGTCCATTTCACTTAACTTGAGTTTTAAACTTTCTTTTACACTGTTATCAGTTTCACTTTCAATAGCCATAAAACAATAGTCAAGTTTTAGTTCACAATCACTTATTGGCAATCCTGCCGTGGTCGCCATTTGAAAGGATAAGTTCATGTTTAATAAAGTTTTGAAACTATTTATTTAACAATAAGTCAGAAGACTGATTCAGCCTTTCAAATCCTGAATATCAGGTTCGTTTAGGATCACCACCAAATGTTGTAGTCTTAGACTAAAGTAATAGACTAAATAAAGGCACTAATGACGAATGGTCTTATGATGACACAAAGTTGATTCGCGTTATAACTCGCTTTAGAAAGCACAGTTGAGGTCAATACGAGTTTCCAAACTCAAGCCAAAACAGACTCAAACAAGACCAATGAAATTCAATTAGAATGATGAGCAATATAGCTAGGAGTTCTAAAGCTTTTATTTCAATCAGCATAGTCAGAAGACTAGAAGCACAACCATGAGGTTCAAGAAAACGTGGTCACTTAGAAGTAAGGAAATACTAGTCTTAGACTAAAGCACAAGTTATGAAACTTAAAGAATTTAATTAAACCAAAAAATGAACATTAAGGAAGTCGTAAAGAAAAGCATAAGAAACATAAGAAAAAAAACATAATTAAATCAAATTAATTCAACTCCTTATATACTTGGAGAAACGGAAGGAAATATTGTCTTAGGAATGTCTTAGGAAAAGGAAAAGAAGAATAGTCTTGAGACTAAAAGAAAGACAAAAGAAGTTAGTCATATTTCGGGGATTAACTCTAAATTTACAAAGTTTTCAGAGCAATAGATTGCTATCGATAATCACTCAAATGATTTTAATAATTGATTAATTTGGGTCTGGGCAACTCTACCCTTCAAGTTATTCATTGTTTTTAAGAACAAAAAGGAATAAGATGAAATTGTTAAATTCAAATAGTAATCACAGAGTATTTAACTGTTACAAAAATCACAAATAAAGAAACACAAGTATAATTTAACTCAATTAATAAATTAAAACAGGAAAATCACAATTTTAAAGGTGGTGCCATATAGTGGCGGCACAGGTAATTGATGAAGCATATAATATTAATTACATTATTATTATTAACTGTAACCTCATTTTTAACTTCTTTAAATTCTCTGGATTATCTGTATTGAAAGTAAGGTTAATGGCTATTAAACTCTTGGAAGAGATTAAAAATAAAATCAATGCCCTGATAATGTGTTTTAAAAAGATATGATTATCAATTTATTTTGAACAATGACATCAATTGGAAAGAAAATCATAAAATTGTTATTGCATTAAACATTTTTTATTATGAAATGGTCCCTTTTAGTTTCTTGTTATTTTTTATTGTGAACGCTTAAACATTTCATCGAAATGTTTCCCTTATTAATTAACATGTTTGCAGTGATTAAATTACCTCAGCAATAATTTATTTGATTTAAAGGTGATTGTATTTGAGAATTGGATCTCTTACGTCTCCGTGTTTTTTAATTTAATCTTAAATCTTCTGGGTTAGATTTGGAGTACAAAGTGTTGCCATGTGACCATCAAAATACCCTTGAAATTCAACAAGGTGCTAGGAATTGTGTTGATCAACCTTGTTAATTATTTCTTTTATATTTGCTCTCTTTTATTATATCAAAATCTTACTCAAGACTTCTATATTACCCTGAATAGTTAAAAGTGCTAGCTGTTTTGGGACAAATATAATCATTCCGGTGAACCTCAAGCTCTCTACCATTTCCATCTCTTTTGTTTATTAATATACCAAAATGAGTTCCCTGTTAAAAGGATCCCGCAAGTTACTTCTTGGGATTGGATTAGCGGGGGCTGGAGCCGCTGTGTGGGCTATTATGGGTGGAAATGAGGATAGAGCATTCATCAAAGCATCAGCATTCTATGATCATTATATAAATAATCCAAGATATTTTTACGAGCCTCCAGTCTCACATAAATGGGACTTCAATTGGGATCGTAGGCAATCTGATACATTAATGAAGACATTGGAAGGCAAATTTCGTGCAGATGGTGATAAAAATGCCTCTAAAGAAAAATTACAGAAAGCCAAAGTCATAGCAAGTCGACATTTATTATTCATACGTCATGGTCAATATGCTCTCAACGGTAAAACTGATGAAGAAAGAACATTAACAGACCTTGGCCGTCAACAGGCTTATTTTGCTGCTCAACGATTGAAGGAACTTAATCTTCCCTATTCTCAAATTGTTCAGTCAACTATGACCCGAGCCAAACAAACAGCTCAGATAATCAGTAAAGAATTGCCCGATATCCCTGTTTCTAGTAGTGACTTGCTTCGTGAAGGTCTACCTATCGTCCCGGAGCCTTCAAGTTACAAAGAATTGGATAATCTTAGAGCTTTCACTGATGGTCCAAGGATAGAGGCTGCCTTCCGAAGATATTTCTATCGTGCAAAGCCTGATCAAAAAGAGGACAGTTACGAAATTTTCGTCTGCCATGCAAATGTCATTCGTTATTTTGTGTGCAGAGCATTACAATTACCTCCAGAGGCATGGTTACGGTTTTCTCTTCACAATTGTAGTATGACATGGATTGCCATTCGTCCAAGCGGTCGAGTTTCTGTTTATACTGTTGGAGATTGTGGTTTTATTCCTTCAGGAAAGCTTACCACAAATTAGTTGGGCCACTTGCGATTAGAGCTATAAGAAATTTCTATTAAAGCTTATAAATACCAGCAAAAGTCATATACAATAATCTGATGATGATATAACACATGAAAATACCTATCTTTTGTACTATAGATTCTGTTGCTTCTCCTCATATAAATTCACTCATTCGCATATTTTCTTCTTTCATCTTCATCATCTTTTTGATTTTCTTTTCTCTTATGTATACAACTGATTCTATGATTTATTCGAAACAAGTCATTCTTAGATTTAAGAGAATCTTCAAATTAAGATGCGCTGAATTGAATAATTAAATTTTGCCCCTTGATCCACTCATTAAATTTTATAATTCCCATTATTTTTCAAGTTGATCAAATGAATCGGTTGAAAGTAAACACCAGAGAGAAATATTCTCCTTATAAACTGAGTATTTTAAGAGTCTTTCTTTTGTCGCACCGTACTCTTTCGATACTGATGCAAATACAATTACTAGTATAGCAATACATATTCCACACTAATCAAGTTACCTTCAATAAAGATTTTGTTGATCAAAGTCAAGGTTAATAATACTTATACCATTTGTCAGCATGATAGTCGATTGTTTATCATGTTTATTCGTGATCAATTTAAAATGAACAGAAAAGTGAAACTTTACCTATGGAAGGAGAAAATGAAAAAAGGTTAATCGTAATTATAAGCATAATTGTGATTAAATGTGGTTTGAGTAGAAAAAAATTTTCTACTGAATTCAATCAAGGATTCACAGGTTGATTGAAGTTGAGAAGAAAGAGAAAGTAGCACAATGGGAAGATTGACGCGAAATGTTGACATTTGATTAGAATCATATTCGTGATCTCGGAGACCGGGGAGACCTTGGCGATCTTGGTGATTGTGGAGATCGATTGGAGCGCGGTGATCGGTAGACAGGAGATGGTGATCCAGGAGGTGGAGATCGTCGTCGTTCTCTCGAAATTGATCGAACATGTCTAGCTGTTCCTTTACGTCTAACTGCTGGTGATCTGATGATGGCAGAAAAAAAGAGTAGAAGGAATAACAAATTATGTAGCTGTTCACTTAGGCATTGAGGTGGTGGATGAAATAGATGAATAGATGAACAGATGAACAGAGATAAAGGTATAAAGATGATAGATGATAGATGCTAGTTGATTATCGTTGAGGGTAAGCAGTTGAAACAGGAAAGGGGTGAAAGAAGCGGCCTTTGTCGCCCTTTGATTCCATACTTATCATCAATTAGAGGGATGCTGATGTGAATTGGTGAAGCTGATATAAAGTTGAGCTAACGATGAATCTCAATAAAATTGGATGAGGAAATAATGTTTGACTTGACTTAGAGTCAGTTGATGATCGTTGAGAGTGCAGTGGAAAAACTAATATTTCTTTTCTTGAATAACAATTCTTTACTTTTGAAAATAGTCATTAGATGATGTTGAAGCGATGAGAAGCAAAAAGGCTGGTGATGAAAGTTGAAGATTGTAGATTGAAGACTGAGGATGCTGATGATAGAAGCTAAGAACTGACAAAGAACAAACCTTGATCGAGATCGGGAAAATGATCTTGAGGGGGATCGACTAACAGACCGTGGTTTACGATATGGTTCTTCTCTGCGTCTGAAAAAGAGATAAAATTAGATGTCTTGTCCAATTGAATAAAATTTTTACCTTTTAGGTTCAGTTCCATGATCACGTCGTTCTCTTAGTTCTCTACCATCTCTAGCGTCATGGCCGTCTCTTTCAAATGGAATGCCTCTACCTCCACCGCCACCACGACGGCGGGCACCAGGCGGACCTCCACGTCTAGATTTGCCATGTGACATTTCTACTCTAACTCTTGAGGGACCGATTCTAGTTCCATCCAGTCCACGACAAGCATCTTCAGCATCTCTACTATCCTCAAATTCAACAAAAGCAAATCCTAACCATGCCAATAAATCAAAAAATAGATTAGAACAAGTAGAGAGGAAACAATGTAGTAAATTTAAAAAAATGATTTATAATATTTAACTAATTGGATTGCATGAATAAAAAAGGAAGAAACAATCTTACCGGGAGGGTTTCTTGCTACCCAAACATTTTTCAAAGGCCCATACCAAGCAAATGCATTTTCCACTTCAGCTCTAGAAGTATTTTCACTCAAATTACCAATATACACTTTACACGCCAGATTCCAATCTTTGTGACTTTTAGCCATATTAACCTTCTTATAATATTAAATACACTGTAAACAAAAATGATTTAAGAGTGAATCTAAATTGCTTTGAAAATATAAAAAACCACAAAAAAAGATCCAGAAAATAGTCTTCAGGGGCCCAGCGTTAGCGCCATCTTATCGGACAAAAGAACTAAATAGGGACTTTTTTATCATTGAAGTAAGAAATTTATTGAGATCAAGTCTAATTTTTTTGTCAGAAGATGGCAGTAAAGAAGTAGCTTTTTGACTCAGTTTTTGTCAAACTTTGAGTCTTTGTCAGACTTTGACAAAATGTGAAACCTGAAAAGCTTAATTTTATTGCACAGGTTAGATTGGTCTGATCATCGACTGAAATAATGATTAAAAATAATGCAAGCATAGGCTTAAACACATTTGACACAGTTTAAACGAAGATCAACAAATCTTTATTGCAATTCTTTCGTGAGATTTATTTGCAAAAAAAGTATAGCAAAATATTTGTAAATATTTACAAATAGTGTTCTTATTCGTAAATACACTTAAATCGAGAGTCGAGATAATTATTGAAAATCATTTTCGGAATTTTCTTTTACCTCTTTTCAATTTAATTGATTTGTTTTTTGGTTTGTTTTTAGATTTAGTTCTCTGATTAAGATTAACTCCACTAGTTCCTGCTGTTAAGAAAGAGGTATCACCAAATTGAGTAATCTCATCACCAAGGTTTTTCCCGGATGTCAGAGGTTGTTTCAATTTAGCCTTTTCTTTTTTGCTCATTGTGATACGAATAAAGTTATCTTCTTCATATTCTTTGATTTCATTCAATTTCTTTTCCATCTTCTTCTTCCTGATGGAGCCAGTTGAGATTTCTTCTGGACCTTCATCATATTCTCGTCGCAAGTCTTGAATAATGTTGCTTGACAGAGCTCTTTTCTTCGCTTTTTCAATAGCTTTTTGTTTGCTCAGTTCAGCAGACTCATCATCGTCATACATCATGGCAGCAACTTTAGGAGGTATATAAACGTTTGATTTCCCGGCTTTCTTTTTAGTTCCTAGCGAGGTTGAAATTTTATTTTGTTCATCGTTACTATCATAGTCTTCTTCTTCTTCATCATCTTCGTCAAAATCTGAAAAAAATAATGAAATAATGGAAAAATCTGAAATAACCATTGCCAGTGAAAATGTAATTTGAAGTTCAAATGTGTCCAAAAACTTACCTAATAAATTGTGTGGTGCAGGCTTGAATGCGAGTGGGTTGTTTTGTTTATCGGCTACATTTTTACCAAGAGATAAAATCTTCTCAATCTGGTAACTCATCTTTTTATAAATTTTTTGACTTTTTTCAATGTAAACTCTAAGATCAACTAGCCTATCCACAGCAGGATTGCCTTCCAGTTTCAACCCAGAAGATTTAATTTGAAATAATCTAGTTAAATTAGTCAAGTAAGCAACCATCAGCTGATTACGTGCATTCAAAAAATTATTGCCATTTTTCATATCCAGATCACCATTTTCAATTCTAGCTGTGATAGATTCAACTAATTTACGACATGCAGCTGTATTGTCTGCTATTTCATTGAAATATTCAGAGCAAAGGTTAATTTCCTAAATGGTTGGAAAAGACAATGAATGAGATAAGATTAAAATTAGCCTTAAAAAGTGAATATAAATGGCGAAAAACTTACCTCTTGTGACGCCATGGCCACTATTAATAATTAATAACAATTACAGAAAAACAAAAACAAATCACAATTTCCGTGCTTAAAACAAATGGGTTCAACTAGACTGAAAAGTTTTCAGTGAAAACCATGTGACGAGCGTTTCTAATGGAGATGCTTGTAGATAGGAAATTCCTAATAGGAAAACAAACAACACATGGCGCTCAATTTAATAAGAATACCAGAATAATTTCAATTTGCAAAAATAAAATTCATTAAGTCAGGCATTTTATCATCGTATATTTTAATATAACAATTGATAAAGTGTAAAAAGCGAAAATTACAAAATACAATATTATATATTTTCATGCTAATTGTCTAAATAACACTTTAATTTGGGTTTCAGGATTTTGTTTAGATACAAAAAGCATAATATAAGACTCATTAAATGAGATTGACTGTACAGCACCGTAAGTCTACAATAAGTAGAAAAATGATTAAGAAAAGGATCAAGGTAGGTAATAAAAGTGATGGAAGAGGTTGAAAACAAAGTATTAACTTTTTACATAAGGTTTTTTTGGATTTCCATTTAAGCCATACTCCATGGCAATTAAGATATTTATACACATATAAAAAATGGGTTTTAAGAGAGACAATATTAAAAAAGGATCGCAACTGATTTTCTTTATAACCAGTCGGCTCTCTATCGGTCGGTCAATCGTTGTAAATGTAAAAGTAAAAAATCTCCTTAAGAGTATATTTATGCGATGAAAAAAGATATGATGATTGAAGTTCAGGTGCAATGATTGACGAGAAAAAACATAAATTATAGAGATGTGTATCGTAAGGATGATTAATATATATAAATAAATGAAAAGGCTGGGTCTCTAATTTAAAAAATGAAAATTAATCTTTTGGTTCAGAGTCGCGTGAACATCTCCTTTTCATTAAACTTTGTTCAGCCCAATCTCTTCATAAGTTATAAATCCATAGACTCTGTTAATTTAATTTGTTCCTTAGTCGATTTGTTTTGATTTTTTCATAGTTTAAAAGTTGCATTATTTTGCAGTTCTCTTTACATTAAACTGTCAATCTCTCAATTGTTTCATAAGTAAATACTTATAATAGATAAATTTTAAACTATGTATAATATTTATATAAAATAGCTATTTGTATAAATCCTTTTTTCTTTGTTGATAGCGATTTTTCTTCCATCACACGGCAGAGACTTTGTCATCTTGCTGAAGACTATTCTTAATCATTGGCACCTTTTTCAGGTTGTTGGTCACTGGTATATTATTGGTCTGCGGAGGTGTTGGATGGACAACTTGGCGTGTAACAGTGTTACAAGCTAAATTTGCTAACTTTTGTTTCCTTAAAAGAGCTTCATCATAATCAGGAGGCCTTGGTCGATACGTTGTATGACTGGCTAGATTATTTAATTGTTGATTATATGCGAATGGAGTTGAATGAGAATAAGAATGAGAATGAGTTAAGTGAGACTGCTGAGATGATAAGGTAGTTGAAGTTTGTTGCTGCTGCTGTTGTTGTGATGCCTGTTTTACACGCTGCTGTAAGGATAAAGCATTAGCTGCTTGTTGAAGTTGATTAATTCTTCTTAAACTAGTGACTGATGATGATTCCACTGGTAATGGTACTGTTGATTTTGTAGGTGATATGGCTCGAGGCATTGATGAGTTTATCATAAAACTATTTGATGACCCTTCACTAACAGATCTTGTATGTGATTGAGTAGATGAGTTATTAAGAGCTAATATTTGAGGGAAATGGCTTCTTTGGTCTCTTGATATTTGATTATGATGGGTAAGAATATGATTTTTGGTATGATTGCTTCGTCCATATTCCATCTCACTGAGACTTAAAAGTTTTCGAAGCTGTTGTGGTGATTCAGCGCCAAATTTAAGTCGACCAGATGATGAACCTGAAGAAGCTGATGAGAGAGTAGGTGAAGGATGTGGCTGCTTTGGTGATGGATTGATATTAAGAGAACCTCGAGAAGAGCTACAATTATTGGTGGAACCTTGTAAAGATCCACTTTGACCTCCTTCTAATTCTATTGATTTAGCTAATAAGGCATCCTCATCATAGTTGATGTTAGCGAAACTTTGCGTCAAATAATGTTTAACTTTTTTCCTCATCAAAGATTCTTCAAACATACGTTTGATGGAAGTTGCCGATAAAGGCGCTGCTATTGGAGGTGGGGGCGGTAATGGAACTCTCATTATTTCATTATTGGTACTGTAATCATTGGCATAAGCACTTGTCACACTGAAACCATGGCTATTGAGTAGATTAGCGTATGATGAACCGACAGAGTATTGTGAGGAAGACATGTTCATAATGTTGCGAATTTCTTTGGAAATCATTCTGAGTTTTTCAAAATTAACCAACTCTTGTTCATCAATTGTTGGATGAGCTAGATGAATGAAAGTCAGATCTTTCTTTACAATCGGAAAGAATGGGATGATAGGTGGATCACAACAATTAATTTCTCTTCTATAGTTCAACATATTACGTGATGGATCCATGAGTGACTGAAGATTTTTCAAAAGCTTATTGTACTTAGTGGGAAGTTTATCCCAGGTTGTCTTTAGGCGTTGAACAGATCCATGGCCAAGGCCAGAAAGAAGAGCAAATAGAGAATTATAGTTATGAAGATGACGACAGATATTGGCAACCTTAATAAAATACTTGATTATTCTGATTCTCTTGACAACACTGGTTTCATTGAGAATTTCGTTGATAACCCAAAACATTTCCTTGTTGCTGAGGGATTCAAATTCATTCAATTCTTTTTTACATTTCTCGTCGATTGAGTCAATGTTACATCTCATCTCGAATACATCGTAAATGAACGATTGAGGCTCAATACAACGAAAAATATTGAAGTCATGGAGCGTTAGTTCGATGGCAATTACAGTTGAGTTAAGTGATAAAAGATTTATGGGCATTGGACATTCTTTCAGAATTTCTTGAGCTAATTCATCGTTGGACGAGTTATTAGATGAAGATGATCCAGTAGACAATAATGGATTACTGTTTTCTTTGAGGTAGTATCGAGATAATAAAGAAGCTTTTTCAGATAAATTGTTCATTTGATCGGGCAAACGTCGTTGTTTGATAGTGTTATTGGCCTATAGAAATAGATAAAGATTAATAATTGCAATTAAATTCATTGAAAATGACGTGATGATATTGGGTGGAAAACAGAATAATTAGAAAATAAAATCGGAGGAGGTATTAGATAATGAGCTGCTCTAATAGTTATTTTATCAATGACATAATGAAAACGAAAAAAATCCTGTACAATCAACAAAAACAATGACTGATATTAAATAGACACCAAAAACATTGTAAAAGGTTAAACCATAATTACGAGAGAGAAGTAGCTAAATAGTTTAACACAGAGCATGCATCAGAATCCTGATCGACCTACATGTATAAACTCAACGATTCTAAAGTTTACAGTGATAAATCTAGGTTTAGACTGCTATAAATTAAACTTTTAGACAAGTTATGGTTGATGAAGCATTGTTTCTACAAAGAGAAATTGATATTCTCTTTACCTCAGGGACAACGGATACTTCATATAGGGCGTAGTTTAATGAAGATTTAGCAAGACCAGATTCTCCTGATGACTGTTTATTACCAACTGATGTTTGAGTACATAGGCCAAACTCTCTGCAACTGACCATTACGACTTCTCGTGCAGTAGTTTCTTCATGAATTAAAAGATACCTAGAATCACCATTAGCTGCATTGAAAATTCTTATCACGAGTTGAGGGTCAGGGGCTGGATCCGGATTCGGAGGATCCATAAGGGCTGATGTAAAAATAGAGTGAAGATCTGGATTTGAAAGGGAACGGTGGACAGTGTTTTTGGGCAAATGATCACGATTGGGTCTAGCACAGTCCACTTCGCATTGGTTCAAAACATCCGTTTCGAAATCTGAATAAAAATTAGGTAAATGTCTTGAAATAAAATTGGCGAACTTCGGGATAGCTTTTTTAATTTTTGTGCCACTGCTATTATTAGTTATTCCTGTTTGACATTTGTTCTTCTTTTGGAATGTAGTTTTACCATTGGGTGAGGTATTTATGGAGGTCTGTAGATTAGGAAGAAGTGCTGACGAGATTGAATATTTTTTGCCTTTAGAATCTGATATGAACGAGAAAACGAGGAAAGAGTAAGAATAAGTGAATGAAAATGCGAATGGAGATGGAAATGACAGTTTGAGAATAAAGGATTAAAATGATGAAGATGTAAGTGAGAGTAAGAAAAAATAAAGATGGTGAATTTTTATAGAGGGGAATGAATGGGTAAGCAGGTAGAGAAAGAATTATTCACCACCTTCAAAGAAGAGGGAAATAATATGAGCACATAAAAGAAAGAGGAGAAGAAAGAGAGATAGTAAAAGTAAGATAGGCGGAAGGGTAAGTTACCTAAGAATTGAAAAGGATGGAATGAAAGAGAAAAGAGTTTGAAGATGAGATAAGGATGAAAAACAAGTTTGCAAAGAAGAGAATAATATTTATATATTCAGGTTAGATAATTAAATACCTTCAGGCAAACTGCTCATCTCTCGGAACATGAATGGATTATATTTAACAGTGAGTTGCAAATGTGTTGTTGATCGTAGAACTTCTAATGCTTTAAATTGTGATATTATGGTAAAATTAATGCCATTTACTTCAAGAATCTGATCACCGCGCCTTAAACCAAGAGTTTCAGCTTTAGATCCAGAGTCAACTTTTGATACAAAAATACCATAGCCTCGTTCATATCCTCCTGAAATTGAAAAATTTAGCACCTCATCATCTCTATTGGACCGGGTTAAAGTGATGTTGCGTTGCTTTGCTTTTGTTGAAATAGTCATATGTAAAAGGCTCAACTGTGTTGATAAACTGCTAATAGAAGATAGTTTAGTCTCAAAAATCTCCAAAAACTTTTGTCCATGTGATGTATTGGGTTGTGATGCGGGTGACGATGTATTAGTAGCTGTAGTTGATGAAGATGTTGTTGTTGTAGTAGTAGTTGTTGTTGAATTTAAAATAGAGCTTTCACTTGATACAAGCTCAAAGTCAAGGTAATAGTTGCTAATCCATGTTTGTACGATTTGAATAACCTTGCTTCTAAGGCTAGGATCGTCAAACCATGAGAGCAAGGTTGAACAAATCTGATTCATACCATTAACTAAATGAATATCAGCTTTACCCGGAGGCTTGTCATTTGGGTCGATTGAAGGCATAAAGACGCGATAGGTTAATAAAAAATCATCAATATAATATGGATCAGAAGTATCTGACTCCAATAGACTAAAAAGAAGCTTTTCAGGTGTACCCTGTCAGGAAAGAAAAGATAAATTGAAGCATAAATTAATATTAAATTATTTAAATGCAATTTGATGAATTACTTTTGCCAATCAATACTATTTGAAAATGATTTATAATCAGATAATTAATGGCCCAACATAGTTTTGTCTTCACAGGCATCCACAATGGACACCTCTATGAGCGCAAGGATAACTATATCATCATAAGTCAAAATCATTTCCTTTAGGGTAAATATTTAAAGTATGACATAAGTCCAGGTCAAGCGGATGGGAGATTAATGGGTAAGATTGAGGACTGGAAAGAGGAAAGAGAAAGAGGGAGAGATAGAAAGAAAGAGGCAGGTAAAGAGATTATGAAAAAAGTAAGAGAAAGAAAGACTAAGGAGAGGTAAAAAGAATCTTAACTTACCCTGACTATTATATGGGCTTTTCTTCCGCCATCAATTGTCTTTAATTCTGTTATAAGGACAATTCGACCATCCTGAGATTCATGTTTACAATATTCTGTTTGAGGCTCATCTAAAACCGATGGCCAAACATCATCACTTAATTCATCTTCATCATCATCAACCATGGACTCAATAAGTCCATTCAAGTCCAACACATAAAATTCACCTTCATAGTTGGTCATTTCACTTGACTTAAAAGATTGATTAGATGATTGAATCATGTATGCTTTTATCAAAATGAGTAAATTATAATTTTTAAATGCCTAAAATAATTGATTATTCATTAGGCTTCACAATATGAAACGAAAATGAAAAATAAAACTAATGATTACATCTCAACAATAATCAAATCAACTTTTCCCAGTTCAACAAAAGACTGCAAATGTTTACATCAAATGTAGTGGAGTTTTTAATGAGAGTACGCTCCCTTGGTGAAAGGGGAAAAAATCTCCAATTTCCGTGCAGGTCTTCGCTAGTCAGTTGATGGAGTAGCATTGGATTTAATTGTGAACAACATTAAACAATTTACCTGTGAATTTACCCTATTTTCTTGTAAGGTATTGTCTCTTCTTTACTTATTGACTTGTGGTAGTGTTAAACCAATATTAAATTAAAAATGGCTAGACATTCATCTGCTGATAAACGTAAAGCGAGGTAAGTTGTAGTTTTTTTCAAATGAACAATGTGAAAATTTATGTCTTATCCTATGGGTTACCATTTTACATGGCTAACGATTAATTAGTTTCATTTTTCAAACTTATTTGCTGTCAAAATCGTTAGTTTGTCATTGCTCTACCAATTTTGTAACACCTTGTTTTTATTTCTGGGTTGAAATTTTATGTCGCTCTGTTTTAAACACGATCTCTTTTATCTATCTTTTTAGATCGCCGGACAAACCCAAGGAGAAAAGACGAAAGAAGCCTTCCAAGTATTGGGATATTCCACCTCCAGGATTTGAGCATATCTCACCTTACCAATATAAAGCAATGCAGGCTGCTGGACAAATACCGGCAACTTTATTCGCTACTCCAGGGACTGTACCTGTGCCAATTGTCGGATCTACTCTGACCCGCCAGGCTCGACGGCTTTATGTCGGTAACATACCATTTGGATGTTCAGAAGAAGAAATGATGGAATTTTTTAATTCACAAATGCATGCTTGTGGATTCGCTCAAGCTCCCGGTAATCCTGTTCTTGCGTCTCAGATAAATTTAGATAAAAATTTCGCCTTCCTAGAAGTAAGTTTTAAACTTTATCAAATGATACAGATTTTATATTTAGTATTTTTTCTTTCCCTAAATTCTAGTTTCGATCAATTGACGAAACTACATCGGCTATGGCTTTCGATGGTATTAATTTCAAAGGCCAATCTTTAAAAATACGACGTCCTCATGATTATCAGCCAATGCCTGGCATGTCAGAGATTCCTCAAATCACAGTTCCAGGAGTTATATCTACAGTGGTTGCAGATTCTCCTCACAAAATCTTTATTGGAGGTTTGCCTAACTATCTTAATGAAGATCAAGTCAAAGGTTTGCTTTTCAATTTATACAGGAATTCCAATTTCGGCTAATTATTCCACTTTTTCCATTTAGAGCTGCTGATGAGCTTCGGACAGTTAAGAGCTTTCAATCTTGTAAAAGACTCTGCCACAGGATTATCAAAGGGTTATGCATTCTGTGAATATGCGGATGTCAATATCACCGATCAGGTATAACTATTAGTAGAAAATATGAAAATTTTTCACACAGAGAGACCGGATAAAATTTATCAAAGCAGCCATTGGACGATGTCAAAAGATGTTTTTTTTTGTTTAGCACTTATTTACCAAACAAATTGATCATTCATTGGTTTTTGGTTTGGATGGTTTATACTTGAAAAAGCTTTAGTTATGAAATGTCAGCATAATCAAGATATAACCATTGACACTAGTAATAGTTAGAAAATTGTGTCTAATGGCTCTCTCTGTTTCATTACAGCTTTCTTTGACAGCTCTTGGTTCTATATCTATTTCAGGCAATCGCTGGTCTCAATGGAATGCAGCTGGGGGATAAAAAATTGATTGTTCAAAGAGCGAGTGTGGGCGCTAAAAGTGGACCATTGGCCCAACCCGGCGCAGCATTGGCAGCTCCAGTTCAAATTCAAGTTCCAGGTCTTCAAGTGGTTTCCACTGGTCTTGGTCAACCCACTGAAGTTCTATGTTTGATGAATATGGTTACTGCTCAAGAATTATCCGATGATGAAGAATATGATGATATTCTAAAGGATATCGAAGAAGAATGTTCTAAATATGGTGTTGTTAGGTCTATCGAAATACCAAGACCCATTCCAGGTGTCGAAATACCAGGTGTTGGTAAAGTAAGTAAAACATTTGCTCTTCTCAATGAATAATGTTTTAAACATTATTAACCAATTTTTTTCTTTATTTTTTCAGGTGTTTGTCGAATTTAGTACGATACCTGAATGTCAAAGAGCACAACAAGCTTTAACTGGACGTAAATTCTCGGACAGAGTAGTGGTCACTTCATTTTTAGATCCTGATAAATATCATAGACGACAATTTCAATGATTTTCAATCTAATTTACTAAACTTTGATCTCTTCACTTTTTTCATGACATCCTCTTTCTATTCAGTCTCACACCTCGTTTCATCTTCAGCTCAAATAATTTTGTTTTATATTCTTTCACAAAATTACTTCATCAGTTCGAGGATTCAATTCCAGCACGAATTAATTGCCTTACTATGGCACTAAATAAATTAACTCGATCACCAAAAAAAACCAAGAGCAAAATTGAGTTAAGCATGCATCTTAATAGAGATCGTACTTTTCCCTTAGCGTCTGTGCCATACCATCGGATGAAATTAAAAATAATTTTTGACCAGAAGATAAACTAATCAAAATACACGTTGCATTGAATCATCAAAAATGTACACAAAATTTCATCGAAACCACAAAATTATCTTAATTGAACACATTTTTTACCATCAATTATTTATTCACCAGAAATTCTCCCCTTAAACATCCAAGCAGAAACTAATTAAGAGCATCTATATCTAATCAAAGAATTAAATTAGTGCTTAATTTGAAGGTTGCCATTTATTTTACAGAGTTTTGCCAATAGTAGATAATGTTAATCACTGGTGAGCAAGTTTTAGGTTCCTTTTAGGTTTTAGTATTTTATTTACCAAAACAAGATTTTTATTTACCGATTGATTTACTATGGAATGAATCCCTAAGAAATGCTAGGGAATACAAGATTTGTGCATTTAATTTCTTTCTGTCCTTTTTCCAATTTGTAATTATAAATTCTTTAAAACAAGGCCTTAATGTAACTAGTATCGAGTTTGTAATTAATGAACTTGTTACTTACATAATTTCCAGTCAGGAATAAACACTATTCAAGTACTTTGTATGATAAAATTCAATAAAAATTAACGATAAAAGTACGCTTTATTGAAAAAACTTCTCATGAAGTAAAATAAATTTGTTGGGAATTAAGATTTTCCGTTATTATGCAGCTTTATCTTTGCGATTTATCTTCGATTAATGATCGAGTTTTGTTAATTATTCGCTAAATATTTTCAATATAAAAGTATTGAAGATATGTCAAAAATTCTGATGAAAATTGATCAATCTAATCATTCGTAAAACGATACCTTTCAGATTCCGAAATCTCAACATGGGGAAAAAGGTTACTGAAACAATACTATCAAAGCAGACAAATCACTCATTTCTACAAAATCAAATGACTTTTCACTATTTCGTGTACAGAATAAATTTCACATTCCAGTCTCTTTCATAATTTACTATCATGGTAATTAAGAAACAAATCATTAAATTTTAAGTTCATCAATTAGCAGGAGATAAACCATTTCTCAAACTATTAATAAATCAATGCTATTATCATGAATCTTTAAACAATTTAAATTTTTCACTGGTTATCGATTGATTTGCAATACGAAAAACCAAAAGCAAGCATCGATGACTTCCTCAATGCTTACTGAATGATCGTTATGAAGTTTTCAACACATTTCTAAGAAAATACATGAAGATAGTTTGTCACGACTTACAAGCATCATTTATCCTTATAAATGCAGATATATTTTACAAAATTATTTTCATCAATTATTAAAATATTTGTAAATAACAAGACAAGAGCGTCGAAATCTTAACTCATCTTTCATAACTTTATTACAGTGTTCTAAGAAGTTAAAAAGGCTTTGAATAAAAATAATCAAGTTCACTTTAATTCTGCAAATGTTCAACAATTACATGAAAAGGAGAGCTAAAAAGTTCTCCTTGGATCTCTGAGATGATTAGTGTTGAAATCTCACAACTGAAAAATTAATATTATGGAACTCTTTATCGTTGTGAAATATCTTGAATGGAAATACCAAGATTAGACAATTCAATTTGGCACACTAATCGCTGATCTCGTGAAAATTTTCATACGTCTCATGGCAACTGGAAATGAATTTTTGTTTACTGTTAACAGAATAAACTTGGTGAAACAAGTTCATTTATTTGTTCGATCTTCGATCATAAATTAGAATTCAAGCAAAGCGAGTTCTTATTTACTTGCTAATCACTTAAAGTTCTAATGTGATTGATTACACTAAGCAAACAAAGTATTCGTATATTTTTAAATAATAAACTAAAAAATCACCAATCACTTTGATTACATTAAATATTTTGTAAAAAATGCCCAATGTGTAATTCAAGCTTAAAATTACGTCCTTATTGAAAACTAGCTTCAAGACAGATAAAGTAGTTTTTAGCTTAGCTGCATCTTAAACTGATCACTTTTTGTTTGTTGCCGATTGATTTGTTAGTTTATCTTTATATACATCTATACAAAAATAAATAAATTGACGTATTAACAAAGTTGATTTGATAGTTTAAACCTAGAATTCTAGCAAAAAAGTTGCTAATAGCCATAAAGGATTACAGCAATGAGTACCATTGGAGCTCCAATTATAAAGTATGGCTGTGGCGAAAAATCGTCCATGATGTAGAATGAAATTATGGTGGAAATAACAATTGAAATGGAGGTAGCGAATCCTTTAAGAATATTATCTGCATATTTCATGACGAAGGCGACAATAAAGCCTCCAAATGCATGAATTAGGATTACAGTCCAGGTAAGAGGAGTATAACCAAAGAAGAAACCAGACTTGTAAATTTTTGAATGGTCTTGAACAAAAGCGTTGATCAACGCAAGGATCGAACTCATGAAAGATAATTGAAAGTTTCGTATCCATAAACTTTGATCGCCTTTTTTCAAGATTTTTTCGAAATAAACACCAGTAAAACCACTTAGGAAACAGGATATAAGAACGCAAAGTAGTCCGATAAAATCATTTTGTTGTTCGGTTTTGGTACTTGATGAATCAGGTAACTGAATGGCTATGACACCAGCCATCAGCATGACAAGAGATAGCCATTGAAGCGATGAAAGACGTTTGTGAAGCATAATGACCGAGAAAATAGCAGTAACCAAAATTTTCAATTGATAAGTTACCTAAAGTGGAAAAGAAATAAAATTAGAATTAAATGTTTCAAAAAAATGAAGAATTCTTCCATAGATTGTGCTACTTCAAAGATAAATAGTTGCTCATTTGTTGAGACATTAACTTCGGGGTTACAGTTATTCAAAATGAAGCCAGAAATCCTATCTAATTATTTTAGATAACAATAAACGAATCATTAAATTATCTAAAGAGTCTGTAATCCAATTAAATGTGATTGATTGATAACAATTGAAAAGATTATTCTTAGCAAAACAATAGCTAATTATTAAGCATGCAGTTGTGAGATCACAAACCTGATATGTCACAGAATCTAGGTGAGAAAGTGCCACGAACAGCAAATTGTTTTGCACAGTGTAAGATAAAGCAGGTACTGCGGATTTGAACGATTCTTGGTGGTTTAATATGATCTCCTTGTACAGAAGTTGCAGACATGACATGAGGCTTCCTACAGTTAAAACCAAATATACAATATTTTAATGTTATTAATGTTAACTACAAGAAATAATAATATCAAATTATGATAAGTTTTACTTGCCAGTTTGAAATAAAAGCACACATAGACTAGTCAAAACTTTGATAATTTCGGAAGCCACAACTGTGGTTGATACAAGGTAATTTTCAGATGATTTCACTGATGTTCGATGCCTTGAGTACCTTAATAGAAGGACACATCCTGTGGTTTGGAAAACAAGGATCAACAATAGTCCAAACTTTAATCTTTTATTGCTTTTTACAGACATTTAGAAATAGTCCCGTTTTCCAAAAACTTTCAACTATGTATAATAAATGACAATACCAGATCAATTGTATAAAATTAAATGAAATAAAAACATTGTTACAGTAAAGGCTGAGTTAATGGAACCCTGAGATGTGAGACAAAATTTACAAACGGTCCCTAATTGAGGAGGAGTTTCGACATTGTAAGTTACATTGTAATTGATTTCATTATTAATCAACTCAATCAACTTTCTTTCTTAAAATATCGTCCAAAAAACCTCTGAAAATCAGATTTAAAAACAATTAAGGTTGAATTAGATCTATTAAAAATCCCTTGGTTATATGCACATATTATGTGTGTATAATATCAAATTACTCTGTTCGACAGTTTACAAGAAAGTCGATGTCGTGGATTGAATTTATCGTAATCAGTCTAAAGAATTTTGCGATTAGTAAGAATACATGTTTTGAAATGTTTCAGAGGAGAGAACATCAGTGGTTGGGAAAATCGTTTCTTAAATAAGCCTCTAATAGTAACATCACTGTTACAGTAACAGTTTTAACTTTTTCAAATTTCTTTATTCAATTTTTTGTTAAAATCTTTAAGTGCAAAGCAAGGCCTACATCAGACGAAATTTTGTTTAAATTTTGTGATAGTTACAATTTTTTTCGAGTAAACAGATCATTTCCTCACAAAAAGCATTTAAATAAGGCCGCAAATTTATTTTAATGCTGACTGACAACCCAATGGTATCAATCAATATTTGAAATGTATATTTTGCAATCATTTTGAATATTCACTAATAATCGATGTCTCCAGGTAAATTTTTCAACAATATAAAAGAGAAAATATTTACATCAAAAATGTTAACTCATTGCAAGAAAAAGAACCAGCAAAAAGCGTAAAATTACCAAATCTCTTGGAATCTGACAGCAATAACTCGTTAACTATTATGTATATCTTGAAGAAATTACAATTACATGATTGTAGCAGATGTAGTTTTGCTAGAACTTGCCTTTCACCATCTATGGCACAAAAATTCTAATTAACTCTCTCACTCAGGTAATATGCGATATTCTAACTAAATTTCTTCGCCTTAAGTCAAGGATAATGTTACACATATTCAATATATGTATCTAGAAACATTAACACAATCAAAACTTGGAATCGATTTAAATTCTGATTTCTGATTAAAAATAGTAGATATCACAAAAAAATGAGATAGAGAAAGGCGAAGATTAATCTAACATCGTATCTTTTTTCGTTCCATATTTCTCAGAAATATTCCTTCCAATAAACAACCAGTATTGAGATCTGATAACGTCCATTTCGGTAGATAATTTTTCCACTAACTCGAGAATCTTTTGAACAACCATCTGATCTTTTGTGTTTTGATCTCTCAATAACTCTTCCATGGCGTCGATCCGAAAAGAAAAACAATGTACACTTGTGATATTTTCAAACACTTTAGTTTTCTCGGGAAATTTGTTCAAACCTACACCAGCTAAAATGCCTCTTAAATAGTTCCATGGACTTTCATTTTCTGGGACTTTCAAAATTTTTTCAATCGAAAAGGCAACTTCATTTTCGATGATTTCATTATTTTGCAACTGCTTTGTACGTTTGAGCACAAAATATCGATGATTCCACGCGGAATTATTCCGTAAATCTTCTGTTAGCAGTTCTTCGGTGTATTCAAGTTCACCATCCCACCTGTAAAATATTGAATCAAAAATTAGAATTAAAATTGTTTCAACAAGTTAATAATTATTGTGTTAATACACCGAAATATCGTTTCATTATAGGATGTATTATAAGACACATCCTTTCTTATAGATATTGATTGAGTATATTAAATTGTCCATTACTAGAGCTTAAAAAAATTGAATGTATAAATAAATTTTACCATTTGAAATGTGAAATTACCCATTGACGATATTGCCAAGCATGATAGTTCTTGCCATCTTGCTTAAAGAGTTTACCTGTGAAGTCCTTTTCAGTCTTAGGATCAGCTAATAGTTCAATAATCCATCTGCGATGCTGCCAAACTTGATAATTTTTAGAATGGTCAACGATTATGTCATTTAGGTAATTTAATTCATCGATTAAATTTTTACCCAAAGCTAATAAACATTTTCTTCGGAATACCCAAACAGTTGAATTGGCAGGATTCCAAGAGATACAGTCTTCAGTTAATTTTAGGGCTCTTTCAGATAGTTCATTTTTCTTTAATATTGCCCTAAAATATTCATGAGCTTCCCGGAATTTGATTGTATATGGTATACCAAGAACTTTGGCTTCGTATGGGTCAGGTTTTACCGCGGAAATGTCCTTCCATTCAGGATTGGTAGTATAATTTTGAACGAAGAAACCTTCCTCTTCATAATCAGATGGTGAACTGCTATTACTACCATCAACAGCACCAGTATCATCACTGTTACTATCAATGCTATCACTAGTTGAACTGCTTTTACTGCTCAGATCGTTGTGAGGACTGTCAGGTATATTGCTATTATCTGAAGTGTACTCCATTAATTGTTTATGTTGTTGATGCTTGGCTTCGAAACTAAAACTGGATCCCACTCATTTGATCAGGAAACAAGTAATATAAAATGCAAATCACAGTAATAAATATAGCAAAGAAGATTTAAACGAGATCATAATTAATCAAATTTCAAGACAAATAGACACAATTAAAAAAATATAAATAAATTTGATATTGTATTATTTTTCAAGACAGATTTTTGTTTGCTTGTGTCTTAATGCGCGCTTCATTCTTTTTTATTGGAGCCTTATTTGAATGTCAAAATTACGCTTTTATAAGCCATTCATTAAAACTTGATTATAATATTATAAAAAAATATTCGAATTACAAATTATCATTTATGAGTGTCTGAATTTCCTCAAAATTGGTGACGAGTAAAGTCAATTTTAAAAATTCTTGAAAGATGGAAAATCTTGATCATGAGATAACTTATCTTGAGTTCAGTTTTCAAAGTCAGATTGGCTGACTTTCCATCTACTGTAATAAATAAATTAACCCAACATTCGACTTGAATAAATCTCAATACTAATAAGTGTTTTCTGTATTCGGTTTCATTCAAGTGTAGTTTATCCACTTTTCACACCGTTGTAGAACAAAACTTTCTCATTATGAGAATCATTTGATTTTTATGTTATATGTTATCAAGTACTTTAATTACTCAATGCCATTCAGTTTTTGGACTATTTTATTGATAATTATTGCTAATTTTCATATTCTCTCTTGAATCTCGATGAAATGATTTTTCAATGATCTTCAAACCATTCATTATCAAATATTGTTTCTAAATCAAACCAAATAAATGTATTGAGATATGAATAACTTGATTTGTTTTGTTAGAATTAACTTCATTTGATTTGCATAACTGAATATTTGCTCATTTTTCAATGAGTCAAGCAAATCTCAATCACTCTATTCAACATGCATGAAAAATGGATATCGTCTTAATCTTGTTTTTGTTTACATGTTTCCATAAAATAATCAAATCAGATTAAAAAAATATTTCAAAAAGTGCGTAAAAATTGAATGCAAAAATTATCGTAATGAAATAATATTTTCACAGCTCACTTTATTAAATTGCAAAATTAAGTTTTGCACTAATTCACATATGATAACATTAATTTAACAGAATTAACCGGGTCTCTGGGACTGTCTGACTAATGGAGCACAATCATACACTCCTCGAATTACTTTAATCTTTAAACCAGGAACATCTTTAGTTCGCCCATACCTAACTAGAACGACACTGTGTTCTTGCAAATTGTGACCAACTCCGGGAACATATGCAATTACTTCTCTTCCGGTGGATAACTTGACCAGAACACATTTACGATTGGCAGAATTTGGCTTCTTAGGTTTTTTTATCAAAGTTTTAACAACAATTCCTCGTATTTGAGGATTCGATAATAACGGGTGATTTCTTGTCCTAGGTTTGATTGGACCTTGATCGTGCCATTTCTGTAACTTGAACATAAAGTATTTTTTTTCTTCCCATCTTTCCCAAAGTTTACCATATTTAACACGACATTCCGCTCTGGTTATTGGTCTAATCGAAGTTTGACCAATCAAAGAAGTTAGCGATAATGACGGAAAAGAGTTAGATTGAGTTAGAACCGGCTTGATAATGCGATCAAGTCCATTTCGCAGAGTGGGTAACAACTTCGTTAAAAGAGACATGCTAAATCAAAAGTCAAAATGCTATAGAAAAGAAATATTTGTTAGAAAAATGAATAAAAATAGAGTTTGAAAACAATAATTTACCTTTAATTTTTATAAAATTGGATTAAATTATACAATGAGCACTGAATCATGAGCACAATCAGAGTTTTTAGTTATTGTTTTGAAATTGAAATAATACTAAATTAAAGCAAATAAATTTATGAAAACAAATGAATTGAATGTTTATTGAACACTCTGTTACGAAAACACAACTGATAGATGGAGTTAGTTTCTTTCGGCATGAATGCAATGCGCCATCTTGTGAAAAACTGTCATTAGAGTAAATTTGTTTTTATTTGTTATTATTAAATTCTGGAGACTCTCTAGTTTGTTAATTCAGTTTAATTATGAGTTCTTTTCTTGAAAACGAAGCTGAAGAGTCAGATAATGATTATGATTCGGATGAAGTTGCACGACATCCTCGTAAAAAGCGTGCCAAACCAACCCAAGATTCCGAAGAGGAAGAGGAAGAAGGTAATGCGCTTGTTTATTTAATTTAGATTTTATTAGATCTATTTTAATAGATTTGTGTATTATTTTATAACTTTTAAATCAAAATTTATGTACAACCGTAATTTCTAGATGACGAGGAAGCCCTTAGAAATGAAATGAAAGACTTGATCAATGACGAAGAAGAAGAAGAAGAGGGTGAATCAGATGATGATGACGATGAGGAAGGGGGCAAAAAAAGAAGCAGAGATGAAGAAGAATCGGAGGAAGATCTCGATGACGATGATTTAGATCTGCTTGAGGAAAATTTGGGGGTCAAATTATCACGAAAGAAGAAATTCAAACGTGTTCGCCGTCTGATCGATGAAGAATCTGATGATGAAGGTGAAAAAGATGAAAGAGAAGCCATCGCCAACGAGCTTTTTGATGACGAAGAAGGCGAACAAAGACCTAAAAATGATCGCCGACGCCGAGGTGATGAAGAGGAAGATGACCGTTATAGGGCTTTATCTGGCTCGGAAGAATCCGACGACGAAGGTAATTTCATTGTTGATGACAATGATGAACCTATCTCGCGACCAAGAAAAAAGAAAGGTTACCGATACAATGATGAAGCCATGCAACAAGCTCAAGATGTTTTTGGAGTTGAATTTGATTTCGATGATTTCCAAAATTATGGTGTTGAAGACGAATACGAAGACGAACAAGATGACGAATATGAAGAAGAAGAGGACGAAGACGGAGAAGGGGGAGCCCGAATCAGAAAGAAAAGTAAAGCAAAGAAAAAATCCTCACGTAAATCAATTTTTGAAGTCTACGAGCCAGCTGAGCTCGAGAAGAGTTTCCTGCAGGAGCAGGATAAAAAAATTACCACAGCTGATTTACCTGAAAGATTCCAACTACGAAGTACCCCTGTTACTCCAGCTGACGACGGAGAAATAGATGAAGAAGCTGACTGGATCTATTCAAATGCGTTCTCGCAGCCTACAATTACTATACAAATTCAAGATGCAGCTCAGCAAATCGGTAGATCGGTGGAAAGAGAACCACTTGCAGGTAAAAAGCCCCCAACAGCTGTTCCAAAGATTAGAGAAACTCTTAAATTCATTAGAAATCAAAGCCGTGAAGTTCCATTCATCCAATTTTATAGAAAAGAATATGTTCGACCAGAATTAGAGATTGATGATTTATGGACAATTTACAAATGGGATGAAAAGTGGTGTCAACTTTTACAGCGAAAAGCTAATATGAAAAAATTAGTAATGGATATGCAAAGGTATCAAGGAGATTTAATTATCGCTGATCCTGATGCTCCTTTACCAGAAGGTGTTAGAATTATTGGTGACGCTGACATTGAACGTATTGATAGGGTTAATAGTTTCGACGAGCTCAGAGACTGTTGGGTCCAATTTCAACTTTACTATGGATCTCTGTTTCCAGCTATGAAACAAGCTAAAGCTGAAGCAGAAAGAAAAAAGCGACTTGAATCTAGACTTGAAGGTGGTGAAGAGGCCGATCAAGTGCATGAAGAAGAAGATGTCATTAAAGATAAGATGTCATCTCTTAAGTTGATTCAAAGAAAAGACTTTTACACTGTTTGTCAAGAAGCAGGAATTTTAGGACTGGCCACAAGGTTTGGTTTAACTCCAGAACAGTTTGGTGAAAATCTTCGTGATGCTTATCAAAAATTTGAAGTTGAACAGATACCTATAGAACCTGAAGAATTTGCCAATGATTATATCTGTACAAGATTTCCTGATGTGGAAGCAGTTCTCAAAGCAGCTAAATACATGGTAGCTCGACAGTTAGCTTCTGATCCTATTGTTCGTAAAGTTACTCGTCAAGTTTTCTTTGAAAGAGCTGTTATTCATGTCAGACCAACCAAAAAGGGGATGAAAGAAATTGATGAGAGCCATCCCTGTTTTACCTACAAATATTTACGTAATAAGCCTGTTTCTGAATTTTCTAATGAACAATTTTTGCATCTGGTAATCGCTAAACAAGAGGGTAATGTAACTGTAAAAATAACAATGGACAAAGCAAATGTTAAAGGAAAAGAATCAAATCCAACTTATTTCGATGAGATAAAAGCTTTTTATCAACGGGTATGTTGTATATTTGTTTACTAGATTTGAAAATTTGTATTTGTACTCTGAAATCGTCTTAATCTTTTTTTTATTTGTCTTAGGACGAATTTAGCAGCAATGTACAAAAATGGAACAAACTTAGGCTTGAAGCACTTGAAACTGCACTTGATAAATTTCTCTACCCTTCGTTTGAAGTCGAGCTTACCGCTAAGCTAACCAAAGAAGCTCAAGAGGGAGTCGTAAAGGTATAAATTAACACTTTATATTTTGAAAATCTTCTACTTACTAATTTTATACACTTCAATCTTAATTTATCAGAGAGCTTCTAGAAAGCTTCATGATTGGCTAAAAATTGGACCTTATGTTCCAAATCCAGAAGTAACTGAAGATGAAGATTTTGATATTCGTGAAGGTTTACGAGTTCTCGGTTTTGCTTATGCTCCTCAAGATGAAAGTCCTAGTTTTGCTGTTTTAGTGGATGGTGATGGAGAAGTTGTTGAACATCTCAGGCTTCCTAATTTCATGTTGAGAAGAACAGTGTATGCAACCGAAAAAGAAAAAGATCTTCGAGAAAAAGATAAAGAAAGGTTGAAAAATTTTATACTTGACAAAAAACCGCATGTTATTTGTGTGGGTTCAAAAGATTTGACAGCCAGATATCTTATTGATGAAATAATGACAATGGCTCAAGAATTACACGATGAAGAAAATATCCCGGTTATTCCTGTAACACTGCTCGATGATGAGCTTGCAACTGTATATATGAACTCTAAACGTGCTATGGCTGAATTTCACGATTTTCCACCAGTCCTCCGTCAAGCCGTTTCTCTTGCCAGAAGACTCCAGGATCCACTTATTGAATTCTCACAACTATGTACTGCCGACGAAGAAATTCTTTGTATGAAATATCATGCACTTCAAGACCATGTTCCTAAAGACGAATTACTTTCACATTTACAGCAAGAATTCATTTACAGAGTGAATGAAGTCGGAGTTGATATCAACCGAATTCTCGTTCATAATTATACATCTCAATTACTACAATTTGTTTGTGGACTTGGTCCGAGAAAAGCAGCCGCTTTAGTAAGAAACTTGAAAAAATCGCCAACTCCACTTTTAGAAACAAGAACTCAATTAATGGTAAATTGTGGAATCGGTGAAGTTGTTTTTCAAAACTGCGCTGGATTCATTAAGCTTGATACTGCTCAACTAAGTGACACTGGAACTGAAACATACATTGAAGTTTTGGATAGTACAAGGATTCATCCAGAAGCTTATGATCTGGCTAGAAAAATGGCAATTGATGCTTTAGAATATGATGAAACCAATGAACTTCCATCAGCTGGAGCTTTAGAAGAAATCATGGAAAATCCAGAAAACCTGAAAGATCTTGATTTAGATGCATTCGCTGAGCAATTAGCTAAAGAAGGATGTGGTAACAAAAAAATTACCTTGTACGATATTAGAGAGGAATTGAATCATCCATACAAAGACTTAAGACAAACTTATAAGTTAACCGCTGAAGATTCATTCCATCTTTTAACCAAAGAGTCTCCTGAAACTTTTTATGTTGGTAAGCTGGTTATTGGAACAGTAATCAATGTATTTCGTCGTAAGCCTCTACAAGGATCAACTGATGAAAATAATCCAGTTCGTAACGATGAAACTGGTCTCTGGATGTGTCCAGTTTGTAAAAAGAATGATTTTCTTGAGTTGAATGAAGTATGGAACCATTATGATGCTGAACTTTGCCCGGGTCAAGCAATTGGAGTAAGAGTAAGGTTAGATAATGGTTTAGTTGGTCTAGTGCCGATTGAAAAAATTAGTGACCATGAAGTAATCAATCCAGATGACCGTGTTAAACCGGGAATGACAGTTCATGCTCGAATAACTAAAGTTTCCGCTGATAAGTACTTCCTTGAGATGACCTGTCGAACATCCGATCTTAATGATAGGTCTTATCATTGGCGTCCAGCCAAAGATTTTTATTATGATTTTGATGCTGAAGATGAAGATTTCAAAGAAGAGGAAGATAAAAAGAAGAAGAAGGCTGGAAAGCAGAATATTTTTAAGCGAATCATTGTTCATCCTTCTTTCCATAACATTGATTTCAAACAAAGTGAACAAATGTTAGAATCAATGCATCAAGGAGAAGCAATATTTAGACCTAGTTCTAAAGGCCCAGATCACTTGACACTTACTTGGAAAGTTACTGATGGTATCTATCAACATATAGCAATTTTAGAAAAAAACAAAGACAATGCTTTTAGTCTTGGCCATCAATTAATTATCGATGGTGAAATTTATGAAGATCTTGATGAAATTATGGCCAGGTATATTACACCAATGGCTAGTTTCGCCCGAGAAATAATATCATTCCGACATTATAAAGCAAGTGTAATGGGAAATAAACGAGAAGCGGAAAAAATTCTTCTCGAAGAAAAGAAAAAAAGAAACACAATCGTTTATATAATTTCTCCTAGTAAAGATTTTCCCGGAAAGTTTCTTCTCTCTTATCCAAACAAAGAAGGAAAGGTAAGAATTAATTTGTCCACTTGTTATTCATGAAAAATTATGAAGTTCAATTTATCAAACCACCATTCATCAACTACTTAATTTTACAGGTGATTCACGAGTGGCTCTCGATTAAACCCATAGGATTTAAGTATAGAGATGAATATTTTAGACGATTAAAAGATGTAATTAAAAGGTTTCAAGAAAATTGGTTTACTGGTAAATCTCTATCAACTCCTCTTTTAAGTGCTCCATCTCAAATGTCTCATCAACAATTAACGTCACCTGCCCCAGGATTAAGATTCCCAACACCACAGGTAATTATTTTCACATTCTACTTCTACAATCAACTTCAATTTTTTATAAATTATTCAACTTGATTTCAAATCTAAATCATTTATTTAGGGTACTCCGATGGCTTCACCTTTCCATGTACCATCAAGTGCTGCGGCAGCTGCGGCGGCTGCTGCTGCTTGGAATAGAGCATCAACAAGTATGCCACCCCCTCGAAGAACACCAACTCCTCAACGAACACCTAGTTCAATGCCTCCACCACCTGATCCTTGGGTTAAACTTGTTCAACCCGGTACTCCATCACATGCTACTCCTGGGGCTTCATCCCAAATGTCGATTAGTCCATCATATTCACCTGCAAATAAAGGTGATTCTACACCACTTTTGGATGAATGGGCTTGAATAATTAGATAAATATTTCAAATACTGAATATGTCTAAATTTAATCATTGCCTTTCTCCTTAATATTGACATAATAATTTAAATTCAAAATTTACGATCATTCAAAATATTTCAAATCTGATTATAACTTCATCTCCTCAATCATTGAATCATCAAAAAAATACCGTAAATAAAATATTATTCCATGGCATTATGTTAGTTTCTCCGATCTTCCTTAACATGTTAATTCGAAAATCATCGCTTTTAATTAAAAAAGCTAAATATTTAGTTTACAATCGACTGTAAGTATAGTCTTGTTTTTGAATCAGGATTGCAAAATATAATTAAGCTTACCAATAACTTTGATGCATGTAAGATTTGTGGAGTAGGGAATGTTTTTTAAAAATTTAAAACTTTTAACAATGTTAGAAGTATCAAAAAAGTAAATTTTGATTAGTTTAAAACCAGCTTTACAATAAAGCCGTAAATTTGTTAAACCGTAAACATCTAATACCATTAAGATATTGAAAACTTCAACTTAATCTGGAGTGTGAGTTTTATCCGAATGTTTATTGTTCAAATGGTTAAAGAATGAGATCTCCGACGATCATTGATAAATATTTTGATGATTGAACTAAAGATCTCCACAAAAAAAGAGCATTGAATAAATTGAAAATTCAAACAAATCCAATCCACATGCTTGATGATCATATGTCCAAAAATTATTGCTACTTTATTTGTTTGGTTTTGAACCTTTAATTAAAAAGATGTAATTATTCACGATGATATTAATTTAAGAATATAAATAATTTACATTAAATCAGATAAAAATAAAAAAATGAGTTTACAAAATGCAATGTCAAATCAAAACAAAATCGAATTGACATTAATGATTGTGTCATTTGAACTGATGAGCCTAGATGAAAATTGGACACTTGGCCTAATTTTCGATTAATTAAAAATCTTATGTTTTAATAAACGTTTTCAAGTGACCTACGGTCAAATGGCGCCCAATTATAGCGCGGGTTATATCTTTGGCTGGTATCTACATTATTGTGTTGTAGATGCAATTATTATACGGGCCCCTGTTTTTATTTGAAAATTTCATTTTTGTCTCGATTAATTGCATGTTTATCATCATGGTTAAGGTTTTTAATTAAATTAAAGTGATTTATTAAGTCAATTGTGATAAAAAAAAATTCTTCATTTTCCTGGTTTTCCGGAGTGATGAACAATAACATTGGTTTATCCTCATCATCAACGTCCGGTTCAGGTTCTTTGATCTCTACTCTTGTCACCTCTATCAACCAAATACCAATTGAAATACTGTCTGACAAGAGCCTGTTTGACAGTGTAATTGGTGATAATGATTTGTGGTCCATGGTTGGTGATTCTAATAAATGTGAGATTCTTGACAAATGTTTACCCAATTCTTTCGATGCTCAAGAGAAAGAGGATACCATTAGGTTATTGTTCAATGGTCAGTTGAAACGGTTTGATGACAATCCATTAGATTATATCTATTTTCAACTTAAACTTCAACGTACCTCTCCTGATCTCTTGCGAACTTATGATGAAGTCAATAGACTTAAAAGGCGAGCTTATTTAATCCAGGAACAAAAATACCAATGTAAATTGCTTACAGAGATTTTAACCAAACGTCGGATACTCTTCGAAGCAGCCGCCAATTCATCACCCTATGGAATAAGTCCTGTCACATATCAGAAAGTCAAAAGTAAATTAATTCCCAAAAATGGCAACCTCAGTCTTCGTAAGAGGAGAAAATTACTCCTCAGAGCCCGCAAAGTCAAGGAAAGATATAAAATGGAGATTAAAAAATTATTCCCAGAAGATCTTATTACTTCTGATGACGATAGTGATCTGGAATTAGGTATGAAATTGACCATCTTCAGTGTCCAGCTAAAAAGAGAATCACATACACAAATGAATTCGATAAATTTATTGCCTAAATTTTTGCATATTTCTCAGATTATTATTATAAAACAGATATTTTCATCCAGGCCTTTAGAATTTCAATGAGTTCTTTGTTTCAGACAGTTCTTTGTTGTTGTTTATTTACTGTATCCATGATGTAATTAATTCAGCAAAAAGCTCAAAAAACGCTAAGTTTCTAGTAGTTCAAAATTATGTTAGATGTTTCCAATTTTAAAAAAATTATGATTATTGCTTTATTTTATCTTAGAAAGATATTTTTGTCGCTTGATTCCTTTATGAAGCTGGTTTCTTCTTGCAAATTCTTTTGTAATTTATTGTAATTTTCTATTTCTAACTTTTTCAGATGTCAAGCCTTTGCGTTCAAAAGCTTCTCATGATGACTCAATTAATAAGACTGGTCCTCTCAAAGCGTATTGTGATATTACCTCTTCTCGCGATGAATATCTCAGCACGATGAAAAATTTCAGGAGAAAAAGAAAAGCACTGCAAAATAATGAGAGTGATGATTCCGTTATGGATTTTAGCAATATTACGTTAAGTGATATAATTTCCCGAGTTGCAAATGACTCAGGAGATGATATTTGTGAGAAAGGCTTGATCACTGGTGATTTAAAATCAACTTCTCCTTTCACTCCAAAGAGTCCTAAATTACTTTGCAATTCAACATCATCGCTACCATTAACTGCAACATCAACTTCGGCAACAACTTTAACTTCAATCAATCGTAAAAAATCTAAACCATCATCTGCATCATCTTCGTTGTCATTGTCATCTCCATCAATTGTCACACCTTCTACAGTATCCACTTCTTTGTCATCTTCCGTTCCAGTAAATAGGGTAGTTTCCTTATTACCTAACTTATCTTCGGCGCCTCTGCTTTCTCGTCAATTGTCACTCCAAATGTCAACTTCATGTCAAACAGGCCTAGGCTCGTCTCAATCCCTTTTAAGCAACTTCGAGAGTCTTTCACCACCAAAGAAGAGCCAAAGCACAACAATTCTAAACGTTAATTCCATTAAAAGAGAGCCATTGGATATTTTCGACTTCGATAATGATTCACCACCTCATTCATTTCCTTTACCACCACTTTCACTTTCTTCTTCAACAACTTCTAATCCAATTCCTGCGACATCTTTATCATCTCTCATATCGCAGCCTCATTCGCCACACATCAGTACTTCTCTTCCGAATGTAGCATCAATAGTTTCTAATAGCATTAACGATACACCGATCACTACCAATACGATTTTAGCGACAACAATAGCATCAGCAGTAACGGCGATTGCAACTACTTTAGCATCAGTAACTTCTACTACTACACCTTTATTAATATCAACAACGCAAGCAGTGACAACAGCAACAACTGTACCAGCAACAATGGCAACATATGTGCAACAACAGCATCCACACCAGTCAAAACCACAATTAACTCCAATACCTGACCAAACTATCTTATCAACTTCTAAGTCTACAGGTGAAACCCCTCCAGCATCATTTTTCTCCCTTATTCGAGATATATTTTATATAAGTGCTTCAAATGATCGAAAATTGACTTTGCACAAATTAGAAGAATTAGTCAAAGAAAAATTACGTGTTTTGGATTCGAAAGTCAATTGGAGTTATGAAATGGTTCAATCTGCCATGAATTATTTGAGTGAAGTCTTTCCTCCTCCTGATATGATTCCGTTAGTCGACTATAAAGAGAAAAATCAATTATGGCAATGGATAGGTGTTAATAGAGATTCAGATGAAATTTTGATTCCATTGTGTAATGATTGGTTGGAAGAAAAGGACAAGAAGAAAACAACCAGTTTAATGGATCCTTCTCAGCCTGTTCCACCAGCTATTTGTCCAACTAATTGGACTGTGAGATCTTCTTCTGAAGAAGAAAAGAAAATTTATCGTGATCAAGAAGCTTTGAGGTACAAGAAACCTCACAAAGCTTTCACATTCACAATACACGGATATACCAGTGTTGTTGGACCAGTAAAAGGATGTGGAATCGGAGGTGCATCACCTCACGCTGCTAGTCCCAATAAAGCACGTGAACATTCACTTTTAGTGAAGGATAGACCACCTTTTGTAACACTTCTTAGTCTAGTAAGAGATGCTGCTGCTCGCCTTCCAAATGGTGAGGGAACTCGAGCTGATATCTGTGAGTTGCTCAAAGATTCTCAATATTTATTGCCAACTGTTTCCGACCAACAAGTCAATGCTATTGTCAGTGGAGCTTTAGACAGGTTGCACTATGAAAAAGATCCTTGCGTTAAGTATGATGTAAATCGTAAAGTATGGATATATCTTCATCGTAACAGAACTGAGGAGGAATTTGAAAGGCTTCATGAAGTTCAAGTTGCTGCTGCTAAAGCCAAGAGAATCTTGAATAAAACTCAAAGAAAAATTTGTTCCTCGTCTATAACTCAAACTCCTTCCATTTCAACTACCATAGGAAATTTTTCTCGCATAAATGTCACAAATTTCTCTGGTAAACAGCCCAGTGCCAAAGTAAACAAATCCGCCCTCGGTTCATTAACCAAAACTGGTGAATCTCAATCTAATACAAACACGTCTACTGTTTTGACTTCTTCGTCAATCCAACCAACTCAACAACAAAAACCTCCACTGACTTCATCGGTATCACTAGCAGTAACTACACCCGTATCTACATCTGTATCAATACCAACAACAGTATCAACAACAATGTCTACATCAGTACCTGCATCAATACCTGCATCAATACCTACATCAACAACAACATCAACATTTTCACTAGTATCATCTAGCAATCAACAACCAATCTCATTCCTTTCTAGGAGCACTCCACTCAAAGCTTCATCCCTACCTTCACCTAGTTCAACCAACTTTAATTCAATTATTCCAAATTTATCTTTAACTACATCGTCTGGCATTACACTTAATTCAAATCCTATTTCTACTCTTACTACTTCTACTTCCTCATCCACCACCCAAACTACCACTACTTTACCAAATATAAATTTAAGCTCCTCAAGTTTGCAACGTCTTTCAGTCGGCACGTCCACCTTGAAGAAAAAAGCACAAAGGTTAAAACCTGTTAAAAAAGAACCTGAATCTGTTGAGCCAACTTCAGTTTCATCTAATATAACTGCTAAACCAATTAGTTATTCTAGTGGAACTATGACCATCGCTCCGATGCCAGCATCAAGTCAACCTGTGCGGGGATTTGAAAAAATCATTCCAAGTCATACGGCTCTTGCATCACCCATTCATGATACATTTACATCATTAATTTCAAGTGAGTCAGGATCTCAAGTTAAACAAATAAGACCCGCTAAATCTGTCAACTCAACAATGAAAGTTACTTCAATAATTTCTTCTTCTGTAGCGAATACTGCTAAGAATATTGATAATGTTCAACATTTCCTTAGTCTAACAACTAAAACAACTTCTAGCCTTCCTAGTAATATAACAATTACTTCATCTGCAACAAAGCCCATTGCACCTAAACTAGGATCCAGTCAATCAGATACTCAGCAAATTATTTTCCCTTCAACTCCTGGTCAAACAATTTTTGGTAAATCGATTTTAAATCCATTTGAGCCTAAACAACCTGTTACACAAACCATACAATCCTCAAGTCAACAACAAGCAGCTTCAGGGGGTCAACATCAAATTTTGAAACCAATCCTTCCCGCTCCTATTCAGTCACAATTTCAACAACAGCAGCAGCCAGATAAACAACCAGTTACTAAACTCACTACAAATAAACATCATCAAATACAATCCCAGTCATTAGCACAACAAATTATCACCTTACAGTCTGCTTCAATTGCGGTGACAACTCAGTCACAACAAATCACCATTTCGAAGCCGTTGCAAGCTCAGCAAACAGCTAAACCCCAACAAATTCAGATTCATAACCAAAATATCAGTTTGGCATCCGCTGATGGTAAACAAGTAACCAAAGCTAATCCAACTCAAATAACTTTGCCCAAACAGATTCAAATTCAAGGTGGTTCATCAACTAATTTGTCCACTCCCACCCAAATCAGTATACCTACTAGTATGCTGTTTGGTGCAAGACCAGGTTCTGTTGTACTAGGTAAGTCTCCTGCTGAATTGATTTATATTCATAATTTTTTCTTGCGCTTGTTAGATGATAAAACTAACTTAATTTCAACTATTGTTTATTTAGCAACTCCTGGTGGTAAATCATATATGATGGCGACAAGCGGCGGCTCAATTGTTTTACATCCACAAGTCAGCGGTGCAAATACTATGCAAACATCGACCAATGTCTCTGGTAGCTCGACTACTGGTGTAACCAATGCATCAACAACTTCCCTGGCCGTGCGGACTTTGCAAGGTATCAGAGTGATTCCTGTAACAACTGGAATTCCTGTTCAAAGAGCTACTGGTTCCTCTTCCTTATTGGGACCAAATAATTCATCTCAAACTCCCGGTGTTGTGCCACCTCACCACGTTGTTGCTCGCATCATTACAACTAACCAATCTCCTCATGGATCTGCGACACAAGCGCAAATTGTAATACCTTCAACTTCAACCATTCAACCAATTTTATTAGCCTCTCCACAGCAACTACCTAATCCTAGTGAATGAGTTTAATAATTTAAAAAAGTGGCGTTATTTGTTTATTTTTCTCACTTCTTGTCACCATTCATTACTTTTTTATCATTCTTTTTACTGTTGGTTATAAGAGGTGTAAAAAGTTCAATCGTTATTGACTATGAGCTTATGATAGGATTTAATTTATTAGTGTTATCAAATTTTCTTTCTACTGAATATTCTCTCATTATGAATGAAAGAAGTAGAACAAAAATACTGTTAACCATGAAACAGTTTAAGTATGTTGAGCTAAAAATATCGCAATCATCTTGATGAAGGTATTCACATAATTTGACCAACATTATCAAAAGTTTGTCAAAGCATTTTATCAATTTTAAATTGAGCATATCTTGAGATTGATGTTAGGTATCGTCATGCATCGTCAAAAAAACAGAAAAGATAGAAACACGAGAGACACATACCACTGATTAAACTTCTGGAATTGGAAGGAAAATACTCTTTGAATTAAGAAGATACCAAAGCACTCAAATCAGCTTCAATTTGGCTGAACTAATTTTTGCTGTTCATACTTTTTATCATGTTTTGAATCACTGTGATTCGATTGGAATTAAACGCCGATCATTTATATAATTGATCATCATTCTTCATATTGTTCGCCCTTTGATTTAACAAATGGTGTTAATCAGCATTACATCGAGAATTATTTTTAATTCTATCATCCTTAAGATTCACAACTCATTTTCAACAAGCATTTTTAATTAATGTGCAAAATCGACTGCGTCGACGATTTAAAAGATGGTTTTAATACTGATATGATAATTAAAATCGCTGTCATCATTTACAATTATCAAATCCTGTTACATTCGGATATTTTTCTTCATATTTCCCAAAAACTTGTCCATAGTTTCTTCTTCTCTGGAAACTTCAATTTACTAAAGTCTCCTTTTTCTTTGTAATCATTTTATTCTTGATTGAATGTTTTTCACAAGAAACAAACAAACAAATGTAACACTCACAATCAGCAGTGTTGTGTTTAACCAAAACTTAATTACTTTTGTAAATAGTATTTATATAGAGCACACTGTCAATACCTGTAAATACATTTACTCTACCAAAATGATGTAAACGTAAAAAAGTAAACAAACAAAAAAAAGAAATAACTAACCCCGTTTCTCTTTAAACCAATTGGCAAATACGTAAGAATCAACAGCTTTTATATGAAAAAAAACAAAAATCCGTAAAGCAAGTTTTATTTTACTTCGACAAAAATGTTTTCAGTTTTCATATTTATTCTTGATCCGTTTATCAAAAGCAATTTTTTAATTATACATCAATCAATGGGATCGGATTTTTTCCACCACATTGTCCACTACTTTTTCAATCTTTGTTTCAATGGTGGAAAAAGGTGATGGAAAAAAGCTCTTTTAGAAGTGGTGAATGAGGTGGAAAAAGTCGGTCCTCAATCAATGATAAAACTAAAGCACTTTCTTCATTCTCAACGGATGCTTGATAAATGTTGATCTTAATGTGCGTCAACAATAATCTTAATAATCTTGATAATTATTCAATTTCAAGTAGAAGAGAAAACCAGCCAGTTTGACCAAAACTAATTTACATTGAACTTTGAACATTTTATAATTTTATTTCAACATTAACTTTTGAATAATTGCTCCTCAACTTTTTTTGGTCCACTAGATCCATTGCAATCAACTCGTCTAACATCAAACTAATTTACCAAATCTTACTGACAGAATTACTGATTTCTAATAAACCGCGTGAAATTTTCATCTGTTTTAATGGGTGTGTTAAACATTGTTATTGAAGATACAGCAGTAAAAACAAATGCTAGATAAGCTAAAATAATTTACGAGCAGAGGACAGCTTTAATTTATTAACTACTATAGTGAATGTATTCATATTTTAATATTTGGTTTTATTGCAACCCTAATTATCTTAAAGTTAAAGGAACATCTTTTACTAATTGACTACTTGAAATTGTCTTGCCAGTTTTTACACATTTTCATTTAATGTTCTACGTAAAACCTTATTTTCTTTTTCATTCATTCACTACTTCAAAGTAAATTAAGTTGCTTACACTGTTAATACTGAATCGGTGTCATCTTTGTATATGTATAAATTTATTGTGATTGATAGATCAGTTTGATTTTAGTTCACATGGATGACAAGATACCACCAATGCCTGATAGTGGACGATCTTCAAAAAGTCTTGCTTCACGACGACAAGGTCCGTCTCTAAAAACTGGCTTTACTAAAACTGTACAACAACTTGAACCACCCAGAGAAACCATAGTCGCTAATCAATTAAGCAAATGTACCACAATTAATATAAATGATCAAACAATCTCTGTTGCTCCTCAGGATATTGAGGTTGTTCGTCAATTAGGTAAAGGTGCGTATGGAATAGTTGAACAAGTTCGTCATACTCCGTCCCAAATCGAAATGGCTGTTAAGGTAAGCTATTAATATAGATTTTTATACTTCAATTTATGCTTTTTAACTAAGTTGATATCAAGTTATTCATTTCTTAATAGTTAACTTTCGACCTAGCTGATCATGACTAACTAAAAGTTAACTCATTTTTAATTTGTGTCACTTCTATTTTTGCTAATTTTATATGATAAGAGGACTGCTGTTAGTCAAGAACAGAAACGATTTTTAATGGACATGGATGTACTAGTAAAAACCGTTGATTGTTACTATATTGTTAAATTTTATGGCGCTCTTTTTTGGGAAGGTGACCTTTGGATTTTCATGGAAATAATGGATTCTTCATTGGATAAATTTTACCGCCAAGCATATGAGAAAGCACGAAAAGAAGGTGAAAATTTAACAACAACCAATAACGATACTAAATCGACCGCATCATCATTATCACTACCTTCATCAACATCACTCTCAGCTGTTACAACGAAAGAAGACAAAGAATCGTCCATTGCTATTCCTGAAGAGGTTTTAGGGAAAATGGCCTTTTGTGTTGTTAAAGCTTTGAGCTACCTTCACCAAATAAGCATAATTCATCGGGATGTCAAACCTTCAAATGTCTTAATTAATCGTCGCGGTGAAGTAAAATTATGTGATTTCGGTATCTCTGGTCCTTTAGTTAACTCAGTTGCCAAAACTATGGAAGTAGGATGTAAACCATACATGGCACCTGAACGAATTAATCCGCCAATCAATAGGCCAGGGTATGATATAAGATCGGATGTCTGGAGTCTCGGTATGTCTATGCTGGAATTAGCAATTGGTAAATTCCCTTACAAGCTAGTTGGAAACAATTTTTTCAACCTTCTGAAACAAATTTGTACTGAGGAACCACCAAAGTTACCCCCAAATCGTTATTCGAATGATTTTGAGGACTTCATTAACAAATGGTAAGTAAACTGACGTATCGACGTATCGAAAATGTACAAAACTCTACCTGGGAGAGTCTAACATGGATTGAAATTCAATATTGTTTATTCAAATTACAATTTGTGTTTGTCATTAACATTTTCACCCTTCATTATCATTTCCTCAATAAATTCAATACCTTTATGAGAACTTTACTTTCTAGTTCTAATGATCTTTCTTTTATTTCCAGCTTACAAAAGGATTATCAACGTAGACCAAATTATGCAATACTGTTGGACCATCCATTCTTGACTAAACACATGGATAATGATATCTCTGATTACGTTGTTAAAGTTCTCGACTCAAACTGCTAATATGTGCCTTTTTCAGTGCCTTTTAATAACTGCAAAATTCCCAATCCCTTTCTCTTCTAATTCGCTTATCACTATAAAAATTATATTATATCATTGAATCAAAAAGTTATCTTGATTTCAACAATGTATTCATTGACTTGTTCAATATTGTTTAACAATAATAGTCCATCAATGATAAAAAATCATCATCGGCTATTCTCATTCATATTGTTGAGTATATCCAGGACTATAAAGCTTTGTTTCACCTAAAGAATAAAAAGAAAAATATTTAAGCAACAGAATAAAAAATTTCAATTTAATTTATAATTTATTAATTTAAACCAATTGGCGAATCCGTAAGAATCATTAACAGCTTTTAGATGAAAAAAAAACAAAAATTCGTAAAACAAGTTTCATTTTACTTTGACAAAAATGTTTTCAATTTTCATATTTATTCTTGATCCGTTTATCAAAAGCAATTTTTTAATAATACAACAATCAATGATAAAACCAAAGCACTTTCTTTATTCTCAATAAATGCTTGATAAATGTTGATCTTAATGTGTGTCAATCTGATTAACCTTAATAATTTTGATAATTACTCAATTTCAAGTTTATTGTAGAAGAGAAAATCAGTAACTTTTGGAGAAACTTCCATTGTAATTGCCAGGCCAGCGTCACGGGCAATAAAAGTTCGTGTAACCAAAGCGACTTGATATCGATGGTCAAAAGCATCAGACATACGATCTTTACTTCCATTGACTTCAACCGAAAACTTGGTATTAGTTATTTTAGTTATATACATACCAAGCATCACTGGTTTCTTTGATTCATCAGACTAAACAGTTTGTCAAATTAGATAGAGAAAAGTTAAATTTAATAAATCAGATTAAACAACCAAGATCTTACCTGTTCAATATCAATATCAATATACATTCGCTGTGGCGGTGTCTTTGCTATTCCCCAGCTTTCATCATCACCGTAAACCCATTCGTAATTAAAGGTTACATTTTCAACGACAAGTTTCAATTGAATGGCGCCTATTGATTCATTGTGACAAATTAACAGGACAGGCTCTTGTGATAATTTTACCGATTCCATGCCATGAATAAAGCCTCGTTTTAAATACACATCACCAAGAAGTCTTCTCGGCAAACGAACTGGTTTGGTTTCATCGAAACCCATTTTACCAACCATTTGTTTGGCCCAATCAGTTTGATCTTTTCCATTTATACATTTACCTAAAACTAGGTAGTTAACAGTGGTTAGTCTCTAGTTGGACCTCGATTGCAATCGAATATAAACACAAACACAAATAATTCGTTAATTTACAACTTACCTAATGTGGCTGATATGATGATTGTTGTTAATACAACTGCTGTTATGATGATATATTTCATATTGGCTAGAAAGATGTTTTTGTTTAATATTTCCGAGTTCTTCAATTAATTAAGATTTAACAGACAATCGGTTGAATATAAAGAAAGATGAACATTTGATGAAGTTTGGTTATTTTGATGGACAATTGATTTACTCTGGTTATCTTTTTGCTTTGATCACAAAACAAACTTATCATCACTCTTTGTTCATCTTCATCAACTCTTTTTTATCCTCCTGACGACCCAATTGAATTTTAATCAACTTTTTTGACTGATCTGTCTTTATAAACAATTGATTTACTCAATGAATATACATAAAAGTCAACCATAGAATATGAGATTATCAATGAAGAAGATGATTTTGATGATTTACTGGTCAACTTGCCAAATAATTTTCCATTTGGCTCTAATGATAAGGAAATCATAGATCATCAAATTACAAGAGCAAAGCGGAAAGTTAATTGTAACGTGTTTCTGTCAATTCATTGGAAACCTATTTAGCTTCCGCTCAATCATTTATTAATTTTAATTCCTTCCTATTGTCATCTTCCTCTAATCATGGTTTGTTACATGATTCATCATAAACTGACCTGATCTATTTGAATCACCAATTCTTAACATCATTTGAAGTTATGCTTTACTTCAAAGTATTAATACATAGACATTAGTTTAATATTACCTTTTTTGATGCTCTTAATGTTTTCATTACTTTTTAAGAAAGATAAGACAATATTTAGATTCATAAATCATTTAGAAATCATTACAATTTATTGTTTTGTCATAAAGATAATCAAAATACGATTTGCCTAAGAAAAGCTCGGTTCAATTGAAAGTTAAAAAACAATGTTATATTCAGTGGTTGTCAAAATAGATGTTCAAGTATCATATTAACGGTCAAGTGTTTTCCTTAGACAATATAAAATTGATTGACCAATTTAGGTTTGTTTTTAATAATGATATTAAAAACAATCATTGAAAATGGTAGAGTAACGTTTAGGATAGTATAAAAATAACTATGCAAATGCAATTGTCCAGTTATAATATTGATAGCATAAAAATATGTAATAGAAATAATAATAGTCAATAATAGGTAAGCTTGAAAATATAACTGCAGATTATTGCCTTTTGGTTAAGATGTAACCAAAATTTCCCCGGTACTTGGGTTGTTGATTGTTTGGTTTGCTTTTGGAACGATTTCTTCTAAACTGTCTTCACCATTTTTGATGATTTGAACGTCTTCATCTCCATCTTTGATTGTTCTCAATATCTGTTTGTCTTTACAGTCGTAGAAATCTTGCAATGCTGAAGCATAAGAAGTTTTAACAAGATTGGTTGATCCCTTTGGTAAAACACCTCGTTCTTCAAGTTCAGCAGTTGATGGTGATATGAATACTTCTTCAGGCCATAACATTGCTTTTTTACCTCCCATGTAATCAGGAACATTGTCCAATCCGAGGAAATCGTCGATATTGTTTGGATTCAGAAAATGAAATTTATTCTGATATTGAGGGGGAAACCACGATTTAACCAACTTAAGGATAGCCATAAGAAGCCATGGAATCTCATAAACGGCTAGATATTGTAGAGAGCCAGGATAGTAATTGAGAATAGCTTTAACGGCAAAAAAGTCCAATTCAATTTCCACATGAGAAATACTTCCTCTTCTGGCATCAACAACCAAACCAATGCCATGTCCATTACGAGCTGCTTGACGTTCAGCTCGTTCAATCATAAACACAATGTACCGTTTGATCATTGGCATCCAGCCAGAAAGTGCTCGATGTCTTTCGATTCGTAAATATAACGTGGTGATGTTGTTTTTATCTTTATAAAACTCATGTAATTCGCCGACTTGAAAAATTTCCCTGGGAAAATCGTCACGTGTCATTGTGTTTACACCAAAGGATTTACGCCAGCGAAGACAATCAGATAACATTTTAATGGCATCCTTAACTTTGCCATATCTTTCATCGAGAAATCTCTTAACATAGACATCATCACGGATTCGTTTTAAATCACATTCATCAAATGCATCCGGATCAGTTGAAGATTCCTCCAAAATACGGTTCCTTATAGTTTCAATTGCTTCCTTTTCCTCGCTCGTTATTTCCATTGCTACCTGTGTTGAGCTGGTCATTTTTGTGAAAAAAAACACAACAGATAAACAGTTATAACAGGCAACACTTAACAATATACAGAGATTAGGTGTATCACAGAGGGTTTAAAGTAAGTCACTAATTAGATGTGGTTTCAATGGAGGTTGATTTTGAAGTGATGTTCGTTTAAAAAAACAACCGCTGAAGAAATATAAATTTAATGCTAATGCTCAAAGTTTCCAATGCAAGTTAATGGTGATGATGTTATTAAGTGTAAACTGGTTCCTAGAATAAGGGAAGGGGAAAAGAAGAAAGTAAAATAGAAAGGGAAATTATAAATTAAATGATCGTTAACAAATTAAATTAACAATTAACTAGGAAGGCAAGATACAGAAACAGCATAATGTAATGTAAAAACCATAGGAAGTTACATGTGTTGGTATGACTGATTAGTTCACTCCTTTGTCTCTGGTAAAATCGTATGATCCTCAGCTAAAACAATCGAGTAAAATAAATATAAACAGTAAAAAGCAAGAAATTATAATTTTTTTAACAAGACCTATGAATAGTCCATTAATGGTCAACTGTTAATTATAAACTAACTAGAAATGGCTTTAAATAGCTTTATTTTTATATCCATTTCCTCCAGCAGCTAATCACTCACTTACAGCAATAGATGAATGTGGTTGAGCATGTAAAGTTTAAATCTTGGGCTTTGGTTACGATTATAATCACTAGTTTGTCCATCTTAATTGTCATTCATCAACCGGAATCAAAATGTCAACCATTCAGGATTGATCATATTAAAATAAGACGTTGATCGATCAAGATTTTAATGCTTAAAGTAAAAAAATAAATAAATGATTGAAAATATAATGTTCATTTTTAACTATCAAGGCCAATCAAATGAACATTAGCTTGTTTACATCTTCAAAATTGATCAGATTTGCAAATATAGCGGTTGGGAAACACTGAGTTGATTTAATTTCATGGTCAATCAAATGGTTGGCAAAAGTAATTACTCAATTCTAGAGGCAAGTAAAGTGAAACTTTCCATTAATATCTAACCTGATCCGGTTCAGATGAACAATTTAATACAATCATGAAAAAACTGATGTAACTTTAACCTAAAGTTTGAAGACCTTTGAAGATGGTGACCTTGCCATAAATTGAAACAGTGAAACAGTTGATTCTAACAATATTACGTTCAATTAAATCAATTGAGATTTTAATTTATCAAATGTTATTTAACATATTTATTAATCAAATCATCAATAACAATTCAACTTTAACTTTTCTCGTTCTAACAGAAAGGTTATCAAATACGATCTAATTTACTTGCATAAATGTTTAAAATGATCATTATTCATGATCATTTGATTAACGATTAATGTGAATGATTAATGTTTTCAATAAACATTCACAATTGCGACTTCAATGCAAATACAATTCAATTGCATTCACCATTTAAGAATCACTATCCAGAGCATTGGATTGTTTAAATAGCTTTCATAAGACTTATTAAAAATCAGTGATAATTATTTTGTTCACAGTAAATTGTTCAAGGCTTTTAACTCTTCTTAATTGTGATACTATTCAATAAATGCTAGGTTTGATTTTATTTATGTAAAAACTAGCAATTTGCCTTGAAAACTTTAGTTCCAGGCTAATGGTTAATCAATCAACTCTAACATTGATTAACAATGGTTAATCAATGTGAAAGTTGACAATTGATTGTGAAAACATATTCATCTTTAACCATTCAGAGATGAACCTGTGATAATCATGCATTAATAAGCTAAATTGTTCATGTATCTGGTCGTTAATTATCAAACCGGTTTTGAATTTGTGAAATAATTGTAAGAGATTGATTTCACAATCTTCCATTTATAAACATTGGCAAATGTAAACAAGCCAAGAATTTGGGTAAAAATTCATTGAATCTTTAAATAGTCTAACCTGGTTCATTGGTTGGCCTTGATTAACATGGTGAAGACAAATTTTGCTCAATCAACTATCAACTGACGCACATTTAGTAAATTTTTAAATCATCAAAAGCTCAAATCAAATGTTTATATCAGATCTGAAGCTACTAGAAATCTGTTAAACATTCAATCAACTGATTTATTGACTAAAACTATTACTGTAAATTATCTGGTTTGAGGTTTAGCTAATTTAACCAAGTTGAAGTAAATCATACTTACTTTGGATAATTACAAGCAACCAGATCGATGGATTATTGGTCAAACCGGTAAAATGGGTATAACTGTGTGACTGTGTGATTGAAGCTAATATGAATCAGGGTCAGGTGATTGAAGTAGAAATGTACATTTCTAATGAAAAGTGATTCATTATTGATTGGATTTTCAAATCAGGTACAATTTGTTGATTGTTTTTATCTTGACACAGCTAAACTGAGTTACACTGGAAGTTGAAATGATAAAAAAGGTTTTCAAATAAAATAACATTAATGATAATTTAAAGGTTTCTCATCATTTACTTTCTCGTCCCATCCATTTTAATGTAAGTCTTGAACCTTACTTTTGTTTTTTCATGGACATTCATAATATATCATGTAATATCAGGAAGAAGAACCAGAATTGACTCAGAATCATTTCCATCCATTTATTCAACCCAAACTATAATTTAATTTTGAACCACCTAGACTTAAAAAAATCGATCGCCAAATATATACATTAATAGACTTGGATTCAAGCGCAGACTCTGCAATTATTGTATTGTCAAGGTTTAACTGATCATTATATGACCAATTAAAGATGATGTGGTTAACAATGTAATTTGATTGTCTAAATTTAATTCTGGTTAAATCCTAAATCTATTAAAATCATTGGTTTGGTTCGCTTAAATTGTTCTTTATTGTTCACCCATCGTTCATCCTTCATCTTCAACCTAATTTAACTTAGGATGTTAATCTTTTTTTGGCTAATGTTCTTCAATAGTTAATTACTGATCAACTGATCTAGTTATAACCGTAATCGAGTTAATCAATTAGTTGACCATAAAACCACCATGATTAAATTGATTTTTATTTGCCATCACTTGAGACTGTGTTTCACTTTTTTCTGGTACTTTTATGTCTTGACATTTAAAAACCTTCAGCTGCTAATTTCAGTAGCTACAGGAATTCCCTTAATCATTTTAACATCTTACAGCAGCTATAGCTTATTAACTATAAACTAATTGTCTTGGTTTAATGCATACTTTTGCTAATTGTTTGAATCAATGTGAAAAAATAATTGTTTAATGATTATTGGCGAAACCTTTCTGTAAACTTGCTATTGGTTGAAAAGGCGCATCAAGTTTACATCAACATCAAACATTGATTTATAAAGCCAGTTTCAAGGTAAATTGTTGACTCTTATTTATTATTTACAATTATATAAACTTTCGATCAAATTTTCAAAGGTTAAGAAACTTAATTTACTAAAAAATTGAACTTGTTTTAATAAAATGTAAATGGAAACAAAAAATTTTTTGTTAATAAAATATGATTTTAAAAGCTGCCCTTACATTTGACCAACTGGCTATCAAAACATTATTTCAACCAGTATATCCAGGACTAATCCTGGTCTGATCAAAAAATTGGTTTAATCAGAAATCAGAAAACTATGTCCATCAGCTGCTTTTGTCAACTTGAAGATTGAGCTAAATTATCAGATTAAATTATTCATTTCAAATTAGATTTAACCATTAGACTTCAAATCTTTTGAACTTTTACCGTAAAAACTAGCCCCTTAAATATTATAATAGCTTCAAGTGAATCAATAATGAACAAATTAAGTTGAAATAACTATACTGCTTATGACAATATGTATTGCAAGTTTATTTAGGTATTTTGTTATTTATTTTGAAATATAATTCTTGACTCAATTGAAAAATCTGTTACATGTTCAACACCCTTAATAGATGTGTTTTGTTTACTTAGCTCAAGAAGCAAATCACCTCATCTTTGATATCGAAATGGATAATCGTTGAGATCTTAATAATAAAAGATAAATAAGTAAAATGCTTTACAATTGTATTTGATAAATGATCTTGAGTGTAAAAACCTTTCAACATTAATTACTTACAATATTTTCTTGTAAATACTTGTAATATTAGTTCCCATTGCTATTAAGTCTTGAAGTATTATAAAACCAGAAAATTCAATGGGCCAAAGATTGTGTTTATTTGGTTTGTTTTGCATTTTATTGTTTCATATTTCAACTTGTTCCAATGATCCAGATTTGAATCGATCCGCTGTTGAACTAATTGAGTCTAGAGGTTTTATTGCTCAAGTTCACACAGTAACCACCGAAGACAATTATAAATTAACAGTACATCGAATTGTAAATCCTTTATGTTCAAAAGGAGAACCAGTTCTGTTACAACATGGTTTACTTTCATCATCAGTCGATTTTTTGATCAACTCGCCTGGAGGCTGTCTAAAAGATTTCAGCGGCTACCATCATCATCATGATTTCAATCCAACCAAGTATCGATCATTTGTACGTCAACAATGCAACTCATCGGTTGGAAACAATTTAGGTTTTGTTTTATCCTCACTTTGCTATGATGTTTGGCTGTCCAATTCAAGAGGAAATGTTTACTCAATGGATCATTTACATTTATCATCTAATGATGAAAACTTCTGGAAATTTTCATTCGATGAAATGTCTCAATATGATTTACCTGCTTTCATCAATTACATATTGAAGACAACTGGTTACAGTAAGTGCACTAAGTATTTACAGTTTATTACAGAAGAAAGTATAAGTTTAATAATTGAAATGAAAGCGAAAACATCTTCAGAATTTATCTTTCCTAAGGAGAGACTTCAGATTACAAAATCATCAGATCTTGTTGTTCAATAATAATCTATTTTTGCATTAATTTCAGAGAAATTAAGTTATATTGGATTCTCTCAAGGAACCACCCAAATGTTTGGCCTTTTATCAACCAATACTTCATATTCATCAATAATTAAACCATTCATTGCTCTTGCTCCGGTAACTACGCTTTCTTACACCGAATCAGCCTTGGTTCGAGTTGCATCTGATACGCCGTTATTGAAAGACTATTTGAGGTTAGCTTTTACAATTGAAATCAGTTTTTCAGCTCTTCTAATTATCTTTTTACATGTAAAGATCTAAGGGTGGTCCTTTTATTATTTCCGATTCTACATTTCAATTCATAGCGAGAACTTTCTGTCACTCTAAGATTGACTTGGTTTGTCTCAATATTATTTTTTTAATTACCGGCTATGATGTTCGAGAAATGAATCAAAGTAGATTGCAAGTTTATTTTAAACATACACCGGCAGGAACATCTAATTGGGCTATTGCTCATTACCTACAAATGGTAAGGTCAGGAAAATTTTGTAAAATGGATTTCGGTAAAGATGGTAATTTAGCTCGATATGGTCAGGTTGGTTTATCAATCCTCAATTGTAACACTCAAAAATCCTAATCAAATATTTCTCAATTTAGACATATCCACCAGATTATCCTATTGACATGATAGACTCTGAGGATATCGTATTATTTTATGGACTTGGAGATTGGCTGGCGGATCGAAAAGATATTGAATTACTGAAAAGTAGACTCAAAGGTAATACTTCGTTATGTGTTATTAATCATTAAACTACATAGGTCTTCGGTCTCTTCCATGTTAAATGCCTTTTCTTTATTCAGTGGTTTTTGAGCCAAAATCTAGATATCATTCCGTACAGTCAAAATAGAAATGCTAAAGAGTTTGTTTAAAGACCTAATGTGTAACTAATTGTTGAAGTATAATTATTGTTTAATATTATGGTGTATCTATTACTGTATCAAATTGCATTGGTTGATGCCGCTCAAGAGTATACACTCGAGCTTGAGGTCGTTATCCTAGGGTTACAAGTTACCGATTACTTTTGGTTGTGTTTTTACCGCCGAAATCAAAAAATTTAGTTTTTCATTGTATATTAAGGCCATCTACCAATATACTTAGAAAGCTTTAGAAACTTTTTTTCTCTTTCTTTCCTTTTGAATTTCCCTCTCAATGTAATCATAGCATAACTGGTTATTTTTAAGCAATAAAAGTAGTCGGTTAAAGGAACCATAAGTTTTAGCAATACAATTTGTAATGTAAAAGTTTGATGAATTCATCGTATAAGTAATTCAATCATTTTTCAATTTAGTAAGCGTAATGTTTTATTTATTGGATCACCTTAGCAAATATTGCACGTAAAATGCTTGCACTTTCACCAACATATTCTTGTATTTTCTTTCAACATGAGTAGTACCAATTAAGGACGATTATGCTGTTCCCGTCGATAATTGGAATCACATTGACTTTATTTGGGCCAAAGACTTGGGAAAATATGTAAACAATCGCATTGTTAATATACTCAATGAGTATTGGCTGTGAATAATTTCCCTTATTGGGAAAGTTTTGATTTACTTATTTCCATTTTCATATGCTTTCAACTGATTTTTAATATTAATCTATTGCTTTAAATTCTACTATTAAAACACACTCTTGAAGCTTCATCTGATTAATGGGAAGATTAGTGGCTCCAATTAAAAGTAATCTTCCCTCGTGGCCGGTGACAAGGCTATCAATTTGAACTAAAAACTCGGTCTAGAAGATTTATTTCGAAGCTAAAAACTTGGAGTTATGAGATTGGTCTCATTTCAACCCATTTTCAGTTTTCTTCATTTGCTCATAATGGCACCATACATGCCATATCATTAAACTTATAATTTTAGGATAGCGTTTTTACATTGTAAAACTCTAAATCACGTAGTATTCATTGCAATAAATTCTTAATTTTAGCTACAAGTTTTGATTCATTCCGGATATTTTGGTTAAATCTTGTGCCTCATCCAAGTCTATTTCCTTCATCCCAATCAAAGTTATCTCTGATGAAAAATTTTTGCTCCATCAATAAATGATTGCATTGAAATAAAATTGGTTCATCATTGTTAGCTGGCAAATGTATACAAAGATTGGTTGATTTATGGCGAAACTGACTTTTCTTGGCAGAATAAATCCAAATTTGAGATTCTGAGTAATCACATACAATTAACGTCAATTTTTCCATTTCTTTTGATCCAGTTAAACACCAATTGTCACATCTTATGGTTCCGTGGCTAGTGTAAATAAATGTTTGCAAATAATATGATGGATCTGGTCTGTGGTTAAGTCGACAGGGCTTAAGAGTAACACTTTTGTCAGAGTTGATTTTTGTTCTAAGGTCAAAGCAAAGCATGGAAGCTGTATGTTCAATTTGACCAATTGATTGATAATGAAGTGGGAATCCAGTTTCAGGATAAACATTAGTTAGATACCAAGTGAAATTTTTACAATTCAACGCATGTTGTTGGGATCGTCTCCAAACTGTATTACCACGGTCAATACTGGCCGTTTTTGGAAAAGCAAGATAGTAAAACATTTTATATCTTTTTAACCAGGTTTCCACGATTCTTCCAGCATTGAACAAGAATACTAATTCTTTTTTGGTCGGAAAATTATAAGGTAAATCACGATGGATGTGACCAACTCGAGAGCAAGGCACTATTTCTATGTTTCCACCACAACACCAAACCTAGATAAATTGGAGAGTTAGAACGTAATTAATGTCTGAGCAAATTTAAAGAAAAAATGAAAAAATATTTACCCATAGGCTTAAATCGATTGATTCATACGATAGATAAGACATACCAGGGTCATGTTGACCAAGTTTTAAGAAAAATTGACGATTAATCGCAAATATACCTCCGTACGTTGTTGGTGATCTGATGACGAAGTTAAAATTTAATAATTACAGTGTATTCTTCTCTCAAGAAACCTTTAAAAACTTTAGAATCGACTATATCGATATCATTATATCTAAAGCATTTATCACGTAGAAACTCCAGATGCTTTAAATGAAAATTAAGTACTGAGAGTGTTTCGTGCAGTCACTTGTTAATTTCAACTGACTTTATAGGGATCGTTGGATCGTCTTTTCTCCTTTCTTGTTCTTTCATAGGTAAAGGTTGCATAAAATGAGTCAATTTCCATGTGAATCCACTCATAAAATTGTCCGGGACTGGATTATAACTGAAATCAATTGGACTGATCAGATCAACAATAGGTGATACCACACGATTAGGATCTTCTGCTAATCTGGAAACAAGAGGTTCCAACCATCCAATGTTGACTTCGACATGAGAATCGAGAAAAATTAAGATATTCCCAGTTGCAATTGAGGCACCATAATTTCTGCCCTTGATTAAACCAATTCGAGATGTAACACGCGTTAACTTTATCCTAAGATCATTGATTGTTTCACGCAGATAGCTTTTGAGGTTATATTTGATGGAATCTACAACGAAATAAACAAATATTGGGCATTTTTTACTTTTTAGATAAAGTTATACTTACTTGACGAACTGAAATCATCAACCAATAAAATTTCCTTCAAGAGATACTTAGGTGATCTATTGATGAGGCTTTTTATAGTTCGCAACAAAACTGACCAAGGTTCATTATGGAACACGATTATTATGCTCACTAAAGGCAGGTTTGGTGGATACTCTTTTCCTTGACATCTGTTATTGAAAAAATAAAATACTGTCAACTTTGACAGACAAACCTCAAATAATGTCACTTCGTGGGATTAGCATATTGGCTATTTTTCTATAACATTTAGGAGAAATAGCCCTTTACGAATCTTATTTAACAAAAGAAATTAACTTTTACTTTAATTTTTGTGATTATTAATACTTGATTAGAAAATTCGTATAATGAACCGAATTAAAACACAATTAAATTGCTCACAAAATTTATTCAATTGAAAAAACTGAATTAAACTAAATTGTTTGTTTCGTTACCATGACTCTCTGACACTTTGAGAGCGACATTATTGGAGGTTTGACAGTAAAACCTCTAACGCCATCTTTGGAGATTCAAGATTCTCCGTGCTTCTACAATGCAATTATGTTAATTATTTAAAAGAGTTACATAAACACTATCGCTAGGCGGCGAGACCGCTCACAACCTTTGAGGCTTAACTGTATATCAAGTTTTAGAGACAAATTATCAAACTTCGAGGATTAATTACCTGGGATTTCGGTGATCGGCAAGAGATCGGTCAAATGGTAAGGAATCTGATAAATACAAATTTAGCTTGTGCTTCAAAAATAAGGATTTAATATGAATACTACCAACATTGTTGTTTGACTTTTTTGGGTTCAAAGGTGGTAAATTGTCTCCAGTCTGAGTGAACAAATTTAATTTGTATTGAGTGTAACATAATCCGGTAATGGCCAGCAGAGCTGTAAAAAAATTGAAACACAGTCTTAGAGAAATACTAATCATAATCGTAAAAATAAAATTAAAATGTACACCTAATAGTTTTTAAACTGAAAAATTAAACTTTACAATCCCAACAATGAAAATATTTACATAATCTTGAGGATAATCAGCTGATCCATCTATCGGTATTTACCTTTTACTCTTCTTTCCTTCATAAACTGTTTACCTTTCCTGTTTACCCTGTGATCCCAAGAGACAAACAATAAAAATTATTTGTGATTAAAAATTAATCTTGAGCTCAACAAACTAATTACTTTATTGCTCTGCTTTACCCTTTTCCCCATGTTCCTGAAACACCAAGTTTTTTCGTTAATAGCTTTTCCTCATGATGGTCATAATGATTCGGTGTAGTATTCACCACACTAATCCTTTGACCATCATAGGAAAAAGGTTGCTCCAGAAACATAAGAAAAAAGGTAAAACACAAATAATTTTTATTGTTTGTCTCATGGGATCACAAGGTAAACAATATTCAGAGTAAAAGGTAAATGGAAATACCGATTGCACGTTAATTAAATTTTAACCTGGAATTTACAAAAGGCCAAAAAAGGTAAGCTAAAGATGAGCGCTTTTAAAGGTTTGAAAGACATTTTAACTGATTGATACCTGTGTTTCTAATGATTTGTCCTTCTCTTCAATATAAGCCTAAAAAATGAGAGAAAAAATCGCACCATGTCGGGTGCTTTCCTTGTTGGTCGAGATTATCAGTGTATCCTTTGTAATACAATGGTTATTATTGCGGGTTTGTCTCAATGTTTTTCTCAGATTAAAATCTCTGAACACAAATTAGCGAGTGATTGAGATGTTGATTGGTTTATTGAGTTTTGTTGAAATAATAATTTGACGAAGGGAAAGATTAATGGTGAAAGATGGGGTTCAATTGAGTGATTTCCAGTGAATCGGTCAATTGATATTGATAAAAGGTAAGCTTATTCAATCAACAAGTTTCTTTTCACCATTTGAAGAGCACTTCAGGTCAGCCACTGCACTTACCTTTCCCCTTGCTCCTCCTCACTGTTTCTCTCTTCATCTTCATTCTCATCTTTTTTTCTTCAACCATTAATACCATTTTTCAGTAGCAATCTACGAACCATGAATTAACCTGAGAAAAACATTTTAAGAATGAAAAGGAATAATAAAAAGAAAGGCCAAAAGAGAGGGAAGAAGAAGAAGAAGAAGAGAAAAAATAAACGTCTTTAAGTGAGGAAAGAAACTGTCTTCAAGATGAAAGACAAGTAGACAAAGTAAAGGAGCAGAAGATGATGATGATGAGTAAAGATGAGGGTGGGTTGAGTTTGATTGGCAATTAGTAGAACATTAAAGAAAAGCAAAAGAAGAAAAGATGATGATGAGGATGAGAGTAAACTGGTTGATCCAAGGCTGATTCCGAATTGGATATTGCTTACAAAAGCAAAGGTAAAGTGTTGAAAGATTCAAGTTTCCCTGTAACTTACAGAATGGCCTTAAATTGTTTCTTAAATCGATGTTAAAGGAAAAGCCTTTTCCAGGATAAAATGTTAAAAGTTGCGATTCTTTGGCAAACCTTCCAAGCAAAACGATTACCTTTTTTCTGTATCTGCCAAAAGCCCATCGGTAGAAATGAGTCTTTTCAAAGGTTTTCTGGCTTCTTCTTCTTCTTCTTCTTCTTTTATCTTCATTTTCATCATTTTTCTTTCTTCCAAATTGCGTTGAAAAGATGATGATAAATGCTTCAAGAGTTGAGTTGTTGACTGTTTGATTTTTGGTCAGTTACATTGAATTACGATCATTATCAACATTTGATATTTCAACTTTCCTCTCTTCTTGTTGAAACAAGACTTGAAATGGTGAAAAACAATTGCAATGTTCAATCTCTTCCAATCTCAACTGTTAATTGACGATAATCCGTTTTAATGGCGTTTACCTATTTTCTTGTCATCATTTCTTCTCGAACGTTTCTTCCCTTGTTTTTCATCTAATTATTTTCTTTCGCCACTCAATGCCTGTTCAAGTTGAACAAAGTTGAATGTTACCTTTTACCGGAAACAAAAGCATTGCCTTTCATCTTCTTATCCTTTGTTGATTCCATCTCACGGATTAGAGTTCAATTTATCACCTTGAAAAAGGTGTTGATAATAATAACGTTATTTGCCTTTCATCTTTCCTTCTCATTCCTTTTCATATTTACTGAGCGAAATCAAATCGCACATCACTTCATTAAAATGCCATTTTCTCAATGGAAGAACACGCATTCATTGAAACTCCAGTTCATTCATCAAGTTGAACCAAAATTTGCAAACATTTGAATTGAAAAGCATTTCTTTTCAGTGAAAAGTAAATTGATTAATTATAATTTAATTGATCCTTTCAATCTTTCTCTTCTTCTATGGCAATGAACATCATCTTTTGAAAAGATAATTCAAGAGTAATTTGTTTGATTAATTTGAATCGTAATTTGATAAATATTGCAAATATTTTAATGACTTTTCACTGAACACGCTATAAATGTTAACTTTAAAAGCTAACATTGAAAGTTTGTTTTCGGTCAACTCCAAGCACCACTTAACTATTGTTAACTATTAGGCTAATAATTGTACCGAAAATAGATGAGAGGAAAAAAGTGTCATTTTAAGGGAAAAAGAACTGAAAATTTGCACGGAAAATGTTCATCAAGATCAATTCGTTTACTTCTTACGTTCGAGTTTCAATGGCAGCAAATATCAAGTTCACTGTAATCTTGGAAGCCAGTTTTGGCATGAAATGTTCGTAAACAATGTTCATAAATGATATCGATTGTGATAATTATTTTGCTGTTGAATTATCTCCAAAATCGGAAACTCTGAATTGGTTCCATTATTAATGAGCAAATAATGTTATTCTTGATCATCTTTTCTCTCCTGAATTATCATCAAATAAACTGAACTGAAGAGAATGACAGAATAGTTAGAGAAGGAAAAAAACTGTTATTGTTGTTATTATCATGTTACAATGATAATGTCTGTTTGTGTCACTTAAATTGTTTCTTTTGTTCAGTTGAATGATGAACAAGAAGAAGAGGAACGATGAATTAGATGAACGAAGAGAACGAATGAAAACAATGGAAAAGATGAGCATCAATTGTTTCCGGAGAAAGCGAACAAGCCAAGAAGCTCAGAATGACCATCAAATTAGAGTCCACTTAAAGTGTCTCTTATCATTTCATTGGATCAATTGAAGAGTAAAAATGAGGAGAAGTAGAAGGTGGACAGAATCAGATTGCGAGACAGAGGAAGAAGAAGAAGAAGAAGAAGATGAAGAAGATGAAAAGGAAAAGGAAAAGAGAATCAAATTATAATATTTACAAATAAATGTTCTGTCATTTGATAAAACCTTACCATTTGAAACATTATCATTATTATATTGGCCTGGACGGACAATGCTGTTGACAATGGCGATGAAAGCCATTATTGTCATCATTATTACCATTGCTATTATGATTACAATTACTGTTAACCATTCCCTGTGTGAGTTTGTTATCGAAGCGCCAAATCATTTTAAGGAAAGAAAGAAGAAGAAAAAAGAAACAAAACTCGAACACTAATCGGTTCAACGATTTTGTTATTAAATTTGATTTGGTTCGAAGCTTTAAATGGACCATTTTTGGAGAGGCTTTTTGAAAGAGCAGTTACTTGTTCGAGAGGCAAAAAATTTGATAAAAAGCCATTTATTGATTGTGATAATAGTAACAGTTATTATCGAAGGGAAGAAGAAGAAGAAGAAGAAGAAGATAAAACTCAACACCTTTTCTGTTAAATGGCATAAAAGGTCCATGGTTAGTTGCTCTTTCAACGCTTTTCTCTCTGAATTATCATTCGGATCAATCTTGTTCTTCTTCTTCTCTTCTCTTGTCCAATATTATTGTTGCATGACAATCAATTTGTACTGCATTATGCGAATGGAAAGTCACACAGAAACAGTTACAATCGATAGAAAGTGAACTCCATTTGAAGAGCACTTTATTGTCCCATTTACATGTTGATATTTATATTAAAATCATGTTCTGCTCTTCAAAGGTTGACTTACAGTGAAAAACGCGTGCCAAAAGTGATGAATGTTTTGACCGACAAATGAAGTCTTACTCTTCCACTTGACCTCAAAGCCGTGTTTATGGGCTGAATCCAAAGGAACATCATTTAACATTTCCTCTTCTTCTTTTAATTATACGACTAACCAAGGCTCATGTAATGCCTTTCAGCTAATCTATTATGTAAATTAAGTGGCCAACCTCTTGAAAAGCATTGCTAAACAGCGTAACAATCATTAAATGGGCTTAAATCGGTGTTCATCTTTAGACTTAAAGATTACTTTCAATGTAACTTTCATTATCGCTCATTAATAATGCCTTTTCATGCTCGTCAACTGAATAGGAAGACAACGGACTTTCAATGTCAAGGTTAAAAGAGAAACAAAAAACTGTCGATTCAGAGTATTACATGAAACATGGAAAGGCAATCAAGGCTCATTATTTCAATTATTGTTAAATCTCTCTTCGCTCATCACAGATTGTTGAAAAAAAAGTCTAATTTGCCTTACAATTCTCATGAGAATTGGTGGAAAAAGAAATATCAACTGAGAATCTGAATGTTGAATAAGAAAAAATATTGAAACTTGAATATAAAAAAAGCAAATGAATAAAGAAGCTTCTTTTCACCCAGCAAAGTACAATGAATGACAGGAGAGGGGGAAACATGTTCATTGAAAAGGTCAACAAAATTGAGTCAATTTCATTTCAAAGATAGTAATTGAGTTTATTTTAATTTAAATTTCTCAACATTTTTTTCTCCATTTTCCTTCACCAAAAAAAAGTAATTTATATTTTTTGAAAAATCGTTTTTTGTTTACATTTTGCATCATCTTTTTACTTTCATGTTACAACTGAATCCAAACTGAATCCAAACTGAAGAAAAAATGAAACCTTTCAAGTCTCTCTAAAGATGGTCACTTTTCATGGTCTGATAGGTAAACTTGAATTTTTTGGTCTTTCCATCATTTCCATTGTCATTATCATTTACTCTGATTAGTTTCATCGCCACTTGACCAGAATGTTTATCATGAGAAAAAGAAGAAAAAAAGACTTTAACCTTTTCACACTTTGCGGTCATTTAATTTCCCCTGATAAATACATCATGTGAAGGAAATTGATATTTCATGTTGATGAAACTCGATCAACTGGAACATCAGATAATTTGGAAGCAACTTTCAAAATCTATTATTTTGTTTCAAATGAAAAAACATAACACACACACTCATGACATTCTGATAACTTGATTAAATCTTTTCTCATCCAAAACTCTTTTTCTCACTTGCAATTGACAATGCAAAACATGAAGGTTTTACTGATCGTTCATTGGTATCGATGAACAAGTAAAGGATTCTGAATGATTGGTCAGACATTTGATAATGATTGGAGGAACAAGAGTCGCAAAAATTGTGAGAAAAATGTAATCGTTAAGATTGCTTTTTTAATGGATATCGGAATGATAATATCGACTGTTGATTGCGAGCAACAATAATTTGTGGCTGGTTTGATGATCAATTTAAAGGTTTGTGAGTTTGTTATATGTTTAAGTAGCTAGAAAAAACGTTCCTCTAAAGCAACTTCAATTTAAGGTCAGTGTTGCGATTAACACAGACAACTCACCCACTTCTATGTGTGGTTCTCGTGTGAAAGTTTAGACTTACAACGATCAAAACTGTTTTTTTCTTGTAGTTTGTTGCTGCTGTGCTTAAAGTCAATCAGTAAAAATTAAGAAGGTAAAGTTAAGTATAAAAAAAAGGTAAATGATAAAAGCTTCACACAAAACAACAAACTAACTGAATAACCATAAATATTCACACGATTTAGAGTTAAAACGATTGGAATTAACCTTAAAAGTCTATTTACCGGGCATAAATAAAGCATCAACGCGTTTACCTTAAACCAACAATCACTATCATTAAGCATTATCATCAGTTTCAAGTTTAATTTCAGGTTTTAAAGCTGTTATTCCCATAAAACACAATAAGAAAAATGAGTTTCTTCCTTTTAACGTCATTTGCCTATTACAGAGTCATTTGCTTAGAGTAACAACTTTTTTCATTCATTTTAATCAAACTGTTTCTTTGCCAGCAACAACTGCATCTCGAGTGATGATAGGCAAACAATTAGATTAAGTAATTAACTTGATTCTGTTTACAATTGTTGTTATCGTTTGGACAAAGTGAATCATTTTGAAAGGTTTACACATTAATGCATTAATCATGCAACTTGTTTCCTTTCAAAAGACAACCTTTTTTCAGTTCATCTTCTTTTCTTGTTCGCATTCATTACTTATTATGAATCAATTGAGCCTACAATCAAATTCTTGAGTTTCTTCTTCTTCTTCTCTCTTTACTCTTCAATGAGAAGAGCAATTTATTATCATCACCTTTTCAATTCCATTCACTTCTTTTCATCGGTATAACATGAAAATGTTCATCAATCGTTTAATTTTCATTTTAAAAGCGTAAACTTTTAGTTGAAGAAGAAACAACTTTTGCTTCCAATCAATTGCACGGCTCATTGCATTTCAATTCCTATTCAATATAAACTTTTCTTGTTGATCATTCCATTCAATTGCACCAAAAGTTTGCTCCTCGAACACACAAAATAATAACAATTTGAAATGAAGAGAAGAAGAAGAAGAAGAAAAACTTTTATCATTGCAACTCAACGAGTCTATCAATCAATTTATTGGGTGTTTACCATTTCCAATTTAATGGTCATGTTAAGTACGAAGACGAACAAGAGAGAACTATTCTTAACGTTGATTAAATTATAGCAAGTTTCAGCCTTTTTTCATTATCGTTAGCATTCAGCTTCATCTTTATCATCTTGATGAAGCTCAAGGAATCAAAGTGATCTTTCAATGAACCATTTTCCAATCAATTACGATGTTTATAGTAACCAGTCTAATAATAATTGCAATCTTTATCAGAACTTTTACCTTTTTCTGACAAAAAACTTAAAAGTTTAGCATCAAAGAGTTAATCGGTTTGGAATGAAAACCAATTAACTAATCGTTATTGGTGAGAGTAATTAAAGTGAATATGTAATTGACATTCAACCATAATTAGATTGTGAATGATGATTATAGCGAAAGACAAGAAGATGTAATGAACTATTCATTAGCTTATAAGTCATTATCGTTAAAGAATTGCTTTACAAGTCAAATAATAAGTAAAGTTGGGAATGTCAAAGAGTATAAAAAGAAATGAGGAAAGGAAAAATGATGCGGAAAATTAGGTTTACTTGGCAATCCGAGTAAAATGATTGAGATTTACCTGAGTCTTGATGCAGACCATCAGTGAGTTGATGACAGGAAAAAACAAAACACTAAAGTTGGTTGATTGGTGTTTTTATTTGTGTCTCATTGTGTGTTTGCTGGTTTGTTAAAGATGCTCAATTAAGAGTCTTTTATCCAAATGGCATCAAGAAGCACCTGCTTAATTATTTTTTACTCAAATTTCTTAATAATCTCTGATAATTCAGAAAAGAATCCAACGAGAATCAATGGAGTGATTAGAAGATTTTATTAGATTGTTATTTTATGTCTCACTTGGAGTCTCAGACTCTCTTTGACTTCAAATAAATTAACTTTTAAAATTCTGTTCAAAAGGTTTGCAAATTAAGGCTTAAAAATAGATATAAAAGACAAATATCAAAAGTCTTTACCATTTTGTACCTTTAGCCCTTCTAATACTAGTGATCTAGCATTCAAAGATATGATTGATTCTGAAATTTTAACTTGAAAAGTTGTGCGATCGAATTGTAATTAATTGCAAGGAATACCGTTACCCGAGGTAACACTGATTGGGGTTTGGACTCATTTGGACACTAAGGTAAACAGTGGTAAAACTTAAGCTTAAACTGCTAATCCAATTGTTGTTGAAAAAGTTTCTCTTAGAATTGACCGGGGACTTTTATAAAATCTAAAATTGTTGAAAGATAATCAGTGTTAACTTTGATATTCTGTCAGCTTTATAATAAGTTTACATGAATTGAATCTTTAACAAACCAAAGGAATCTTCACTCAATGATACTTTTAATCTAGCATACTTGGTTAATTAATTGTGATAAAACATATCAAACTAAGCAATGAATTAACTAATGCTTCATGCAAAGCTACTAAATTTTGTAAAAGTCCCCAGTCAAAACTTACAAAAATTTTTGAAAAAAATACTTGGATAAGTAACTTAAGTTAAAGTTTAACAACTGTGCACTTTAGTGTCCAAATGAGTCTACTCCCTGATTGGACACGAATAGAACCGGTTCGGCAAGTAATCCAAAGACGTCGATTCACAATATTAAGCACTGATGCCCGGACACTTACACCGATCTTGAAAATCATCCATCAATTAGTTTGATTGCTTTCGTCATTTGCTTTGAACCATATTCTCATGAAAAATACTCGAGTGTTGGAAGTTTTTGTTTTGATTGGAATTTGAATGAACGAACATTTGTTCCAGTCTTGGAAAACACGCATCTTTATCTGTAAATATATTTGCTTATTTTGTCTCCCAAACTTGTTGAATAGTTGAACATCATTTTACCTGCAATTATCTGTTTCGAGGTTCTGCTTTTTCTTCATGATTACCTGTTTTCTTTTCAATTCCTTGTGACCTTAACAACTTCCTTTTCTTACTTTTCTTGTTCTTCTTCTGAACAAAACAGGTATTCCATTGAATCCACCCTCAACAATGCAAAAAGATGTTGGAACAAGAAACAAATGAAAGGATGAATAATCACACAAAATAATGATCATCATGATCGAAATGGAACAATTTACATCAATTGATCATCTTTTGCGTTTTAACCTTTTTTTTTGTTTCTCGCCAGGTAAACATTAGGAAAAACAAATTTGATTGTTACCAGAAAAGGTAAACCTTGAAACTTTGTATTGTCAACAATTTTAGCAGCAAATAACAATCAATGTTCAATGGTTGATCAAACACGCATAATCATCGGCGAACAATTATTAATACCTTGAGTTAATTATGATTGATAAAGCCTTTCAATAGTATTCATGAAGCGACAATTTTGTTTACCAAAAGAAAAAGTTATCACTTAAAGAGAACAAAGTTTTGACAATTTATAATAATTGGTCTTTAATCTTGTTACCTGTGCTGGGTGTTACAGTCCAAGTCTTTTAAATTGCTATTAATTGCTGATGAATGAACCACAATCAAGCTGACAATCAAACTAAAAAAGGAATCCAAAACTAGTTTAGTCTCTTTTTAACCCTAACGCCTTTTGTTTCCTGCCGATGACAAAGAAAAGCATTACAATGTAAACCCACCTAAATCATCGTTATAATCATTATCATGATGATCGTTCAGCAATCAAAGCAACAATCAACTAACCAACTCCACCCATCATAATGAACAGGGCGAAGAACAGAAAATAAAGTAAATTTTAAGGCGAAAACAGAAGCAATTTATCGGTCCAAAAAGATGTCCACCTAAAGTCACCATTTCGATCAATGGTCAACACTATTGGTTAAGTTGAACGTCAAGGTCAATGGTGAAGTCGCTAATTTGAAGGAAGAAACTTGCTGCCACTTTGGATTCCGTTTGAACCGTAACGTTAGTGTGTTAATATTAATTAGACAATATCGTTCTTCCTCCTTTTGCTTTCATCAAATATGTATTTACAGGCAGAGACATTATTTAACGATAACAAAGTACCACTAATGACCTGCGATTTTTAATGATTGGCCAGTCAAGCATTAAAATGCTACAAATAAAAAAGGATGCTTAACTATTTAAGTCGCCTTTTTGCGTGTCTCTTGCTTCTTCTTCTTCTTCTTCTTCTTTACCTCATCCTCATCTTGTGTACCTTGTTAGTTGCAATATTGTCTTGCGCTTTTTGCCCTGAAAATCAGTCAACCCAAAGATTAACAATCATCATCATGATAATCACCAACAATTAGAATCATGCAATTGTTTTCACACAAATTATGTGTTACTCATGAATAATATGACCATAGACCAAATAGACGAGTAGCAAACAATGCAAACCTTTTCACCATCAATCTAATCACTAACAAAGAGCCTAATTATCACTCATTACAATCCTAATTGTTTCTACAATTAATCATTTTTCTATTGCATATAAACGTGATTTAACATTTTCAAGGTTAATCATCAATCAGTTGCCATTTGCATTTCAAGGTTAATTTATCAATAAATGCGATTTTGCTTTAAACCGTTTTCAATGCGAAAACAAATATGACACTTTGATTGTTGCCTTAACCATCTTTAGGTTGAAAACTAGATCAGAATCTTGTTTTCCTTTGGTTGGCAAAAAGAGTAAGAAACTGGTGACTTTTAATGATCAACCAAATAACTTTAATGATGATGTTCAAGATGATATGAAGGGAAAATTTTGCAGGTTAAATGTTGAAAAAAGAGAAAGAAAAGGTTCTAATTTTGGGTGGCGAGTTTTTTTTCAGTGAAAAGACGTTTTTTTTGCAGGTTAAATGCGGTGAGCTTGAAAACACCTAATTAATGTCAATATAATTTGTGTTTTGTGAGTTAACTGAATGGCAAATTATAATGTAAGACCAATTGTAAAGGAATCCAGATAATCAGATAAAATTGTTATCTTTTGAAACTGTACTTCATCTGGCTTGGCCACAAACAACACTGAAAAGGCCAACACGGAAGAGTGGCAAAGAGAGCAAACTTGAAGACCAAGATGATGGAAGCATCTTTCATCTTGTACGCCTTAAATCAGGCAACAAGATGAGAAAGGATGAATGGTTAACTGAATTACCCTTGAGGCCTTTTCCATCCTAATATTTGCAGTTTTCTTGATTTGCTTACAAAGTGAGGTTCACAGGTAACAAAATGTTAAGTGTTAAATCTCTTCTTCTTCCAGACAATATATTAACTTAAACTGAAAAGATATCTTTAAATGTTTCGCTGCGCCATTTCGCCATTCAATCCAATTTCTCGGAATAATTGAAAAACAAATTGACGGCTATCAAAAATGATGATCATTTTTCAATTCAATTTTCATCTCTTTCCTATTAATCATTATTATTAGTCCAATTGAAACGGATTAGTTGGCTGATCGTGTAACATTGAAAACAGTTAATTATAAGGTGAATCAGGTAAGGAAGCATTAGTTGAGATTCGCGTGTCTCGATTGCTGCAGTTTACTGATTAAAAGATTTGATGCCAAATTCATTACAGGTTACCTAACAGCTCATCATGATCACCAGCAAACATGGTAAAAGATCCGTTTTCTAACTCTTTAATCTTGTTGATTCTTCCAATTGAACACAATCAATAGTAAACAAGATTGACTGCAGTTAACAAGCACCAGTCCCATCGCTAGGATAACAGGTAAACAGCGGCAGTTGTTGAACGCAACTGAACCGTACACTGAATCTCTTTGTTTATCGCTCTTAACCTTTGATTGACGTTCCAATTTGTGTAACTATTAAAACATGTTTTCGTGTTTTTAATTTGTAAACTTAATTTGGATAATTACATTCTCTTCGATCAACCAGAAATAAAAAGTTTCATTTATTCAACCTTTTTTTTCTCTTCCTTTTATTAACTTATTAATTAACAACTCAGCATGATTGAAGTGTATCAATGAATCCATTGATAGATTGTAATAGATGATTGAAATTGTCACTTTTAGCCGATTCTTTTTATCTATCGCCTTCCATGCAAGCCAATGTTTATCGACAATGTATAAATTTCTGTAGATTAGCAGTTGATTGATTGCCACTTGAAGATGCCCATTCAAACAGTAGCAAACCTCTAAAGGTTGTGTTAATAACCATTGAAACGCCCATTCAATTCAGCTTGGGCTTCACCTCGAAGGAGGAGGCAAAACTTGAAATGCTCATTTGTAATTCATATTTAAATGTGTTTACTTTTGTTGCTATTTTCATTCAACAATTTGGTCTCTCATGGTAACCTGATTGGCTATCGATTCAAGCCTTCAATCAATGACGATAATTAGCTGAATGTGGAAACTGTTTAATTTGCCGAATCATTCATTCATTTAAAGTTGAATACAAAATGAATCTTGAATGAGCAAAGTTGTTCAACAATTGACAGTAAAAGGTAATCTTGAAAAGTGAATCCACTTGAGTCAAGTTTATGTTTCAACTGTTAAGTTAATCCGATTTTTTAAGCCACTCGAAAGGTGTTTCAGTTTTGATTGAATGCTTTTCTCGATGATTTACCTTTCTTGAGAGTTAAGATTAAGACTCTTTGTTGACGGATAAATGGATTAGACTTTTGTAAAGAATCGCCAAGCATTTCAATGAAAACAAAAGTATCTAATCTGATGCGTCTTGTGTTGCTCATTCAATGGCGCATTGACTGTGAAAAGTCAAGAATCATTTACATTACAAAACGTTGAGTTTGATTTGAACAATAAAAAAAAGGTAAACCTTGAAACTGTGATTCTTTTCGCTCGAAAAATTTAATCATTTTTTTTCCTCTCTTTTCAAGAAGAAAAAAACATTTCGATTTAATGGGATAAAAGGCTAATTAAAAGGCTCTTGATTTGGTTAAAGCGATTGTTTGTTTGCAAACAAATTAAATGATTAATTGAGTTTAATGAGATTGCTTTCATTTCCAATCTGTGATCAACTGGATACAACAATAAGTGCAGGTTTCTCTCATGGGATTAAAGGTATCGTGAGAAGGTAACCATTGATTTGAAGGAAGAAAAGGTAAAAATTAACTCTCAGCATGAGTAGGATTTAATTGTTGAAGGGAAAGACGGGAAATGAAGTGAGAAAAGGACTGAAAAGTTGAACATCGTTCAACGTAAAACCATATGTACTTTTGGGTTATTAACTGAAGCAAGGCAAGGAGAGAGAGAGAGAGAGAGTACAAGAGACTGAACAAAAAATAGACTGTTTTTGCTTTTTGTGTGTCACATGGGAATGATACCTGATGCAAAGGGAGGATCAACTCATTCATAAAGTTATACTTGAAGTAGGCTTGTGTCTTTATCTTACCAGACCGGAAACCACAATAATTTGCTGGTTAACATTTGGGCGGTAGAATTCAAATCAACATCTAATTATCCCTTTAATTATCTGTTAAGGTGGTAATTGTGATACTTTATAAAGGTAACAATGTAAAGTGATTAATTAGCCAGAGATGGTGAACAATATGAAACAATATTTGGCTTTTATCCATCAAAGTGTTCGACACTCTATTAATGAGAAATGAAGACAATTGCTTTCAATGAAAGTTGAACACAAATAAAAATTAGATGAATTTTATTATAAGATAAATTCAAGTTTTATGTCACACTTGCATCTTATAAGGAGTCATGCAAAAATAGACTTTAATTTCAATTGACTTTTAATTACCAAAATCCAGTTGAGAATGTATGTCAACAATTTTTCTCAAAATTTTACTTTCATCAGAATTTTCAGATAACTCTTTGGTCTCTTCCAACTTACCATTGAATTTCATTCTAATATTCATATTCGATTTTCGATCTTTTTACTTTCATTCAATTCTCTTTTTTATTTTGTAAAAATCGCAAAATCTTGCAACAGATTCTGTAGCGAGACAGTCGATTAAAGCTGGCCTTTAAAGTCCGTTTTCAATGAATTGATCGATAAATAATTTTTGGCCAAATCATCTTGAGGCGATCCAACGAGTCAATATCAATATCAATTCAACTAATAAACGGATTCGCTGTGAGCTGTTAGCAAATTATATGAATTTGAATAATTAGTTTCTCTTCGGGTGACAATACAATGGATTGTTGGGCCAATTGATCAATTAAATAGATAATAGCAGTTAACCATTGTGATATTTTCTTGTAATGAAAGGCAATTATTTTTGCAAATTAAAAGGCATTTCCCTTCATCAATGAGATAATCAAGGCAATTATTTTTTATTGTATTAAGTTGCAATTTTTTGCACAATAACACACAACTTGACACAAGCAAAGGCAACCTTTGGTTGTTTGGCCTTTTCCTCAGGCGGAAATTGTTAGACAGGAAAAAGTCTCGTAAACAATGGAAGCGAAAAGGAAACTCGGAAAGTTGATCAAGATGAAGAGCAGCAACATTGCGGTTAATAATTTGGAAACAATTAAAGCAATTTAAGGTAGATAATGTTCATTGGTCCATGGGTTAAGTTAATGCTGTTTTCACTTGTAATACTTGATAATACAATAACATAAACAGTGAAACACGCACATAACATGTACTGACTCTTTAATATGCATAACAAGTGAAGATGATGTGCACAGGTAATGAGAACAATAAAGGTGAATAAAGTGTGTTATTGTTGCCAGTCAACTGAACCATGATTAGGAAAGTGTCAGTGACAATTTGATGGATCACATTTGCTTTACCAGTTTTAACTTTCAATCAACAATCAAATTCAAGGTTAAATCTTTAATCAATGAGGTTTACAAATTAAAACCAATCAAATGGTTAAAGTGTATGAACTGCAGCTGAAATTGGTTAATAGCTAATCACTGTTAACTAATCACAGTTGCTCAAAATACAATGATCAAGATGGAACCTGATAAATGTCTCGAAACAAGTTGAAGATGATGATAAACCTAAAATGAAAATGGGAAAAGCTATTGAAGTCAATGGAAAGGCAAGGTTTTGAAAATGTAAAAGTGTTGAGATTATATCACATTTTGGTTCAAATTAGGTAAAACAAAATGTCTTCAAGAAACGCTCGAGTTTCAAGTTGATAACTTCTCGATTCACTTAAATTCATCGTTTTCACCATCAATTATGTTAATCTTTAATTTAATGAAAAGATTCATTTTTCATCATTTCACTTCTCATTCATCATTCTTACCTAATTATCTCGTAAAGGATCAACTGGAACACGCTAATGTCCAGGTAATATTGAAAAGTGGGAAAACATTTTGTCTTTTGAAGTTTAATTCATTACAATCATTTCTTAACCTTGACTTTAATTCGGGGAAAAAATTGTGTTTTTCAGGTTAATTATGAGTTATAATGTTATCTTCCAATGTAATCAACATCAAACTTATTGTAACTAAATTAACTATTAAATGGTAAGTTAAGGATTGAAAAGGAAAACCAAAGTGAAATTTGTGATTGTGATTAACTGTTATTAACTGCCTTAAAGGTAAATGATTATTATAATAATAATAAATGTTGATAAGTTTCCCTATTAACCATTAACTAATTAGAAGAAGAAGAAGAAGAAGAAGAAGAAGAAGAATTGAAATTACAATCAATTAACATCATTCTCTGTCAATAGTAATACATAATTGACGTGACCAGGTAACAATGAATGGCGAAAAGAAAATGAAAGAAAAGTTTGTTTCAATTAAAATTTAGAGAAAAAAAAGAAAAGAATAAAAAGGTAAAACAATTTTTTTCGTCTAAGACTTGGCCGTGTCTAATTTACCTGTGATTAAATCGAGTTCACAGTTCACGGTAAGAGAGTTGTGTGAAAATTTAAGGGATTGAAGGTAAACAAAAATTACTATTTAAGTTAAATTAGATGATCAGATGATGAAGAGAGAGAAATGAACCTTTTGCCTTTGATCACATTTGCACCTTTATATTTACTTGGGCGACATAATCCATTTTGTCGACCTTTTAATGTTCTGTTTTCTTCTAAGGTGGCATCCATTGGCACTGTAAAGTTATCAGTTGATAACATAGGTAGTTGAATATGGATTATCAAATTGAATGGTAACCAAGGAAGAAAAATTGTCTTTTGTTGTTAACAGAGAGAAAAAGCAGAGGCTTTGTTAATTTTATTACTTTGGTTTCTTTTATCGCTCAGATTAACTCGAACAAAGCGAATCATTTTCTTTTCAATCAATTGCACCTTTACCTTTTTACCTTTTGCCACTTGAAACTAAAGTCGCTTTGTTGTTGTTTTATCCTCCAAGTTGTTGTAACTTTTTTAGAGGCAAGATATTGAATTGAAAGAAGAGAGGAAAAGCAAAGGCAAACAGATTAACACACAATCAACTGGTTTGGGTCTTAATCTGCAAAACAGACAATGCTTATGGTCAAAGTTAAAAGCTATGTCTTTGACTAATTTCTTCAACAGACAAGAGTAAGACGATTGTCTTAATTTAACCATGAAATCGAATTACGATTTTTAAGGACAAGGCATTCTCTTGGTACTCGAGGCATCATCAAGTATTAGTACCTTGATCTGATTCAATTTGCTTAATTCAATTCCTTAAATTGACAAAAAGTTGTTTATGTTTAGTTGTTTAAAGATGTTTATCATCTCAGCATTGGAACAATTAACGGACGAAAAGGCTGGAAACTCGAGTTTTAAACATTGTTTGTTTTGCTGATTAAGACTATACCTTCTTGGTTCTATCCAGTCTTCTTCTCGACTTTTCGTCTTTTGTTCAATCCACAGTCGAGCTCACTTAATCTACTATTTTATTGCTGTGCAAATAAATCTTAAAAGCTTACCAACTAGTCGATATGGATAGTCGTAGGGACTGGAAATGCTCGAACAGGCAGGCTTGCCCATGGATAAGTCGATTCATAAGTCACTTGACTATTCGATTTTTTGTTCTTCTTCTCGAACTGCCATTTGAATAAGCGTGCCAAATCATGGATTCATTATGAATATTATTATAGTGAAGGGAGGGAAACAGAGGATAAAAGCTGCTATTATATTCAGTCCCTGAGAAGCGTTGTTGATGGACTCTTTCATTGATCATCAGTTTAACCATTGATATACATTTACCAATCAACATTTGCTGTTAAGGCAAACTGTAAACTCTTGTAGTTATCAAAATGATTGTCATTATTATGAGCTGATGATGTTTCCCTTTGTGTTCAGATAATCAATTTTACATGGTTAATCAACTATTCTATTATGGCAAGATAATTTGTAAATTATACATTGTCACTTTAGCATTTATTTGAATTGAAAGTGCACAAAGACAAACTCATGTTCATTCTCATAATAAATTTATTCAGTAGCAATTGATGAATCAAGTTGATCAATAAATTGGAAAATGAGTTTCTTTTTTCGTCAACCTTTTGTCTATTTTATCGAGGGCATAATTAATGAACAGTCCAATCCATTGGAACAGCTACTTACCAATGAAAATAGCTCAACAGATTATAAAGTTTAAGATTGAAACGAAAAAGTTGTTAAACCAAGTAACATGTCAGTTAAATGACCATAATCAAATGTTTCGCTGGGAGTTGGTAAATGGACTATTATTATGTCCATTATCTGTTTACTGTGGCATGTTATATTGTGATTATGATGAGGTCCAATGAAAGAAATGACAACATTTTGATAACAAAGAGCTGAAAAGGAGAAAATATCTCGACTCAGTGGACCATGGAAAAGGAATACATAGGAATATGTTTGGTCGACAGATAAAGTAGACAGTACAGGAAATGGAAACGGAACTGTTCGTTCAACTATTAATATCATGAAAAAGTATAAGCCAAAAGAGAGAAAAGCAATTTTCCCCTTTTCTCTTTACCCTTTGCTTTTTATTGGACGTGAAAAGCCAAGTGATTAACTTTATTGACCAAACGAGAGGAGACTCACTTTACCACCCACTTTAACTCACCGTGTTTGCATTACATTGCAATGTTACATCATTGAATTAGCCGAGAAACAAGAAGAAATTCATTCATCCATAAATCACTTTACACTGTTTCTACATCAAACCCATGAAGAGAAGAAGAGAAGAAGAGAAGAGAAAAAAGTTTCCTCCAGAAAAAAAAGTGAACCCAACCCACCCCAAGATTCACCCCCGAGTTAAGTATGTTACTAAGTGTGTGTATAATATTCATGAAAAGGAATCAACCATTGATTAATTATATCTTTTATTGAGCCTAAATGGAGTTGAGATAAAAACCAAGAAACTTGATTTATCCACAAAAGCAAAGCTCAAAGGATATCTGATTGTGACCTATAACATGAAAGTATAGTCTTAACCACAAATGTTGAGCTTCTTCCATGGCATGCTCAGAGTTCTGGTTGAAGACGAAAAAAAAGGTTACAGAATGTGTAACCTCCTTCAGAAGTCATTCCTTGCTATTGTCTCAATGGCCACTGAATCATCATGAACCTTCTCCTCCCACTTTTGTACTTTACGTTCAGCCATTCGGTTAACTCGCACTTTCCATCATTAATAAATCATTTCATTGCCTTTTGTCTTACCTTCTAGAAAAGGCCATTAATTGATCATTTTCAACAATCAGATTGCTTTCCTTGATGCACAATCAATGTTTAGTTTTTAAATGAATCTCCAATCGAACCATTTGCTTAACCATTTTCGTGAAAAGAAGAAAAAACTTGATTCTCTTCATGATCATGTTTACGCCTTTTGGTTATGTTAACTTGCAATTATAATTATTTCTTAAATGAAACAAATTGATTGAAATAAAGTGACTTGATAATTAAATTATAATTAATTGAACAAATGATGATCATTAAGGAGAATCAAGTTTTGCCCAAAAGTAACACCTTAACAAAGGCAAAGTTAATTTATCATCAAATTTGATAATCATTTTCATCTCTACACTTCAATCCATTTCTCACCCTTATTCAACCATATTTTATCCTCTTTGCAGGTTCAAAACTCCAAACCAGTAAACGTAAAAAGACATTTTTCTTACCTGAAACTGGTCGCTTTAGTGTTCAATGATAATACATCACTAGAACGATCATCATCATCTTACCTTAAGACAAAACCATTCATCAAGATTACACTTACCTTTAAATGAAACGTCTTAATTAGAAGGGAAAAGTTGACCTGCGCCAATGGCCATAAGAAGAAGAAGAAGAAGTAATTTAATTTATTGTAAATTAACATGTTAACTTGATTCACTGGATCACACCTCATAAAGGGAAGCATCATTTAAACTAGATTCTGGTTACAACTTGGAAAGCCTTGTAAGTGAAGTAAAAGATTGATCAACATAACTTCATGTTGATTTACAAACTATTTACAAATGAATGATAATTGCAATAAAAGCTATATTTGGCTGTTTAAAAGGCAATAACCAGCCAGGTAATTTATTGCTACAATTGTCTTTCAAGTGTTTACCAAACCAAGAATTGATTGTTAACCTTTTCAGCTTCTCTTGTTGTCCGTTTATAATTTTACAATGTTTATCAAAGAGTCTTGTTTACTGATCTTAAAGTATTATTAATAGCTCACCTTTATTATGCCTTTTGACAGGTTAAAGTTAAAGTTTCATTTTGACATGCAATCATTGATCATTAAGCAAAATATATCAATTTACATTTTACTAAAGAGAAGAAGAAGAAGAAGAAGAAGAAGAAGAATGTAATTACAATATCAAAGGCAATTACAATAATGCAATTGAGGCTAGTTCCGTATTGATAACAATGATAATAGAATGATGATGAAAAGGAAAATGGCGAGGATGATGGAGAAGATGATGATAATTATGACAATAATAACGTCAACAGAATCATCAAAAGGTAAAGAAGAGAAGATTTAATCAAATGTTTTCTCCAATTTCTTCCTTTTCTCAGACAATCATCATCTTCTCAATGAAAGAAACCTTTAATGTCTTCAATTTGGTCAAGATATACTTTACATGATTTACAAAAATGAAAATTAAATTGCATTAAAAGATTGACCAAATTGTTATCAATAGCGTGATGCTTTATTGTGTCTACACTTTCCCATGGTTTCAACTGTTCATCATTCCATGATCATCAAACTCTGAAAATACCTTTTCGCAGTTCAGGTTAACAACTATGAGAATCAAGATGATTGACTCAATTATATCGCCAAATTACCTTTATCAATGTAACAATGCGAAAGTAAACACAATTTTGGCAAAATATTAACATTGAAATTGACAATATTTTTCAACATTTTTGTAGCTCTGAATAGCAGTTAATTTGCTTCAATTGTCAACAGTAATTTGATTATGTGAACCCAAAACAGATCCTTTTAATATTATCACAAATTTTGAGGGAAAAATGCCTTTCAAATTCAATTAGCTGTTAATCACAATGTTTCAATTGATTGCTTTTATAACCAAATTGGACTCAATTTCCATTACAATGGTTAGTATATTAAATTGTTGTTAATGGCCTTAAATGGGATTAAATACAGATTTTGAGTTTACTTTTTTTTCCCTTCAATTTTGTTTCTCTTTAATCAAGTAAATTGTCATCAATTTTGCCAATTTCATTTCATTCAATAATTTATTCAATTGTCTCGCTGTGTCTTCACTCGTTTAATCGTTAACTTAATCATTGACTGATTTGTTTTGTGCCAGCTTTCCCTTAATAACAAACCAAACCTGTCATTAAACCTTCAAAGCATTTGTTGTTGTCAACCTTGAACTTGCCTTTGATTATCATGTTAATCATCATGAATAAGATTCTTGGAGTTTTTCATGAAGAAAAAGGTGAAATGCGATGGTCAAAGGTGATCTGAAGGGCAGCTTTAAAAGGGAATAAAAGTTTCGAAATGTAAATATCAGACATTTTCGATTTTTTCAGCTTATATCGTAGAGTAGAAAAATAATGAGACGAGTTTTCTTTTTTTTGCTAGTCCACTGTTTATGATATGTAAGCGCTTTTCACCACTTTGACTGTGTGCTTGAGTCACTGCATGGAGCCTGAAACTGATTCTAGCAGAAAACTTGAACGACTTGGAAGCACTTTTATTGATGATGATGGATTTGAAAAGGCGTTTTTGATAACTGAATATCATCGTTTGTAAGCTTCCGTGTTACATTCATTTTGTATTTATCAAAGTAGACACAATGTAAACAGAAAGAAAATGATATTCGCCATGAAAAGGTAAACATGAAATGTAATACACATGAACGTCGTGATTATCTGATAACGGGTTTTGATTGGCAAAAGTGGAAAGGTTAAGTTGAGAAATTAAAAAATGAGAAAAAAAGCATTTTTTGTTCAACAATGATATTTAGCTGATCCAATGATTCAGATGGATTGACTTGAACCTTTCTCACTCTTGTTCCTAATCAATTCAACTGAACATTTTCTAACCCGATTTCCATCGCGAGTGATTCCATTTCGATCAATTACTGCTGATTAATAGTGATATTTTTAACATGATTGATCTAATTCATATTCAATTAATTGAGAGAAGAAGAAGAAGAAAGAAAGAAGAAGAAAAAAACGATTCAATCTTTTCTTCGCCATCAATTTGTTATCCAGTCCAATCAATTGTCAAACATGTTACATTAAAATTGAAATGAAAAGTTACATGATGATGATCATGATGATCATTGGAACAATTATAGGGAACATTTGAGATAATTTTGATCGATTGAAGGGAAAAAAGAAACACTTTTCTCTGTATTTTTATTCAGAAAAAAATGTTGATCCTCTTCTTGATATTTCCTCCAATTGAATCTCATTTTACATTCATCAATGAGTTTCACTTCTTTTATACATAATATCAACTGATAATAATATTTATGTTTCCAGAATAATGGTGAATATTTTTCTTCCATACTTTTCTTCCTCTTCTTTTCCATAGTTTATTTGAATAATTCTGTCAACTGTTTTCATTCTGTTTCACTCATTCATATAACATGTACAATAATATGTGAAGAGATTCAACTTTACAATTCACTTAAAGTCACTTGACTTTTCATCACAATCACCATATAAACACTACTATACAACTAAAAATGTATTTATTATATTATGCCAAAAACATCATCATTATCATGTTGAGCATTTTTCCTTTTCTTCTTCAAAATAAGTCACTTTATCATGAAATGATAACCTAAACTTGTTCTCCAATTTACTTTCATTTTTCTTTCTCTTTCTTCATCTTCTCCTCATCTTTTCACTCTCGGCCAAATCGATCATCTATTTATGATCATATTTTGCCTCATCTTTACATCCAATCATATCCTGATTCTTCCGCTTCCAATGGATTTCACTTTAAAATACTTTTCCTTTTTGATAGCATTTTCAAGGAAATAAACTTGCTTTTTGACATCTTTTTATTTCACTTGTTCAGTTTAATCATAACACATGATTGGTCTTTTAAAAATTTACTCACAGAGAACAAGAATGGATTGCTTTATCATAATCTGGTGAAAAATGTTTCGCCAGTTCAACAGTATATCAACTTATCTCTCATTGAATTTGATGGAAGAAGAAGAAGAAGAAGAAGAAAAGAAGAGAAAAGTTGTGGTTTTACAGGCAAAAGTTAAGTTGATTCTGTGTGTGAAGATGATAAATGAGTTGTGAACACTTTAACCATTGATAATTTTTTATTCTTGCGCCTTTCAGTGAATAAAAATGTTTCTTAATCTTTACTTTGAAAGTCAGGAGAAGCCTGAAATTGTGCCACTTTTTAAATTATTAATTACATGTTTTAACAACAAATGTTTTATTCAAGTGTCAGAGTCAGTCAGTCAGTCTCAGATTATTAGCTGATAATTGACTTTAAAGGTTCCTATAGCAAAGCACAGTCAAATGGATAACACGTGTTGAGGCAACGCGCCATTTACTTATGTTTTATCAAGTACAGTTTCAATGAAACTAATTTGTTCCATTGTCCTGTTTACTCTATTCATGAACATGGATCAAGTAACAAGAGGAGTCGAACCATTGTTGACCTTTGCTTTGGTCAATATCAACATGCGTTCCATTAGCACAATAAATGATTCTATTGTGAATATCCTTTGGAAGCGTTATAGAGCATCACAAAGCATCATATCAATCATGAAATATCTAATAAATCACGATTTTATATAAATATTTTATTCTAATTGAAAGCTAATAATTTCGTATAAAAGTTGCTGTTGGTTCAAATATCAACTCTACTTCAATGTTACTTGAAGTTACCTTCTTCATGATTTTTCTTGATTTAAAAGTTAAAAGAAAAGATAATTTAAAATACAGAATTGGCCTTATATTTCAGACCGATTTTTGTCGAAATCATTAGATAGTTTATAAATTCTGTAATGGTTTTGATGTACAGCAAGGAAACGATTGATAATATAATAAAAAAGTGAAGAACAGGTTCCGTTCTGAGGAAAAAAGAAATGATACAAAACTCAATGATGAAAAGTGAAAGGAAATTGAATCAAGTTTCATTTCAATCTGAAGCATCTGACAAACAACGAGTTGCTCAAATGGAATTGTCACCAACACTACGAACAAGGTTGAAGCTTCTTTCAAGTATCAAAAACTGCAATCATGATGAGAATCCTGAAAAACGTTTATTGAAAAATTCGATTCAAGATTGATTTCTCAAAGTCCAGAGCACCATGGCTTCAGAGATCACCCAATCTAAATCCACTTGACTTCTACTCATGTGGTAATGTCTCGTAAACAAAAAGTTCAGTTCAATTTAAGAACTCGAACAAATTAATCAAGACTTTCTTCTAAATATTAAACTGAGTTGAACAGAGTCAATGGACTTTATTCATCCATTAATAGCGGACACTTCGAACATTAAATTAGTTTCCAAAATTTGCTCTTTAATTTGATACTAAATTTCCTTAAAGACCCATCGCTATGCCATAGCTATTCACACATCATTAGCTTCCTAGCATCGAGATGAACTGTTGTTTGATTGAGCCACTTAGAGCTTGAGCATTCATCATTGATATTAATGTCCGTTTCTATACTGACCAAGTTATGATTAGCTAACACTTGAGTCTCAATTAAATGGTTCTTTGATTAAATTATGTTAATTAAAGTGAAATTAGGAAAGGAAACAATTGATACTGAATAATAGGTTGACCCTTGAAGGAAGCGGAAAACTCTTGTTTCTTAATTGTTCATCTAATTCATGAGTCAATGGAATTGACGTTAATCCGTCAATGATAATCTGTCATCCAATGATCATGCAGAGATAAATTATCAGCTTTTCTTTTCTTTTTCTTCCATTGATGGCTTTTTGATTGATGAGAGGAATGGCGACTGATCGCAAGACAATTCACTTTATGGTCACTCACTTGTCAACAAGTAGATGCAGACTAATTATAATTGAATCCCATTTTCATTGTTTATTTATTGTCCTCATCAATTTCTTCCTATCAAATACAATAAATGAATGCTTTTTCCCTTTGACCAAGCAAAAGGATTTACTCATTTCCTTTTCCATCCTTAACTGTCCATGATGACCAGAAAATGTTGAATAAATGAAGACTCTGAATGACGATGTTTCACCATTATTAGCATTATCATTGACAGAAGAGGAAACAAGATTCCAAACAAGAGTGGGTGAAGTAATCGGAAAAATATCTTGTTTTATTCTCATTTTTCCTGTTCTCTTTCAATGAATTTATTCACATGATTTACTCCGACTTTCATATTAACATGGAAAAAAGAAGAAAACTGTTTCACTCAATGAAACCATTCGCATTACCATTGACCATTAGCTTTAAATCAATTTCGTTATCAAAGTGTTTCATTCCAATGGAAACAATCAGAACTTTAAAAGTTGAAAGAAAAACAATTTCTCTGTAAAAATCGATATTCCCTGATTTACCAAGGTGGAGCTTCACCCTTCTCACCATGATCAGAATTGGAATGGGCGGAGGAAAAGGAGGAAACTATGAAAATAAAAAATAAAAAGGAATCACAATTTGATTGTTTGATTGAAGAAGCAAGAAGAAGAAGAAAACAAATTTCATTTGAAACTAAATTGATTGAAAGTTATCAAAATGATTGCATATTACATTTCAATCTTTTTCAGTGTAATTGAACCAATTGAATAAATGAAGAAGAAGAAAATCTGACGATAACAGGCAATAAGATGATTGACCAAAATGTATTGGATAATGATGATGATAATGATAATAATGATGAGGAATAATGATAGTTGAACAAGTAAAGAAGGCAAAATGAAACTTGAATTGGCAATTAATTTTCAGTTTATTTTCTCTATTTAATCAATAAAGGCTATATAAACTATCTGATTCTGCCCTGATTTCGCCATCTTTTTCTTCTTTTTCTCTCTTCGTCTGAATCTTCATTGGAAAACAATCTTCAGCTATAGAGAGAAGTAACAATAGAAGAGCAAAAATTTGATAATAATCGGGTTTCATGTTGCTAGTTGGCCATGATTGATGGTTAAGAGTATAGTTTAATCAGACTGATGACCATCATTATCAACATCATGGATTTACATGGAAAGCATAATGGTGTTTATCAATTGATGTAATGCATCAGATAAATAGCATGATTACACTGATTATAATTATAGCTGATACTTTTAATTGCGTCAACATTTTTCATGTCAAATTGTCTCATCAAGAGAATTATTTGTCAACATTGGGAAGAAAGAAATTAAGCTCATATTTAAATGGATCAACATCAATCAAACCAAATTAAGGTAAGAAAAAAAGATGCCATTTTTGGCTGTTATTCAATGACAATTGAAAGGGCTCAAGGCGTGTCCAGATGCAACGGGTGAATATCAATTGAATCAACTTTAATTACGACGGAAGTAATCAATCGTTTTACGTTCAAATTGGTCAACTCTTTTCTCGATGTTAATCAATGTTAATTTCAATTTACAGTTGAAGGGGAAACCTGATCATGCCATTGATTCAGACTTGGATGAAATGCAATGCAAATTAGTCTTTCTTTATCACCTTGATTACCAATTATAATCATTTACAAATTGATCGAAACTCTATTAATAAGAATTAAACTTTTTTCTTGCAACCTTTTTCAACTCAAAACTATTGATGATTAAAAATGATAAATTAACTTCACTTGGGAAATCAGTAAATTGACATTAACAAGTAAAAGTATCATTAGTTTAATAGCAAATGAGAGTGAAAAGTTTCCTCTTCTGGTTGATGCGTAATAAGAGTTTCAACTTATTCCAATTGACGCTCATGTAATCATGATTGAACAATGTTTACTTTTGTTTATCAAAGTTTCTTCCAATGGAACTTGAGTTTTTTTTCTTCTTCTTCTTCCATGTTTTGGTTTATCAAATTGCAGTGAAACGTTAAGCATAATGTGATTTGGAAAAGGTCAGTAAAAATTGGATAAATCTCATGTTCCAAGTTTACAAGTAATGGCTTTCCATTGGCTAGCAATCAATTGCTCATGGGAAAAGCAAATGAAAGCAAAACAAATGCATTTTGAGTGAATTAAATTGCAATTTATTTGCAAATAAATTGAAATCAACAAACTGGAAGCGAAAAATGTTGACTCAAAGGAAAAGCCAAGCAAGACTTTTGAATAAGGCAAATTGATGGACATGAAAATGCGAACAACTTTGATTCTGTTTGGTCATTACCATTTACCTGTTCCATTTCCAAATGCAACAAGATAACTTATAATTTTACTTTTTTCCCCAGTAAAATTACAGTGTCACAATGGTCATCATTTAAGTGAAGCAACTAAATGTTTTCCCAGCTTCAGCAAAACCCTCTTTGTGCTCTTCGCTCTCAACCGACACTCTCTACTTGTTGCCTCTCACCTTTCATTGCTGTTCACTTTAGTTTACCGATAACATCGCAACATTTCCTTCCAAGGAATCATTATTTGTTTTCATTGAAAAATCTAAACACATTATTAGAGTTGCAAGAGTAAAGGTTGAATTGTTTGAAGAAGAAGAAGAAGAAGAAAAGCTTTCGTTTTATCGTTAATAATCAGCTTCAATTAGGAATTAATTGAAATCAATGATTCCATTTTGGGTCAGTTGATACTTTCTCAGGATAACTTCATCCGTTTAACCTGTCAACCTTTACTCTGATAACATTGATGAAGCTCTTGCTGTGATCCGAGGACAATGCATGAGACGATCATTTGAAGGGCAGCGAAATGATGAAAGAAAAGGTAAAAACAAAACTTAATGGTAATGATGAGATTATTCAGTAAAAAAAGAAGAACAAAAAAGGCATTTTTTCTTCTTCTCTGGCCTTTACTCTTTAAAGGCTAAAACGGGTAAATTTGCGTGAATAGATGGTGAAAAAAATGTTCAAATGAAGGTAAAAAAAGGAGGAAAAGAGACTGAAAATGTTGAGCCAAGTTTAGTCAAGTTTAAAATTGCTGTTCAAGTGTTTACTTGCAACTTACTCTTGTTGACAAAAAAACATTGTTATCAGTTTATTTTCACAGTCAAATAGTTGGTAACATCTTCAAACCTGGTTTTGTTGTCAGGTTTTCTTGACAAATGGTCAAAGTGTCACCTTTACTTGTTACAACTTCCCTTCCCATGTTACCATGCATATACACAGTATAAAGATATAATGATGTTTATCAAACTGTTTAAATTCATCTCATTATTGACTCTAAAATCATAATATCATTGACTTGTGAATGAGATAACAGAATGTTTCTCTTTTATTTTTGGTTTGGCGTTTGTGTTCGCTGGTCAATCATTAGTGAAATGGGCAACAGTTTGTTCAGGGTTAATGGTTGTTTACACTTGTTGACAGTCTTATATCATCCTCATTACCGATTGTTGAAAGTAGAAACAAAATTGAAACATTTTCCTGTCAAAACTGTCAATTTGAAAATGCTTCAATTATTATATCTTCTAATGGTTATTCATGATTCTCATGATCAACTTGATTACATTGTCCGATAAACACTTAAATATATACCTTTGCCTTCTCTAATTTCACCTTAATTGTTACATCAATCGATCATTAATTGACTCAAATTAAGGCAATGTTTCAAAGAGGAATTAATGAAGATGCAGATTATTTTCCTTTTGACTTTTATACACTTTTCTTTCTTCTTTTCCCATTTCAAGTTAAACGAGCCTTGAATTTAATTAGTTTTTTATATATTGTCAGATTACTTTGCTAATTTGACTTCCTAATTGTCTCATCATTATGTTTAAGTTGGTTGTCAGTGCGAACAGAAGAAGACACCAAATGATGGCTGAAACTCAATTTAGTATTATATGTTTATCAGAACTTTTCTGTTCCTTCTTCTTCTTTTTCTTGAAATGACCAAATGCTGGCCATTCACCAATCATAATGAAAACTAAATTAACAATTGAAAGTTTCACAGAGAGAGAAAATAATCACTGGAATGAATCATTATTTAAGACAAATTAACTTGAAACCTGATTGCTCTTGATTGTTGCTATTTAATGCACCTCAATTAGATTTAGCATTGAACAGAAACGAATTGCCTTCCAAGCAAATTGCCTCAAACATTTCAACAATCATCTTCTTCTCATCATTCAATTGGCCAGGTAACGTTTTCCTTCAAAACGACCATTTAAATGAATATCTTACACTTTGTTTTCCTTTTCTCATTTTGCTTCAACAAAAAAACGAATTTCAATTATTTACAAATTAACTTATAATTAATTATGATTTAATTTGTGCGCAACAAAAATGACAGTTATGAGGTCAATTAATTTACAATCAATTTTCATCACATCAAAAAGCCTTTGTAATTAAAGTCACTTTCAAAGTAAATGAGAAAAGTTGAATTAATGAATGACAATTGATTCGCAAAGTAAATGGTCAACGTTTTGTGTTCGCCAAGAAAAAAACCAAATCTTTGGATCAGATAAAGGTTGACCAATTGTGTGAAATGCAAATATTGGACAATTGCTTTTACTTCGATTCAACCAAAACTGGAAAAGTATCGTTTCTTTAAACAGTCTAAAAGTTCATTTTGTGACCCTTTCAACCAAACAATGCGATTCTCTTCGATTGTTTATTGTTTCATGTAAAGAGTAATAAACTCGTTTTATTGCGTTTCAACTAATAAGCTGATACTTGAGACGCTTCTTTTGTCACTATAGATGGACATTGAAAAGGTAAAATTGAATCAAGTTGCTTTGGTCTGTCAATTGCTGCCTTTAATTCCATTTGGAGTTTAATAAAGATAACAAACCTAATGGATAGTTTGGTCAAATGAGAGTTTATGAAGACAAAATTAAGCTGAAATTGGTAAATTCAGGGCCGGAAATTGTTCTAATATTAGAGGCGAAGAAGAAAAGAAAAGGTAAAATTGTTAAAGGTAAACCCATTACCACCAATTATATTGACACGCCATTGATTCCTTGATTGACTTTACACTCTGACCTTTACTGGCCTTTGGTCAACTGGCAAGAGAAGAGAGAGAGAAAAGGCAAAAAGAAAAGTTTGGTCAAAGTTGGCAACTACAAAATTATGTTTATTTGTGCTGATTGAAAGGTACCAATTAAGGTGTGAAATGTATATTACCATGTATACATTTATTACTATTACACATTGAACTTTATATTACTTTTTATTTTCTAGTTTAACAACTTAACCTCGGAATGCAAAACAGCAGTTACAAACAACAGAAGGCTTGCAAAAAAAGATATCCAAAGTTACCATGTTATTCACTTTTCTGGTTACTTTTTTTTCTCTCTCTTCTTGCCATTCCTTAATAGAGTTACCTGCGGTTGATGGACTCGATAAAAAGGCTCAACATTATTAGTTACTAGATTAGACCATCAATTTGCTTTTCACTGTTTTTCCATGTTGATCCATTGCCGATCATTTGGGTTACTCTGTAATTGAAGGCATTTGCTGTTGCCAGAATTGGAACACTTTAAAGCAAAGAAAACCTTTGACCCTTTAACAATAGCCTTTGACCACAGAGCTTTCCTGGGCTCAGTATTTTCATCAACAAATAAAAATCAAAGGTTTTGTTTCCAAATTCAAACAAAACTGCAAAATGAATTTGCAGAAACAAAAGTTGAGCAAATTCATGCTTATAATTAAGGTAACAATTGATTAGGAAACGTTAATGAAATGGGTTCAACTGGAAACCATAAAGTCAAGTGAAGTCCTGATCAACCAAGCCCAAAACGTTGATTCCCTTCTCATTGTTAACCGAAAGACGAAAATGAAGCAAACCTTAAATTAGTTAATCAAATAGTGTTTTACTATTTACCTTTAATTGGCATTTACAAAAGAGTCTATTTAATGCAATTAAACAAATTACTTGAAGGTATCAATTAGTTGATTAGTGAGCAATGGATGGAGACAGAAGGATGGAGAAGGGCTAAAAATTGAAATGAAACTGTAATTATTTTTGGTAAAACTGGATTTGTTGCAATAATTTAAATGTTTAATGATCAAGTCAAGTTAAACAAGAGACAACATTTGAAAACAAAAATGATCTGAACCGTGTTTTTTGTCTCATTGTCAAATGCCTTTTTGTTTGTACGTTTAAACCAAATTTACTTTCAGTTCCAGGCTACAAAACACACGATTGATAGCCTTTAAGAACGCAACAGCAAAAATGATTTTCTTTTCTACTTCTGTTTGGGTTGAGCCCACCTTGAACCAAAATCTTTCCGGTTCAATATGAAATGATTGGTCTTCTCATCAACCTGAACACCAACTGAACAGTCAACTTTCAATAATCAATAAGAGTGATAACCCTTAACCTGCCCTTTCAAGGTTAGTCTTTTTTTTGCGCTCGTCAAATGATCTACATTTGATGTTCATTCATGTTGTTGCTTATCATCAGTTTTTTGCCATTTTTTTGAAGGAAATGAATTATGGTGAGTCGCAGGACCACACATTGAGACTGTATTGACACTTGGCAAGATAAATCAACAAAATATATCACCACTTAAGCTCTTCACATCGACTGCACACTTGTTGATACACAATCATCTTTACCTTTCTTTTGTATTAGCCACTTGACTTGAAATAGACACACGCAAAGCCTTTACTAAACGCACTTTGTCCAATTGTTTTTGCTCAGCTTTTAATATCTCTGCGCTTTTAATTCAATTTTCAATGTAAAATGTAATTTATAGTCAAGTTTTGGAATATTTTTGAAGAAAATGAAACAATTTTCTTGAATATTTTGCGTAAAAACTGTCCATTAATAGTATATTTTGAGAAAAAAACAAATCCATGTTATTTTTGATAATATTTTCTCGAATTCAATATTTACTGTTTTCGCTTCATTTCAAAGCAGTTGCCATTATTAAAGACTCTTTTCATTTCGATCCATTTTAAACAGTATGAAAGCCAATTGGGACAAAAATTTATCATCAAAATGCATTTATTTATATTCAAATTGATCATTTTGTTTGCATGCAATCACGAGCACTTATCTTAAGAGTAAAGAATAAAAATAGAAATATTCTTGTTCATTCCAACTGATTGTTATTCATTGCATCTAAATTTGTCTTTCGATAAATGCTATGAAATTGGCGATTAAATAAATTTTTTGACTTTAAGCTATCGATGCCAGGAAAATGCATAATTCAATCACAACTCTTCCCTCTAAATTGTCAAAGTTGATTCAAATCAGGCACAATACTTGTTCCATTAGAACTTAGTAAAAATGAAATCATAAATTTATTCTTACAAGGAAAGTACTTTGGATGATTCGATTTTTTCGGCCTGATATTTTAGAGAAGGAAAAATGATGAGAAACGAATGAACATAGTTTATCATGTTTAAGCGTTTTCAGGTAACAAATGTAGCGTGGCAGTCAATAGAACTGCTTTTGTTGATATGATCAGCAAGCCAGGCGAAATGAAAAGTTGTTCAAAATACTGTTTTCGTCTGATCACAATAAACACTTATAGATTGATATTGTTAAACATTGATTTTTTTGATTGGAATCACTTGATGATAGCGTGATTCAAGTAAATAATCATTTCTCAGTATATTGTGAGAGCGATGCCTTAATTGAAATATTGACAGTTAATTTGAGTTTTTAAATGATACTTTCAAGCAATTTTACAATTTATACTTATTTCACTTTAATTGAGACAATCTCATCTTCTTCTTCCTCTAGTTTCGCCATTCCTCAACCTGTTTGTTGACTCTTCCCTCAACTTATGCAAAACGCAACCATTTAATTAACCATTCTGTTGAGGAGTGCTCAAGGCAAGTTCAGGATGAGAATCAGGATGAAAAGGAGAAGAGGCAGCAAATTCTTGCGGTTACTAATCATTTATAAACCGTTTTGTTGGCGAATCCCAAAAAATGATGTAAATTACTGTCGATTGAAAGGTTTTCATGTTCAAAGTTTGCCTTTTACCTGATAACCTGAAATTATTGGAAAACGAAGAATCTGATTTTGATATTGATTTTGCAATGAAATTATTACAATATCATGTTAATCACAATGTTTTACGTTGTACAATTGGCTTTTATCATTAGACAATTGGAAAGTTTCTTTTTTTTGGTAAAAGAATCAATTTTTAGCCGAAAAGTAGCATCAATCATAATTTGATTGCCTGCAATCATGAAAGACTGTCATCAATCACATTGCCTTAACACTTGGTTTTTCACTTAACTTTCATGTCCAAATCAAAGTAAAGGTTTATTTCATTTCTTAAATCATTAAAAAGCGCAAAAGGAAACATTGATTAAACTGATTTTTTGGAGTAAAAATTTGAAACAAAAAAGGTAATTAACAGTGAAACGGCGTGTTTGTTCAACTCCTTTGAGGGTTTAAAGAGCAATAAAGATGCCAAAGGAAGAAGTGATCCTCCAAATAACAGTTGATTTGTGATTATTTTTAGTGGTATAATAAATGATTGACCCTGTGATTAGTGGTTAACAATGAAAAGTAATTGTTAAAAGCTTATTTGACACATTTTTATTGTTCACTGTTATTTTAATGTATAAGCTGATGATGATGATCATCATAATCATTTAATGATGTGATCATGTTTGATAAGTCACTTTTTGGTTTTCAGTTTCATAATACAAAACCTTATGCGGAAGATGAAAGGAGAAGAAGGAAAATGATGATAAAAGGAGGAAAAGTGGGAGTTATTCATACTTAAAAATTGGTTGTATTATTGTTAATAGATTATGAAAGATGTTAAGAGGATTTGCTGCTTATTTTGATGCTCTTTACACAAAAGTGTTGACTGCGACTGTCAATACACTATTATGGTAACAATGTTGCCAAAGTGGCAAGAAGAAGATCACTTATCATCATCAACATCATCAACAACAACAATATTCTCTTGCATTTCACTTTCTTTTTTTTCTTCTTCTTCTCCTCACTTCTCATAGTTACTGGAATGGCCTTTGATCAGTAGCCATTTAGATTCACATTAGCGGAGTGCAGCCTCGAGTCTAGGGTCAACCTAATACAATAAGATGATGATATAACTGAACAAGAAGTGAACATATTGAAGTGAATATTATTTTAAAAATAGCCTTATCCTTGTCCCAGAAGGCAGTTAAATTGGATGCAAGACCACATCAATGGATCACTTTTAAGTGTATCAAAAAAAAGGGAAAACTCTTCATCTAATAAGCCTTCTTAATAGCTCTATTCAACTCTAATCTTTTCCTCTTCTCTTCACATTCAAAGATTGACAGAGGCATGTTTACATGAGAAGAGTTGCCTTCATGGATTAAAATTTAGATACAGTAAACATAATCAAAATGGTCTTTTCCTTTGGTTTCATCCTGAGTTACTACTTTAATCTCGAGATTGCACATCATGATGATAATGTTCACTGACACGCGCCCAGAGACACTCTTTACCTTTGCCGTTGCTTCAGCAACAGCCAATGGAAGCAATTTTGCTCACTTAACTAATCATCATCAAAGTTTACATGTTTACTTGGGACACGCTTTCAATGTGTTAACACAGTTGTAATTGGATAAAGAAGTAATGAAGATGAAAACAGATTTGGCTGAAAGTTTTAAACAAACATTTAAAAGCATTACAAACGGCCATCTATTTAGACTCGACCAATTACTAAGTATTAAGATGAATGAAAATATTGGGTTAAATGTCTGAATCACTAATTGAATGAAACCAAATCTTTAAAAAAGTTCACTTTTAAACACACAAAAAGCTTTTAAGCTAAACCTTTCCAAGCAAAACTTGTCTCATTCTTCTCATCTTCATCTGAATCATTTCCATGATCAAGCTGACCTAACTATAGCACAACCGACCTAACATTAACCTGTACAATTGTCTAACCTTTTTTTCATGTAAATTGAACGATTTTCAACTCTAGAGCTTCTGAAGATTTTCGCATTGAATTCCATGTTTATCAAGTTAAAAAACGTGAAAACAAATAAGCAAATATGGATTTGAATTTAACGAGTTAAACCTCTAGTCTTAAAAAGATTATCTTTAAATAATCTTCTGTGGCGAACTGAGGTTAGACTATTTACAAAATGATTCAAGTTGAGTTGCTAAAAAACGATTCCTAATGCTTCCAATGGTTTCTAATGCTAAAAGATTGAAGAAAAGACTAAAACCAAAAACAAAACCTAAGCTTGCAAATGAAGTGAATGAACAAGAGTAAACTCAATTGAAATGTTAAGTGTAACCACCCTCACCTCCTCCCACCATTCAAATCTCAATTACCTTATACTTTTATTGTTAAAATATTTACATAGATAAATACACAGGAAAAAATGATTATTAAGCTAATCGTAGTTTCACTTTTTTTTTATCAAATCATCAATCATGCTTGATAATGGAAGCAAATGATAATCATAAATGAAACAATTAATAAAGGATAAAAAGGTTGGGTTGAAAGGAAGGAGAAGTTGAATGAAATAAATAATGACTTTTTTTATTCGTAAAGATTTATCTTAAAATTAAATAGTCCAATCAATTGTTCAATTTATTCAGTGAATACACAAAACCAATGTCAACTAAATGTTTATTTTAACTTTTTTTTTCATTCAATCTAAATCTACTTTAATTGTTGACTTTGGATTAACATTTAACTCGACAGATGAATTGCACTTTAACTTGCAAAATATTGGAAAGCAATTATTGAACAATTGCTGCAAGTGAAAGTCCAGGAATAGAAGTAGGAAGAAGAAGGAAATTAAAAGTTGAATTGAGGTGTGATTCAGTTAATTAGTGAAACATTAACTGTCAATTGATTGTGCTAAGTGATTAAAGCTTTGCATGACTTGACTTTACAAACAGAATGATGAAAAGTAAACGCAGATACAAGATGAACGCTCATTTGATTGGAAAAGATGAATTGTAAGAAAAAGTTGATTTGCATTAACCTCAAGTTACGATTGATGAGATTATGATTATTCCATGAATAATTGCTGTTCAATGAGCAGCTAACTAACAGAATGAACTGAATAAATGATGAAAAGGCAAACTTCGATTAACTGTTCAATTGATAATGAAAACTAACCAAAAAATCGGTAAAAGCATATTAATATATTCCATTGGATTTTGCATCAATTTATCGTTTCTTTTGGCAACACTGATTGTTGCTTTTAACGGTTTAAGTAAAGCCATCAAAGTGGCAACACTTTACTTGATTGTCACGTTCAGGATGAAAACTCAGCCTAATTCAATGAAATATAGTTAACTGCAAATGAAAGCGTTTACATTATTAATATCAATTGATTCACTAACCTCGAGCCTTTACATTACTTTGTAACTCTTTTCTGTGTGTTCCCTTCAACTTGGATAAACTATTCAGTTAATGAACACAGTTTCAGCTAATTTCTCACGGTAAACAGCATTTCAAGTATCAACTAATTTTGTGGTTAATCACGAATCATTTTACGAATAGTAATGCCAATTATAATGGAAAAGGTAATTTCATAATTGATGATTTACCTTTAAATTGTCTAGTTATTTTCAATAAAACAAAGTCACTTTTTGCTTTTCTTTTTTTTCTCTTCTCTCTTCATTTCATTATTCTTCTGTTTGATTCATCAATGATCATGGTAATGACTTGATGATTTACATTTAATCGCTTTTCTTTTTCAAGAGAAAACCATTTTCTTTCTTCTTCTTCACCTTAACTGCAACAATAATTGAACTGTTCATGGTTAGAGTAATGATTGTTGAAACAACAAATGCAAATTACTTTTTGCCTTTCATCAACTATTCATAACCAGAGTGATAAATGCAAGCAAAAAGTGTTGCTTCATTTAAAATCGATACTGTCTCCTCCCATGTCATCTGAAATTCACTCCCAGTAAACTTTTGTAACACATTATCATATCAACTTTTCTCCGCCCAGATTCGATTAAAAGTTTCATTTTATTCCATGAAGAAAAGTTCGCAAAGAGTTTCGACTTAAACTGAATAATTGAGGCTTGTTATGAGAAGAAGAAGAAGAAAAAAAAATTGTTCTTCATCTTCATGATCATGAATTAATTGGTTGAAAGTGAATAACTTTCCAGTTAATTTGTTTATTCTTTAACCTCGTACAATTTCATGATTAAATTGGAAGAAAATTTGACAGAGAAAAAAGTGAGCAAAAAATTAATTTCCAATTGTTGAAAGCTGGCAGAAATGTAATGAATGGAAGAAGAAGAGAAATGAATAGTTTTGATTTGGCCTGAAGCAAGTGACTATCTTTCAATTGCTTCCTACTTTACTTACCTAGTAGCGAATCTCATGATAATAATCGTAATCTCCTCATAATTATCATCATTATCATGATTATTGAAAAAAAAACCTCAACTAAATTTGCGTAAACATTCTCACGGCTTGTTCAACGGCTCACAAGTTAAACTTTAAATTACACCTAATTTGCGGTTCTAAGTTATTCTTTACCTGTTGCAATGAAATAGAGTTTTTTGATGAGATAAACTGAACTGTGAAGGAAAAGGGAGTTGAAGAAAGTGATCTTAAGGATGATCCCAAATTAAGGTCATTTGCACCTCGCAATGATTCTGCCCATTATTTTGCTTCTGTTTGGCTTGTTGTTTGCAAATAAAGCCAATTACTGGTTGCAGATCTCATGATGAGTTACACCAAACAGAATCTCACGGAAACACGCCATCATCATGCAATCCAGATTATGTATAAATCAATCTCACCAAGAAAACTACATTGTCTGTTGTGATAATAAAAGCTTCATTGATGATGATAATACATAATAATTATTATCAAAAGTGATTCTTTTCATTTTCAAAGTTATCATTTGCGCGTAACTACAGAAGCTTCTTTTGCTTCTTTACTTAGCCAACCCATGCTTTTGCCACCTCTTCACGACCCTCTTTAGCCCGTAATATAATATCATTATACATCATTTATAGTTGCCTTTCTCAATTAGGCTCAAGTACAATGAGTAAATTGGTGTTCAATTTTTAGCCAAACATAAATGATTACAAGAAAATTTGGTCAACTTTTGCTTCAGTCCTTTAAGAAGAGTACAAAAAGTGCCAATTATTATCATTATTGTAATTGCGTGAGCTTCATGTTCAACAAGATCAATCTTGTATCAATGTTTGAACTGCACGCAACACTTGCTCCGAATCAGCGTTTTGTCCTTTTGCTACTTTCGCTGTTTGTCTGCAAAACCAAGGCAAACATTTGCATCGTTTGAAAAGGAAAACAATTTGTTCGCCTTTCGTCTTTCGATTTCGTCTTGTCCTGCTGTAATTAGTTTCTATCAACCATTTGGATCGTTTAAAAAGAATGACAATTTTTCTATTTTTTTTTCATTTTTTCGTCTTTTGATTTGGGTTGAAATGCTGTAAATCTGATGATCAGTAATCGTATATTTTTCAACTTGTAAACACATTTTATCTGGTTGAGCGTAAAATTTCTCATGAATTTTGATCAAACAAAAAGCAAGAATAAAGTTGGAATGGATGGAATAATTCGAGGAAAAAGTGGAATTACATGGGCAACGGAGTTGCTCAACCGATTCCTTTGCTTGGAACCAATTACCAGGCAATAAACAGATAATTTAATGCGTAAATTAATGAGAAAGATGATTACTATTGGAAGGAAAAGAAGGACAAGAGTAACATCTCATGGGATAATCAGTATAAATTGGATCAACTAATGTTCACAAGGAGCAAGTTGAATGGATTGAAATGTCAAGTAAATATTGTCAGCGAAATGATGATAATTATCAACTCCTTTGAGCCCAAGTTAACCCGATAAAATTACCATTTTAATGTAGAAAGGCATTAATGTCCAAATAGGTTCGATTAGAGGAAAAACAGAATTTCGTTTTTATAGAGAAAACCAGAAGCACATTAATCATTACACATTACATTATATCATTTTGATCAACACCAAAAGAGGAGCAAAACAATATTCATGACAACAACCTTTATCATTGTATTTGCACATTAATGAAACGGTCAAGATTCCGAGACCAAATCAAAGTGTAACATGGAATGTGAAGAGAAGAGAAAAAAAGAGAATCTCAATTTTGAGCAACAAAATATTCTTTATGATTGACTGGCTATAAATTTATTCTCATCACTTGAATGTTATTTTTATATGTTATAATCAAGTTACTTTGAGAAGGAAAAAAGTAGTTGATTGAAACGATTAATGTTGCAAGTTGTTTAATCTTGAAACTCTTTTCATGTAAAAAGTGACCAACACTTTTTTCCATTCGCCAATAATTATATGCTTAAAAAATGTCATGAGTCCATCAATTGATAGTTGTATCATGAGTGGAATCAATTATGATGAACCAGTCATCCATAACAGATAAGATTCACACAAGGGTGAGAAAAGGCATGTTGCTCCATGTTCAGGGTTTAATATCATGAACTGGAAGAAGAAGAAAAAATGATGACAGGAAAAGTTATTTTCTTGATTTATCAGAAGAAATCAATTTCACAAGTTGTTCGCCATCAATGATTAATAATCTGCATTAAATCGACAGGTAAAGTTGAAAATATCATTTCACCCAACAGTTTCAACCTGTTATTTTGAATCAACAAAAAAATAAACGATAACCTGATATCAATCGTTATTAAAGTTTATTGAGTTCCCCAAGATGAGATTCAAATCGAACCAGTTGCTCAAATTATATTGAACAAATTGACTCAAGTTGATGCCTGAGTTTGCCTGAAACTGCACTCATTTGGAAATGATGAAAATCGCAAGACAAAATGATTTACAAATACTGAAGCGACAGAATGTTGGCATCAATTTAAAATTTCCCAGTTTCTATGCGAAAGATTATTCAAGAATATAAATTGTCAGGTAAATGTTGATCATTGCAGTTCTTAATGTGCTTAAGCATTTTTGTTGTGCAAATGAATGTAAATCTTTTCAGTTTTTTCCTAGTAAATATCATTATGCAAAAGTCTTAGGTCTATAAATGGCCGAAAATGTCATTACTGTCCATTGATTCTGTCGGTGAAGTTTCTTTATCTGAAAGTATCGTTGAAAGAGGAGCACTAATCAATTGAGCTAATTTTTACCGACTGATGGCCAATCAAATGAATGAATAACTGGCAAGGACATTTTGTTAGTCCATGAAATGAACAGCGCGCAACCAAAGTGAAAACAAAAAGAAACATTTGCCGAACATTCTTGTCCTAATGAAAAACTTGAAACTTTATTGGTTTACCGACTTTGTCTAAAGCCTTTGGCTGAATGTTTCACCAGCCAATAAGATGATTCTTGAACTTTACATTTGCTAAATACTTTTTCACTATTCTGGTTATAAATTATACCAATGCTTTCACAACCCTTTCTCAGCTCATTGTGACAATTTATCTTGAACAATATCTTTCAATGTTGATAGTTATTGCCAGGATTGATGAACATTGGAGACTCGCAAAGATAATGGAAAGCTTTATGGAAAGGAAGCCAAGGAAACAAGAGAAACCTATAGAATGAAGACGAAGCAAGAAAAGGAAAGTTCAGGTGAAAGTAATATTAACCAGGAGCTAATTGAGGTTAACCACGACGTTAACAAGAAGCCTCATGTCGATTGTTATTGCCCTCCATGACTAATTGATGACCACCCTGTTGTTAGAAGAGAAATTATTAAAGTAGAAAAAAAAAGACAAAAGAAAGAAAATTGTTCTTCTTTTCCTTGCAACAACATAAAGAATTCATTTTTTGCCTGGAAAACCTTCAAATTGTAGTTTAAGGGTTGAGAAAAGATGATCAACAATATTATAAGAAATTGTACATTAATTTAGTAAATTAGCCTAACACTCTCATGATGGTGACTTTACTTGATGAAGATGGATCGATGAAAGAGGAAGAGCAAAGAGTTGAATTTACCTTCTAATAGAGAAGGCGTAATCTCTTTAAAAAGTAACACAATTTTTGCACTTTTTTTCTATTCTCTTCCAAATTAATCATTTTCTTCCCATTTTCAACCTTATTTTTTCCCTTCTCATCCAACAATCGACCCAATTTGTATTACCTTTAATAGGAAAGAAGAAGAAGAGCGAAAGAAATGATTACCTTTTGAGACTTTGCGCTCAGCTACTTTGTAATAGCCTTTAAACTTGAACTTGAAATGATACAAATTACTTTCTACTGTTGCTACTGGTTCAGCATGTCATCAATACAGACAATTATCATCTAGAGAAAAGAGAAAAAGATTTTTTCATGATAAATCAAAAGTCGAACACAGCAAACAAAAGAAAATGGTAAATTACTAATTCGCCCTTTAAACTGATCAATGCACATACAAGTATCCCGTTGGCCTTTTGTCTTCTCGAGACAATCTCTCTGCTTCTCCTCTCTTCTTCGAGCAACTTTAAATTTACCAACACAATCATCATCATCAGCATCATCATCAACTGAACAATAGTCAACATCTAACCACACAACAGAATACAATGTAAATCTTTAGCCATTTTAATTTCCGTCTATTGTCAGTCGCTCTTTTTAACTCACAATTTACTCCTTTCCTTCACTCTTAACCCATCATATTACCTACTCATCATCATCATCTTTTTGCCATCTACTTCATCTTAATTTAATTCATTTTTAAACGGAAACTCTGTAAACGCTTGGTGATTCCAATCTTTTGCCTAAAAACCATTTTCGCATTCATTTTGACTTTAAATTTGAGCAAAAAGACTGAGAACAACAAAAGAAATTAAATTGTTAAGTTTAGTTACAAAATGGTTAACAATGAATGTTGATGATGGTGAGTCAATAGTTACAGGAAATAAACATTAACGACTTGAAGATGATCAAGAATCATGGCGAAGATGAAAGAGAGAGAGAGAGAGAGAAGAATAAAAATTGATAGAAAAATGAACAACACAATTAAATATGAAGAAGCAAACAATTTAAAGCAACAATAACGATTAACAGTTGAGCTAATATTAGCTAATATTGAGTCGATTATTTTACGCAAAGCTGAATGCAAATGACACTCAAGATGAACGCCTTCCTCATCCCTTCGCCCTCAAGATTATGAACACTTAAAGACTAAATAATCGTCAATAATTTATGCCAAAAGAAAGGCTCAAAGTTAATTCCAAGTCAAACATAATGCAAACAATTGAACCCAAAATGAAGTCTCCAAACACCAAATAAAAGCCACAAAAAAGCAACTCCAACCCAAACCATTGACAATGTTTTTTTTATTTTAATTTGATGAATTTTTGACACAGCAATTGTCACTGTTATCAACACAAAAAGAGTGACTTTGTTATTCTGATAAATCGCGTCTTCCATTATTTATATTTGTTTCAATGAACAATGAAAATTATTGTTTAAAAATTATTTCTTTTGTTCATTTCTTTCCTTTTTTTCAATTCAACCTTTTTTTTATTTCTGTTCAGCCTTTAGATCTGTTATAAGGATCATTATACAATAAACTGTGAGGTGATGAAAATAAATGAGGATAAAATTGAATAATAATGATAATCATGGTGATAATAAATTACTGTGTAGTTAAGAGCACTTGTTCAAACAAATTTTGTTCGCTTCAACATTCGTCTCTCGATATGCTTAATTGTTCAAAGCAATTGTTCGCGATTCACCTTAATATGTACCTTAATTGTATTGTAAAGGTTTCCTTTCATTCCCTTTCCCTTTACCTGAACAATGATGAAAACTTGAATCTTTTTTGATGTTCGTTCAAAATTGCTGTTAATTTGAAACTTTTCATAATATTAATAATCGCAATCATTTATAATTTAAACCATTTATTTGAGAATGAGAAAAGCTCATGAAATGTTGAAATTTGCTTTTGCCAAATTTCATGATTAATTATGATTGAAATGGCAAATATTAATTATTTATCCAAATTATGATATTAATAATTAAAAAGTGTAATTAACTTTTATTGTCAACATTTAATTACGGTTTGGATTGTTGATTAAATGGAAAGGTAAAGTATCGAGAAACAATCGAATGTAATCTAATTTTAACTTTAAATGACAATAACAATTAAATGTAATTTAATTTTTAATTAATGGCAATAATGATGGAAAACATTGAAGACTTTTTTTTATTCTTTTACTTATTCCAATTATCTTTAATATTGATTAGTTTCTGTTTCACTTTCTCATCAACTTAATTTACTTTAATTAACCTGATCGATGAAAGGAAAATGTTTTTAGTAATTTACTCAATCGATAATTGTCTTAACATTGATTAATATATAGAAGGATAAATCACAATCAGATCAACTAGGAAGAGAAAAAGGTTAAACTATTGCATTTGAAATGAGTTTAATTAAGGAGTATTGATACAAAATCTGACTTGGAGTTGAGGATAAGGACATTGTGGGTTTGTAGGGCATTAAAACTGAGTCCATTAAAGACTTTTATGATCAGTAGGTTTCGAGAAAATGGAACTTTCAATGTCTCTTCAAACCCAAAAGTGCTTACTCTTAACTCGAGGTTAGATTTTGTATCGATACTCCTTTTAAAATGTTTATTTGACTTTAGCGATGTAATCCTTTTGGCCGAGAAAAAGGCTCATCAAGGGTTACTTTTGTTACACAGATATTAATGTCTTGTCCAGTGTCATTCAAGTTTAACTTGATTTACCTTTTTTTTGTCGCATCATCTTTTGTTTTGCTTCCTTCAGTTCAAGTTCAGGTGAAATCGGCATTTTCAACTCTTTCTTTTCTTCCTTTTCTCTTTCTATCTTCTCTCTCTTCCTTCCTTTCTTATCTTCTATCTTTACCTTTATACCTTTACCTTTTAAAGCTCCCAAGAGGAGAGCAATAAAAACGATTTCTAGTTAAACTTGTAACCAAAAATTAACCGCAATCATTAACGGCTAATTACTTTATTGCCATAACCTTTTGCTTTTGGCTTTTATTCACACAACCAAACATCATCATTCTTTTTGTTAACATTTTTACGATTTTCTTTTAAACTCATCATTTCCTAAATGATTAATTGTCTTGAATAAATCATGAAATTTAAATAAGAATGTGTAAAAAATGTGACTTTCGAGTTGAAAGTTGAAACTCTGTTGAGACATAAAACTGAGTCCATTAGTAACATTAATGGCATTAAAAAGTTTCTCCGATCGACAGTTTTCGTGAAAATTGAAACTTCGATCGCCTCTTGTTCAATTATGGAAACAGAAAGTGACTCTTCACTCGAAAGTCAGATTTGTACACATTCTCCTTGCAATTAAATAAACAGTTTGTTTTAATTTAACAGTTGATAGTTTATTACGAGCACAAATTGTTTATGGTGTCAGTGGCCTTGCGGTGGATCACCTGATGAGGATGAAGGTGAAAATGATTGGGCTTGATGAGGAGATGATAACAAGTTGGGGTAAAGGGTTGGGGGTATAAAAGCTGCCTGGCGATAGTAAATCTCGAAGGGTAACGTTTGTTGCGGCAAAATGTTCGTTATTCGGTTCATCCAATTTGGATTCGTTTCAAACATTCGCTTAACAGCAGCGTAATTACCGGCCTCAGCTAACAGTTCTAAGCCAACGGCTGTTTGTCTCTTCCATTTCGTTCGTCTATTTTGATACCAAGTCTTGACCTGAGTATCACTCAAATTTAATTTAGCTGCTAATTCCATTCGATCTTGTACACTTAGATACTTGGACCGCTCGAAACTCTTCTCCAAAGTCTAATGATGAAACAAATGTTTTTTTATTAACTTCACTATTCGAGCTCAGAGTTAAAGGATGAGGAAAAGCTAAGGTGATTGGAGCAAAAAAGACTTACTTGAAGTTGATGGTCAGTAAAGGCTGTCCTTGCCTTCCTTTGCTTTTTTTGAACTTTTATTTCTACTTTTTGCTCGTTTTCATCATAATCCGAGAATTCATTTTCCTCATCAGATTCTAGAGTTGATTGGTTTTGATGAAGTTGATAGTGGTGTTGGTGAAGAGGATGGTGAGGGTGAAGTGGGTGATGAGCATGAGGATGGTAAAGATGATGGGGAGGATGAGGAAATCCACTGAGAATGTCTTTAATAAAAAACGAAGAGACGTTTGATGAAGATAAATTTGGTGATGCGGCAACATTTGATGGCGGTGAGTTTGATGAGGATGAGGTTGGTATTCCTGGTGGCTGAGGTTTCACTGATACTTTTGCTGGTGGCGATGAAGAAGAAGATGATGATGATGAGACTGAAGTGTTCGATGAAGAGGGTGATGTGGATGTTGATGTTGACGGTGAGGATGAGGTTGATGTGGAGGTGAGTGTTGTCGCTGTTGGCGGAGTTGTTGCAATTTCTTTTTTAACCTGACACTCATTTGAAGTGGACATTGTTAGTTTTTTTGTTGAATTGATGAAAGTTGGAAACGGTATGGTTACAGTCATCCTTTCAAACAAAACTGAAAAGAGACTAGAAAATAGAAAGCGACTAAAAAGAGACTTGAGAAGGCGTCTCCAGCTTCCTTCACTCCTCTTCATCTCTTCCAATCCCACCTTTTATTATTATTATTAACCAACTTGTTATTAATACAAGGTGTAAAGATTTGGCAAAGGCGGGCTCAAAAGTGCGCATGAAAGAGCAGTTATGATTGCGAGTCCGCTTAAGATCAACTCGGAAGAGACAAAGGTTAAACTATTGCATTCGAAAGGATATTAATTAATTTTAAAATGTTTATTTGACTTTCACGATGTAATCCTTTTGGCCGAGAAAAAGGCTCATCAAGGGAACGGGTTACTTTTGTAACATAAATATTAATCTCTTGTCGAGTCTCATTCAAGTTTAACTTGATTTACCTTTTTTTGTCGCATCATCTTTTGTTTTGCTTCCTTCAGTTCAAGTTCAGGTGAAATCGGCATTTTCAACTCTTTCTTTTCTTCCTTTTCTCTTTCTCTCTTCTCTCTCTTCCTTCCTTTCTTATCTTCTATCTTCTATCTTTACCTTTATACCTTTACCTTTTAAAGCTCCCAAGAGGTGAGCAATAAAAAACGATTTCTAGTTAAACTTGTAACCAAAAATTAACCGCAATCATTAACGGCTAATTACTTTATTGCCATAACCTTTTGCTTTTGGCTTTTATTCACACAACCAAACATCATCATTCTTTTTGTTAACATTTTTACGATTTTCTTTAAACTCATCATTTCCTAAATGATTAATTGTCTTGAATAAATCATAACCATCACCAGCGATAATCTTCACCATTCCATAATTATATTTGATTATAAGTAACTGCAAATTTGCAAACAATCTGATCTGCAAACAGCAATCTTTCAGGTTTCAAAGGTTTCATTCTTCATACCATATTAATTAACAATCAATTTGGTTGAAAATATTGAAAGTGTATCGCGATTAATGTCAATTAACCGTAAAGATAAACCAATTAATAACTGTTTAATATATAATTAAAGATTTAACAACAATCCAAATTGTTTCCTATTGCAAGGTTCATTGAATTGGCATATTGACATTATTCAGTAAAATTATAAAAAAGCTGAATGAGAAAGTTTGATCAATTTGCATTGATTGGCTCTTTGTTGTTTCATAAACTAAAGGTGAATGAAATGAGAATTCCTTCATGAGAATTTGGTTCCTTCAATATCAAATTATTCATTGAAATTTCATGCTACAATTAGCATTGAATTACTGTGATTCAATGTTTCATAGGAGCGTCTCAATGGACAAGGCGCCATCTATTGGTCTACTTATAAACATTAGACTGAAATAACTGAATAATTTTCATCACTCGATTATAAATTAATTGATATAAATTAGATGAAAAAAATGTGGCCTTTAGGGTCTGCGAAGTAAGCAGAGTGCCTTCCTAAAGGTCTTGTGTGTTCCGTCCTTGTCAAGGGGAGTGCTAAACATCTCTCCTTCCATACAACACAATCCATTAAATGGGTTTTGCTTGTAATATGTTGAGTGGAAATACTTGCGATCCAAAAGAAACGTCTTTATGGTTAATTTCATCTTCTTGATAATGCTATAACAAAAATAAATTGACAATTTGTTAAATTGATTTTATTTTAGTAAAATGGCTCTTTCTTTCTGATCAAAATTTCATAGAAATTTATGCAATTTGACTATTTGAAAAATGTTCACATTACCTAAAAGTGCTTTATTGCATTTTTATATCTTTTTTTGAGGAAAAAACAATTCTATTGATTTGAACTTGTGGTTCTAAGTTTACTGTTATATTGATGAGTGTGATCTGATTGTCAACATTATGGAAATTATGGATACAATAAATTTTTTATCAAATCGATACAGACGAATTAAATACAGATATAAATATATAGGAATTATAAACAATATTCTAATCATCATCACCATCCTCTGCATAATCTTTTTTACGTCCAAATTGTTTATTCCATTCGATGTAATTGGTCAAATCAGATGGGGCAACAGTAGCCTTAACTGTGTCCAGTGCGGCAGTAAAGTCTACGTAAGTAATGGGTGGAAGAGACTCTTTAGTTTCATATTTTTCTAAATCAGGCATCACTCGCCTTATCGGACCGTAAGCAGCTTCTCGGCACAAACAACAAATATCAGCTCCAGAGTAGCCTTTGGTTTGTTCGCAAAGTTCGTTTAGTTCCCTTTCATTCAATGTATGTTTTTCAGCAGCGATAAGTCTTCTGATTAAATCACAGCGAGCCTGCTTGTTTGGAAGTGGAATATAAAGTCTGCTATTAAACCGCCGCCTTGCAGCTTCATCTAGTTCATGGGGACGATTGGTGGCTCCAATCACAAGTAACCTTTCTTCATGGTCAGTAGTAAGACCATCAAATTGAACTAAAAATTCAGTCTTTAATCGACGAGAAGATTCGTGTTCTGAGTCGTTTCGTTGAGTTAAAAGAGAATCAATCTCATCAATGAATATAACTGCTGGTTGCTTGATTCTAGCTATGGCAAATAACGCTCTGACCATTTTTTCACCTTCGCCAATCCATTTGGAAGTTAAAGAAGATGCAGAAATAGAAAAGAAGGTTGATCGTGATTGACTTGCTATACATTTTCCTATCAATGTTTTACCGGTACCAGGAGGACCAAACAATAGAATTCCTTTAGATGGAGCGCGAAGACCTACGAACAGCTGGGGTTTAAGCATGGGTAATATAACAATTTCACGGATACTCTCTTTAGCAGATTTTAGCCCTGCAATGTCAGACCAATCAACGCCCTGGCCATCAGTTCTTTCGATTATCTCGTTTAGTATCCGATCGACTATTTTGGCATCCAAATTTTTCGCTTTTGGATGCTGTAATATCTCCTCAACCTCTTTTGAAACTTCTCCTTCATTATCATCATCAGTTCTTTTAGCTTTCTGAGAGCTAGTGGAGCTGGTAATTTTTTGTGAGCTTTGGACCTTTTTGCATGGCTGCACAAACGGTTTAACAACAGCAGGTAACTTATTAGCTAAGAAATCTGAACGCACGGTATCCTTTGGTACTACTTCAACTTCATTATCACCTTCACCATCAGACTCATCTGTTCGATGTCGTTTATTGCTGTTTTTATTCGTTCTCTTGAATAAAGGATGACTGGACCAGTTTTCATAATTCTTTTTCTGCTTGTGGTTCTTCAGCAACATTTGCCGAGCGGTGTAAAAATTACCGGTCGAGTTATTTTTTTCCATTAGAGGTGATCCCGACATTAAAATCAATTGATTATGATTTTAGTAAATGAAATAACAAAGTCACATTAATAACTAAAACAAAAACAATTGAACAAAGGATAAATTAAACTCAATTGGCCCTCCAAAAAAGCGTTATTTTAACATAGATTCATGTTGAAATAGCAATTATGAATTCTTTCATCAAAGTTTAAGTAAGGCAGCGCCATCTTTACGGAGAAGCTAAATAAGATTTTGATTTTGAAAACACATGTTTTACACATTGACGTGATATTTGTTTACTATCAAACTTTCTTAATTTAATAGTATTTATTTTTCGTAATTTATTATTTTGTAAATGGGTTTTGGACGAGGTGGAAGTGGTTTTGGCCGCGGCGGCGGTGGTCGTGGACGTGGAGGAGGATTTGGCCGCGGAGGAGGACGTGGCGGAGGTAGAGGTGGTTTTGGTCGACAAGACCCGAATGAACCTCCAGAATCTGTTACAGAGTTCGGATTTTACACTCACCCATGTCAATCACAATTGGTTGTTAAAGCAACTTCCCAAGATGTGCCATACTTTAACGCTCCAGTTTTTCTTGAAAACAAAGAAATGATTGGTAAAGTAGATGAAATATTTGGACCCATCAAGGATTATTCTGTATCAGTGTCTTTATCGGACAAATTCAAAGCAAATTCATTTCCAATTAACCAGAAAGTGTTTATTGACCCTAACAAGCTTTTGCCACTTTCAAGATTCTTACCTAAACCTGTGGACAATAAGATAATAAAAAAGAAGAAGTCTGCTGGTGGACGAGGAGGTGGAGATCGCGGTGGCGGCGGTTTCGGTAGAGGAGGCCGTGGTGGAGGCTTTGGTCGCGGTGGTGGCGGCGGGGGAGGATTTGGCCGCGGTGGCGGTGGCAATCGTGGAGGCTTCGGACGTGGCGGTTTTGGTCGCGGCGGCGGAGGAGGCAGAGGTGGTGGAGGTGGTCGAGGACGTTATTAATTGTTACTCTTTTTTTCAATTAAAGTCCAATTCTTCTACCTTAAATCATTAAACTGCCGTCGTTGGTAATTTAGTTTAGTTAAAATTTTTTCATTAATCTTTTCAATTTTATTTATAACATCGAATAGGACACATATCAAATTAATTCACTATCAATTAGATCTTCAGAAAAAAACTGGTCATTAAAAGTGTCAGAATATGAAGTTAAATAATTTAAAGATAGCAATTATAAATTGTTTTTAATTTGCTTTAATCAAAGCTAGTCACTAAAATAACTCAAAATGTCAGCTTAAAAATAGCTGAGCTCTAGTGAGATATGAACTGAAAAATTTTTGACATCGCTTTATCCGAACAGCCTTTCCGATAAAACTAACTCAAAGCATTGAAAGCTGATAAAAAAGGTCCATTATCTTTCCTTGTTGGAATGTATTTTTTCAATTTCAATAATTGCTTTTCAAGTTATAAACAGTCAAAATTTTATAAAGACCATTCGTTAGTTGAAAATTACTTTCCTATCAATAAAATCTTTAGAAAAAAACTTTGACCATGAAAATTACCAGAATAGACAGACAGAGGTGAATAAGTAAAAGATAGCTCTTTATAATTAAGAGTTTTTATTTTGCTTAAGAAATAGAAAAATAGACATAAAACTGAAGCACAAGAGACAGAAGCTTGAATTTTTCATTCACCAGTAAAAAAGATGTTTTCTAAAAACGAGCTGATTAAATAGCTGAATAAAATGTCAGCTTAATTTACAAGGGTGATAGTGTTTTTGTTCTGATCTGATTGCCAAACATTGAGAACTTCGTATTCCTGAAGAACTTCATCAATTTCGTCCATTGAAAATCCTCGAGATCGACATTTATCAACAGCATCTTCAAAAGAAATTTCATTAATTTGTCTTTCCTCAAAAATTCCTCGAATTAGACGATATATTTTGTCAGGACCATGAGTGCTTCGTGTAATGTCAAGGTTTTCGGCATCAGCATTTAAGGTTTCTTTTGAAGCGATAATAAGATGAATTGCTTCCTCAATGTCAGATTTATCGACTGTATCAGAAAGTCGTAATCGAGCCAGTGCAGATGATAATCGAATAATTGCCAATAAACTTCTTGCAGAAGTGAAAGTCATATCTTTAGAATTACGAGCTTCTTTCCTCATTTCAATGTAAGCGTTGACAATATGGTTGGTTAAGGATTCTGGAATGATTGGATTTACCTTCTTACAAGCAGCAATAAACCTTCTCATAGTTTTCATATCGAAAGGCTCAAATTCTAGTGTTGGCTGAGAACTATTCTGATGAACATAAGTAATGAATTTGGCTAATCGAAGATCATTATCTTGATCAGGTTTATCTTGAATCAACCAAAGTAGATCAAACCTAGACAATAATGCAGCTGGAAGTTGAATATTCTGAGCAACAGATTTCTTTGGATTATATCGACCAAAAACAGGGTTAGCTGCTGCTAAAATTGATACACGTGCGTTTAATGTTGTTAAAATTCCAGCTTTGGCGATTGAGATTGTCTGTTGTTCCATGACTTCATGTATAGCAGTTCTATCAGCATCCATCATTTTGTCAAATTCATCAATACAGCAAATGCCCTGGTCAGCCAATACAAGAGCACCACCTTCAAGAATCATTTCACCAGTAACCTGATCTTTCATAACAGCAGCAGTGAGACCAACACCAGATGAACCACGACCAGTAGTATATTGACCTTTAAAGAAAAATCGGAATTAGATTGATCCGAAACGACTAATAGAAAACTGTAGATGGAAGAAATAAACTTACTTCTTGGAGCTAATCTATCAATGAAGGCCAATAATTGAGATTTAGCAACCCCAGGATCACCCATTAAACAAATATTTATGGCACCTCGAATTTTCATTCCATATGGACTTTTATCGACTCCACCAACAAGTAGTAATAAAAGAGCCTTCTTCAAGTTGTGGTGGCCATAAATTTCAGGAGCGATACTCTCAGCTAATTTAGCATAGAAATTTTCTTTTGAAGCAAACTCTTTAGCTTCTTCACGACTCATACAATCATCTGACATTTCATCATCTTCAGTCTTGTTCATTTTAACTATACGGTGAACGTCTAAAAATGTTTCACTGATTAAACCACCAACTAATGCCTTGAAACCAGTTTTTAATGATGGTAAAAATATGCCTGTGATAGCAACATGATCACCGGGTAATGCTAATCTTGTATTCTCTCCTCGAGCAATCACGGTTAGACTACGAGGAACATTACCAACTGGTACTTGATCGCTGTGTTCTTGAACTTTAAATTCTTGAAACTTGATAAATCGAGAGGCACGAGTTTGGAAAAACAATTTACCACCAGTTTTGTTTGTTCGGCATTCCACTGAGGGACATCGATCCATTGGAATATAAGAATAACTGTTGATAGGTTGATATGCTTCATTACCACATTTATCACAAGTATAAGTAGCCACAGTTATCATTGGCTTGACATCAGTACACCGCACAACAATTCCTTTTATAGTGACAAGTTTACCAATACTTTGCGCTTTTACAGATCGAACAGAAATGGGTTTTTGTTTGGCTGGTGATTTGAAATATATTTCATATCGCCTCATCAATTGTGGAGGGTATTTATTGTAGAAATCAGATGATACATCATCACTTCCTTGAGCTGCTTGTTCTGCTAGAATACGATGCTCAATGAAAACATCCAGAATATCTTTAGCAATGTTTTCTTTTGTTCGATATTTTGGTAATAATGAGGTTATCACATCTGAAAATAAAGCGACATAACGTTTCGCATTGGCAATTACCTTTTCACCAAGATCCTCGTCAAATTCATTAAGATCATCCAAATCTATGACGATTACATTTTTTTCATTATTGGCTAAACATTGTATTTCCTCAGCATATTTATTAGAGGTTGAATCATCTTTAATAGCCGTAAAGGACTCCAGAAAGTCTTTTAATTTTTCTGTATAAAATAAAGTAAATAAGTTAAGTGACAGGAAGAACGAGGAGCTAAGGATAATAATCCGAGAAACATATATATCACTTACCAGCGTCATTTTCGTACGAAACCATTATTAATAGAAAGTAGTTTGATAAAAAATGTGAAATTTGATAAGTGAAATAAAATTAAAAGAACCCAAAAAGCAGCAAAAGATACTTTGCTTTGTTCTTGCTTGAAAAATTTCTCGCAGTTTGGCGGGACTTTAAAGGGACTGTCTCAACTTTAAATATCGTTTCAAATGCCTGAATAGATCGATATATCGTAGAGTATGCAATTAATACTCGAATAGTAAAGTTATATGACAAAGTTTCAATGAATTTTTCAGCAACTTTTTGGCTTGCATTCAAATAGAACCACTGAAAAGTTAAACAACAAAAGATGTTGATGATTAAGGAGATAAATCGAAAGTAAAGCAGAAAGGAACTAGGAGAGAGAGAGAGAGAGAGAGAGATTTAAATATATAAATGTGAGTGAAAAAGGTTAAAAATAGTTTGCATCCAAAGTGAACCCAGAAGAAGAAATAATAATCAAAATTGCGTTTGTTTAATCATTTAAACTCTCTCGTGTTTCATCCCTATCTTCATTTAAATATCAAAAGTAATTGCATAAAAAGTCTCGTTTAAATATTTATTGTGACAAATTAATTTTAGTAACTGTTTGAATTAAAGCGAATAATTAATTGTGATTTCTGGTTCAACCTTGTTCACGGATCTTTTTTTATAGCCAGTAAATAGCTAATATCGAGATGGGTGAGGATTTAACAGAAGTTGATGTAAGACAAAGGAAATCGGGTAAAAATAAAAATCTTGGTGATGATGGATACAGCAGTCCAGGTGAGAATGTTCATGGTGCGAGTAAAAGACGAAGACGAGGTCGAAATGATAAACTCGATGGCAACGTAAATACTCCTGAAAAAGAAGTCACAATTGAAGCTATTGACCCAAAGGGTAAAATTGGTAAGAAACGTGAAATCAATGTGGACGATGGTGATGATGGCGAGGATTACAGTTCTCTTGATTCAAGTTTAGATGATGAAGAATCTTCTGGCAGTTGGTTGTTCAAGCTGGTTATAATTGCGATTATTGTATCGCTTGGATTATCTTTAATGTGGTTTAATGATGGTGATTCTTCAAGAGATTTAGGTGAAATTGTTTCTGATGGAGAATCGATTGATGATGGCGTCGAATCTTATGTATCGGCAAAGATTGATGATGATAACGATGATCCAGACCGAGATGATATTGGTCTGGAATCTGAGGATAAAAGTTATGAAGATAAGTATCAAGAGTATCAACAAACTTCTGAATTCCAAGATAATTCACAATGGAGTCATGATTACAGTGAATCTGATAGAATGGACGGAGAAATTATTGCTGAAGTCTCTAATACTTTAGGAGATTCTTCAAGTGAATCGAATGAAGAAGCAGAGTATCTAGTCAATCAAAATCAGGATTATTCACATAATGAACCAGAGATTGATGAAAAGCCGTCGGAAGAATGGCCATGGAACATTCAAGCGAAGAACTTTGAGGACATAGCAGAACTCGCTGCTCATTTAAAAGAAGAAGCAAATTCGAACCCTGGGAAAAAACCTAATCCGATAATTTTGTTTCCAGATCCATCTGATGCCGGTTTTGACCAACAGGAATGGCAATACATGTATCAAGAACAACAAAACGAACCAGATCCTCAGCAACAGCAAACACATGAACAATTTCATGAACAAATACAAGAACAATATGAACCTAGACCAGATGATCAACAAGCTCAACCAATTGTTGATGCTCCTGAACAACATGATAATCCCCCAATGGGCAACTATGAGCCATATACTGAAACTGGTAGTTACTTTGAATGTCCAACTGGAAGTCATTGGGATGGTTTAGCATGTGTAGACTCTAACTCATATGGCCAAATTGATAATACAAATGATTATGTTGCTCAACCAGATTCAACCACTGAAAGTATTATTTATCCTGAGCAACAATAAATAGGTAATCAAAAGAGAATAAAATTTGGATGAGTTAGTTGATTGGAAAAGAACTCATTAAAATTTGTTATAATCTGATGAATTTTATGTTACTGTACAAATTGACAAATGAAATCTGTAAAACAAAAGAAAAATTGACTCCTTTGATTTAAATTACCTAAAAATATACCAAAATTAATCGTCGATCTTTAAACAAGTCCCAAGCTGTGAGTTAAAGCTTCAAGTTTTATTAAGAAAAAAAGAATGGAAATGATACATGTAAAACATTAGAAAATAATGAAAAACTTCGTAAAGAAGCGTTAGTTGCCCAAAGTGAGGCAACAATGCATTTACCAGCAAATATTGGTGATTATACAGATTTTTATTCCTCTATTCGCCATTCAACCAATGTTGGAATCATGTTCCGAGGGAAAGAAAATGCTTTAATGCCTAATTGGAAAATATTCCAATTGGTTATCATGGAAGAGCATCTTCAGTGGTTATATCAGGCACACCGATTAGGCGTCCAAACGGACAGACAAAGGACGATAATGCTGACAAACCATCTTTTGGTCCATGCCGTTTATTTGATTTTGAATTAGAGATGGCTTTTTTTGTTAATGGCGAAGGTAATCAACTTGGTCAACCAATTCCTATCGCAAAATCTGAGGATTCTATTTTTGGTATGGTTTTGATGAATGATTGGTCTGCTCGGGACATTCAAGAATGGGAATGTAGTCAATAAATTGGTAGTTGATAGTGCAGTTGTCTCTAGTGTCTCAAACTGAGGTAAAGCTTCAAGTTTATTTTATTAAGAAAAAAGAAGTCATATGTTTGAGAAATGCCTAATATGCCATTCTATGCATAATATTAGGTCGTTACAAGGAGTGTGTACAATAATTTTCAAAAGTTTTAGAAAGGGTGTGATGTTTGGGTTTAAGAAAGGAGAGTAGAGCAAAATAAAATGAAGATTCAGGGTACAGTCATCCCTCGAGTTTTTTGTTTTTTTGGAGTGCTGACATCTACATAAACTACAAGGGGAAACAATTAAATTTTCAATTAAAACAGTTAGACTAGAGCTGAGACGGTTACCACTAACCGATGATTTGGTTATTGGGGGAGGAGAAGTAACCGGTTAATGGTTATACTAACCGGTTACTTGCGTTTATAGAACGGTTAACCGGTTAGTTGTAACCGTCTCAGCTTAGAAAGAGAAAAAGAAAGAGAGCTTGAAATCGAGTTTGTTTACGATAATAGTTAGTTGATCTGTCACTGGAGGCGCTCATCTCACACGAAATTCGATCTTCGTTTTGGCGAAGTTATTCTAATTATCATTAGATGGCGCTGACCTGCTTCAGTAACTCATGATTACTTGGTTAGTATAACCGTGGGGGGGAAATTGAGCGGTTACTGGTTATACCAACCATTCCAAGCCTTAACCAACTCAGCTCTAAGTTAGACCGACCCAGTGCTTCCCTTTTAACTTATCCAGCCTTTTCCCTAATAGGGGAAATCACTAGAATGGACTAATTGTTTTAATTGAAAATTTAATTGTTTCCCCTTGTAGTTTATGTAGATGTCAGCACTCCAAAAAACAAAAAACTCGAGGGATGACTGTATATTATTGTGGTATTTAGCACAAGATTAATAAATAAAAGAAATAAACAATTTCGATACATTAATTTTTCGTTTTGCTAATTATATGTTTATTTCAGTGACACAAACACATTTCATTTCCCCTTGTTGCAGGAATATGATACCGATACTATGAAGAGTGAATCCGGGCAGCTTCACTAGTTGTCCGACAGATTCTGTATTGGTTGAGTTTCCTGTTTGTGAGATTGTCAAACTGATGTCCAGATCTTGGTCAGGTTGTGTTTATGCGCTCAAGTTTACCAAGAGAAAATTCAGAGATTAGTTTTGGCTAGATTTCTCATAACAAAAACATTTATCTCAAGAATTTTCCTTTGTTTTCAAAATTTTTATCGATAATTTCACTACATGTTATCGATATCAATTCAATATAAATTGATTTTAGAAAAAAAGAATCACTTTTTGTTCTATTGGCAAAGTATTATATTATTAGCAGCTTTGAATTATGATTCTTTTAACTTTCTTTAACCTTTTGCTTCTTCTTCATGTCTCTAAAGCGTCAGACTGTGTTGAACGAACCTATTCAGGGCACACTTTCGTCTGTGTCTGTGATGCTAAGAAATCTAATAAAAAATACTCAGATCATGGAAATCTTACAAATCTACCATTAATCTTGTCCGACGTCAAATAGTTTAGGAAGTTGATTAAATACACGCACAAAGAAACAATGTTTCATGAAATCTAATTTCACAATCATTTTAGGTGTCGTAGAGAATGGCGAGTTGAAACATTCAAAGCATATATCAACAGGCTTAGCGCGTCTAAAATTGGCAGCTTCAATCAAAGTTTCTGAATCAAGTAATGATCCTTGAACGTCTAATACCCTTAAGTTTGGAAATCGTTCCAAGATTTTAATAATTGCATCTTCGGTAATACGGCTATGCTCTCTGATAGCAAGATGTTTTAAATTAGGGAATTTTGTCAATGCCGAAATCAGTAAACTCCAATAATCAGGATTTTTGCCTTGTTTATTTGTCTGAATCAAGTAAAAAGAAAGGGTGAATTAAAACTGGTTACAAATCAAGTATCAAAATGATAATGAAAAAGTTATTAACAAAACAATTAGGTTTCATCAAGATAAAGTCAATTAAGACCAAAGGCTAAATCTTACAATTCAAATCAGTTTGTCCTAAATGTTGACGCTAGCGATTTGAAGCAAAAGATTCTTGGGTTGGGTGGTTTCTATTTCTGTAGGTTTCATCAAGATAAAGCCAATTAAGACCATTAATATTAACAAAATCAACTCTATATCTTGTTTCATCATTGCTTCTCAAGTGTTCAAGAAGTTCGTTCAACCCGATTTCAATTCTGGCATCGCTACTCCGCGTACGCAACTTAATATATCCAGCACAAATAATCTCATTTGGATACAAACTTCGTATGGCACGTAAAAACTCTGTTAAATTAGGAGTAAATGACACAGTTTTAGAATGATCAGGATTGAAAAGGTGGAAAGTCATTTTTAAAGTAGAAATTTGAATGCTTTCCAGTGATCAACTGCAGCCTTAATAAATGGTCTGCAGTTGACCGCTGAAAAATCTAAATCATCACTATATTGGTCAATTGTTTGGCTTTAAAAAGCTCGTAATGGGGGGAAGACACTGGTTGTTTTACTTAACGCAAAAAATTAGGGTTTTCATTATACTGGGCGTTTTTTTTATCCTGTACGCCTGTTTGCAGTCATAAGTCGTAAACGGTTGATGCTACAGATCTGAGACTCGAACTACAAGCTATCGCATATTGAAGAACCTCAAGTTCGAACTCTCAAGGTCATTCAAGGTCACTCAGTTGTTTGACCTCTAACTGACATTTGAAGGTCATTTTCTAAAAGGGCAAACTTTTTATAACAGATTGGCAGTTATTACACGTCCATAACATACACGGTTAGAAAGATAATTGGATTTCAATCATAAGCGATCGATAAGCTGAATTGTATGAATACTCTCATATCTTTTGTTCAGAATAAATTATGGACGTTCCAACCGCCAATCTTTTATAAAAAGTTTGCCCTTTTAGAAAATGACCTTCAAATGTCAGTTAGAGGTCAAACAACTGAGTGACCTTGAATGACCTTGAGGTTTCGAACTTGAGGTTCTTCAATATGCGATAGCTTGTAGTTCGAGTCTCAGATCTGTAGCATCAACCGTTTACGACTTATGACTGCAAACAGGCGTACAGGATAAAAAAACGCCCAGTACTGTTTCAGAGATTTTTTAATGCTCGACCTTGAGTTTAATTGCAGAGTCTAATTCACTTCACACTTAAATCAACCTTTGCGATCATCTAATCAATAAACCTTTCAACTTCTTAAAGAGGCAACATAAAATCTTAAATTGGTGAACCCAAAATTCTGTTACCATTCGCAAAGTTAAATTCATCTGATCGCAAAATGTTTTCAAGTATTGATAATAGACAATGGCCCTGAATGATCAATTGAATTGCAATTTTTCAATAGAAAACCCGCTATTTTTGCTTACCTCTGCATTCCAATTTCAAACTCAAAATAAGCATAATTTTCAAGCGTACACTTCTCTCTATGAAATGGTTTGATCCAAATTCATTTAAATTAAATGGCATACACAATCAATATAAACAAGTAAATCAATTTGTCCATTTACACACTTTGTTATAATAATTTATACAATTTTGATGAATGCGAATGCATCTGTTGTTTTCATGATAAATCGTTTTCACCATTCAGTACATGAGTTAAATCAAGTCTGCTCTAACTAACTAGAGAGATTTTACAGTAGTTGGTTTGTTGATTAAGTTGACTCGATAATTAACAAATAGAGTTGATATGTCTATTGTGTATCAATTTGAATTCATTTTTGTTCACCCTTTTCTCAGTTAAACTCTTAAACTTAAGCGATTATCTTAAAAGACTAAAAGATTGGTGGAGTTGGAACATACCCTGTAAAACCACTAATACAGCCTGTAATTCTGTAAAATCTGACCACAACAGACATATTATGTTATATTATTATTGTATATTATTGACAACAAGCACCACTAAGTGAGCAAACCAGAAGATGGCTGCACCTAAGCTGTTAAATGTTAAATTCATACAATAATACATAACATTGCTGCTATAAGGTTGATCCAGTTATAAAATATTTGACGGCATTTTACCTTTAAAGTTTCTTATCTAGTTTGCCACGTGTTATTGATTCTCTCTCTAATCTGCCATTAATTTATTTATTAAAATCAAACAATGTCAAAAAATACGAAAGATGAGGGTAAATACGTTGATTTACCCGGTAATGTAGACAATGTGGTTGTGAGGTTCCCTCCTGAAGCCAGTGGATATCTTCACATTGGTCATGCCAAAGCTGCTTTACTCAACCAACATTATCAACTTATGTATAAAGGTAAATTAATTTTTCGCTTTGATGACACTAATCCAGAAAAAGAAAAGGAAGACTTTGAAGAAGTAATTCGTGAAGACTTGAAACTACTGGCAGTCCAACCTGACATTTGTTCCTATACATCTGATCACTTTGATCTTATTATTGAACTATGTGAAAAATTACTTAAGGAAGGATTAGCTTATGTTGACGACACACCAGCTGAGCAGGTCAAAGTGGAAAGAGAGGCTCGACAGGAGTCGAAAAATCGTGGAAACAGTGTTGAAAAAAATCTTCAGCTTTGGAATGAAATGAAAATAGGAACTGAATTAGGAAAAAAGTGCTGTGTTAGAGCTAAAATTGATATGGCCTCTAATAATGGTTGCATGAGAGATCCGGCTATATTCCGATGCAAAGAAATGGCTCATCCTAAGACGGGTAACAAATACAAAGTTTACCCTACTTATGATTTTGCTTGTCCAATTGTCGACAGCTGTGAAGGTGTAACTCATTCATTGCGAACCACAGAATATGAAGATCGAGATGAACAGTTTGCGTGGTTCATCAAAGCACTTGGACTGAGAGATGTCAATATTGTATCTTATGCTAGGTTGAATATGATGAATACCGTTTTGTCGAAACGAAAATTGACATACTTTGTTGAACAAGGACTTGTGGAAGGTTGGGATGACCCTAGAATGCCAACTGTTCGTGGCATAATTCGTCGTGGTCTGACCATTGATGGACTCAAACAATTCATTATTGCTCAAGGTTCATCTAGGTCAGTAGTTTACATGGACTGGGATAAACTTTGGAGTTTTAATCGTAAAATTCTTGATGCCAATTGTACTCGATTAATGGCAATCGAAGCTTCCAATCACGTTGTTTTGAATCTTAATTGTCCTGATGGCACTGTCCAAATACCAGCTCATCCAAAAAGAACAGACTTGCCGATACTTGATGTTTCTATTGGACCTAAAATACTTATTGAACAGTTTGATGCTCAACAAATCAAAAAAGGAGATAAAGTGACTTTAATGGGATGGGGTAATATTATGGTCCAAAATGTTAATAAAGGTTCCAATGGTCAAGTCATTTCAATTGATGGACAATTATTGTTGGAGGATAAAGATTTCAAGAAAACACTGAAGATTTCCTGGTTAAAAGCAGACACAGCTGTTGTTGCTAAATTTATATATTATGAACATCTTATTCTTAAACCTTGTCTCGACAAAGGGGATGATTTCAAAGACTTTATCAATAAAGACAGTGTCAAGCAGGTAGAATTCTTGGTTTCTGATACTTTCGTTCGTGAGCAGAAGAAAGGAAAAGCTTTTCAATTTTTGAAACGTGGATACTTCATCGTTGATGATGAATACGATGAAAAAACGATAGCTCATGTCGGTAAACCACAGCCAGCCGTTTTAATTTCTATTCCTGATGGTACCACTGATCTGAATATTTTCCCTCAAGATGTGATTGAATGGAAAAAGAAGATTCGAGATGAAAGTACAAAATTAGTACAAGATGTCTCAAAAGGAAAAACCAAGAAATCAACAGAGGTCAAAAACTCAGTCGAAAACAACCAGACTCAGCAGATTGACTTTGGTACAATTGATCCCTCTAGTGAGCTTGGACGTGTAGTTCAAGGAATTCAGATTATTGGCAATAACGTTCGCCTGTTGAAGTCAGCCAATGTCGATAAAAAAATAATCCAAGAAAATGTAAAGCTTCTTCAAGTGATGAAAGATAGTTTCAAAACTTTGACTGGTAAAGAATATGTACCGCCTCCTCAGCCTGTGATTGAGAAAAAGCCACAACCGAATGCTTCTGTAAAAGATTCAGGAAGTAATTCCGGTGCAGAAAATGAAATTGATCAACTCAACAGCGACATAAAATCTGTTGGTGACAAAATTCGTCAATTGAAAGCTGATAAAGCAGACAAAAAGATTATTCAAGAAAATGTTCAAGTGCTTTTAGATCTTAAAGCAAAATTCAAAACTCTTACTGGTAAAGAATATGTACCTGGTGCTCAGCCTGTGGTTGAACAAAAGCCTCAATCCAACAATCCTGGTGCAGAAAATGAAATCGCTCAGCTTAATAATGACATTAAATCTGTTGGTGATAGCATTCGTCAGTTGAAAGCTGATAAAGCAGACAAAAAGGTTATACAAGAAAAAGTGAAAATTTTGCTAGAGCTGAAAGAAAAATACAAGACAGTCACTGGTAAGGATTACGTACCAACTCCTCAACCTGAACAAAAGCCACAACCGAGTGCTCCTGTTCAAGATTCAGGAAACAATTCTGGTACAGAAAATGAAACTCAACTTAACAACGAAATAAAATCTGTTGGTGACAAAATTCGTCAATTGAAAGCTGATAAAGCAGACAAAAAGATTATTCAAGAAAATGTTCAAGTGCTTTTAGATCTAAAAGCGAAATTTAAAGCTCTAACTGGTAAAGATTATGTACCTGGTGCTCAGCCCGCAGTTGAACAAAAGTCTCAACCCAACAATCCTGATAAAGCTGCAGGAGACAATTCTGATAAAGAAAATGAAATCGCTCAACTAAACCATGGCATTAAAACGGTTGGTGACAATATTCGTCAATTAAAAGCTGATAAGGTGGATAAAAAGATTATCCAAGAAAATGTTCAAATTCTTTTAGATCTTAAAGCAAAATATAAAGAAATAACAGGAACAGAGTGGGTTCCACAGCCAGCTAACCAAACTCCTCAGACCAAACCCAATCAATCTAATCAGACCAGTAAACCCAAACAAGCCAAAGACTCCAAGAAAAGTCCCGCCAAAGATACAGCAAAAGAAGAGAAAGTTGGTGTCAAAAAACAAACGCGATTAGGAATTGAATCCAAGAAAGATGAAAACCTTGCTGATTGGTATACAGAAGTGATAACCAAATCAGAAATGATTGAATACTATGATGTTAGTGGCTGTTATATCCTGCGTCCTTGGGCTTATGCCATATGGGAAATGATTCAAAAGTTTTTGGATAATGGCATAAAATCTCTCGGAGTTGAGAATGTTTATTTTCCAATGTTTGTTTCACAGGCAGCACTCGAAAAAGAAAAAACTCATATCGAAGACTTTGCTCCTGAAGTAGCTTGGGTTACAAAGTCAGGACAATCTGAATTATCTGAGCCTATAGCCATTCGTCCTACTTCAGAAACCGTTATGTACCCATCTTTTGCCAAATGGTGCCAATCTCACCGTAGTTTGCCTATTAAAGTAAATCAATGGTGTAATATCGTTCGATGGGAATTCAAGAATCCAACTCCTTTCTTAAGAACCAGAGAATTTCTTTGGCAAGAAGGACACACAGCTTATGCTGATAAAGAGGATGCAGTCAAAGAAGTTTATCAAGTGTTAGATCTATACACTGCAGTCTATGAACATTTACTAGCTATACCAGTGATAAAAGGCAGAAAAACAGAGAAGGAAAAGTTCGCTGGAGGAGATTTCACTACAACAATTGAGGGTTATATTCCATCTAATGGAAGAGGCATTCAAGCTGCTACTTCACATCATCTTGGTCAAAATTTCAGTAAAATGTTCGAGATCATTTTCGAAGATCCCAACGAACCCGGTAAAAAGTGTTATGCATACCAGAACTCATGGGGACTAACAACTCGAACTATTGGTGTCATGATTATGGTGCACTCCGATGATAAAGGGCTTGTGTTGCCACCAAATATTGCACCATACCAAGTAGTAATAGTGCCTTGTGGAATAACAGCAACAACAACAGATGAGGAGAAGACTAAATTGTACGAGGAATGCAACAAACTGGCTGCATCACTGACCTCAGCTGAAATAAGATGTAAATGTGATCTTAATGAACATTACTCTCCAGGTTGGAAATTTAATCATTGGGAATTGAAAGGTGTACCAATAAGAATTGAATTGGGTCCTAAAGACTTGAGTAAAAAACAATTCGTTGCTGCTCGTCGTGATACAGGAAACAAAGTTACTTATAATTTGGACTCCTCAGTAGATTCAATCAAAAAACTTTTGACGACTATTCATGGTAACTTATTCAATATAGCCAAAAAGTCTAGGGACGACCATCTGTCTGTTGTGTATGATTGGAATGATTTCTTGACCAAATTAGATCAAAAATACTTTCTGATGGCTCCTTTCTGTGGCGAGCCTGCCTGTGAAGAGCTAATTAAGAAAAACAGTGTCAAAGTCGATCAATCTGATTCTAGCGGACCTTTGATGGGTGCTAAATCACTGTGCATACCCTTTGATCAACCTAAAGCCATAGATGATGGAATGAAATGTGTAAATCCTCACTGTAAAGCGAAACCATCATTTTTCACTTTATTCGGTAGAAGTTACTAAAGGTATACAATGCAATAAAAAATTAAACAATCGAGAAGAAAAATGTCATTCAAATATTTAAAAGTTTTTTAACTCCAAATTTGATAAATATAATAAAAAATTTAAAAATACTCTCAATGTTATCCTATCTTTATTTATTTGACAACTGAGCTGACTTGGCCTTTCAGAGTCTCAAATCTTTTTCCCAATTCATAATCAATGCTACTTTTTAATTCCTGAAGTTCATCGAATCTCTCTTTGGCCGATGTCAATCGCGCTCGAATTTCTTTAATCTGTGTTGTGAGTTGCAATGGATTTGGCGTTTCCTGCAAAATACAAATAAAAAGTATAAACATAAAGTAGTAAATGAGAAAAAAATGAATAAACAAAATACCTCAATGACAGATTCATCCAATAAATTGGTAGTTGATAGTGCAGTTGTCTCTAAATGGGTTAATATGCTTTCCAATTTACAGTCACAATTATTTAGCTATAAATGAGTGAAAAAAAGAGAAAATGAAAAGCCAGGTAAATTAATGAAAACTAAACACGTTGATTCAATAATTTGAGTCAAACAGGTTAACAATACATTATTGTTATAATTAACTAAAAGGCAAAAAGGGGCCACCCACATTGACTTACCACAGCTTGCAATGTTTCAGCGCTCTTTGCCATTATTCAATTGACGGTGATGACAGAAAATGATCAATCAATTTTTTCACCAACACTAACTTTGATTTGTATTAAGTTTTTTTAACGAGCTCACACAAAGAGCAATAGAAAAAAGGAAAGAATCCGCCAACTAATGAAAAATTAAAATAATACAATGTAATGATGAAGGTGACAATAACAATTAAAGTGAAAAGGTATCAAAAAAGGTTGAAATTTATCGCGCAAACAAAATATTAATCAGCTGACTTGAGCTCTCAAAAGCCAGGGAGTGTATTATAAGTGAATTTATTGCCTCGCGTCTTAAAGTAACATAAAATGTTGAAAATAAATCAATTAAACTAATTCTTTGTCAATATCTTTAAACACAATTGTCTGTAAATGCCATTTAATTCCTTTTCCATGACAGATTTTCAATCTATTCCAACACCAAATAAAGTGATGTTTAATCAATCCTAGCTAATTGAATTTACAAATCTTCAATTACTCTTGATCATTCCTAACAGTCGATTAATTGGCAGAAATAATAATTGTTCCTAATCAAAATAATCTTAACCATTTACCAAGGTGAAATCAGTTTATTTCATATCTAGTGTCAACACTTAATTAGACAATCATTAGATAAACAATCATTATTAAACAATCTTTGCGGTTTTCTTGCTCACATCAAGTTATAAATGAAAATTGTTACTCTCACAAAACAATCAAGATAATCAAAAATGATTGGCAACATTCACTTTAAACAGCAATTGTAAAGTGTAACCTGTAACACAGTTTAATTAAAAATGTAAATAAGCAAATCAGGTCAACCATTGATTGTCTAGATTAAAGGAGAAGCTAGATTCTCGAAAAAAAATATAAATTTACAATTGAAGACATTGATCAAAACAAATGGACTAAATCAACTGGATGCTTATAGAGAGAAAAGCAAAATTACGTTTGCGATGTTTCATTTGAACAAAATCACGTGAAATCAATTGAACATTTTTTTCATGTTTCATTGAATATTGAAAAAAACAAAACTCCACTTGAGATGGAATCAATTGAATGGATATGAAAGGAAAGAAAAATGAAAAATATTGATATCAAGTTAATCTGATTTACCTTTTTTCACCATTTTCCGATCACAATGTTGATATTGACTGGCAACTATTATTATTTCAAATTGCAACTGTCAACAACATTCAACAAGTTTTAACATTTAATATTTAAACCCGGATATCAAAGTCAATGTGGTAAAGAGGTAATGCCTAGGATGAGGAGGAAGATGAGGAAAAGACGAAATAATACAAACACAGTTTCACTTGTCGTCGACAAGGAATCATTTTTTCTTCTTTCTCTCTCTTTCGCTATTTAAAGCCAAATAAAGATGAAAGTTAGTGAAAAGGTAAAAATCGTGATAAAATTCAGGGAAATGTTTTCCTTTTCTGCTGATCTTTCAACACTTACGAATCAATGCTCATTAACAATTCCTGAAAATGATTTCTACTTTTAAAAGCCATTTTTGCCTCTCAACTATAAGTTCATAATCTGCCTCATCACCATGAGTTTGTTAAAATTGAGAAAAATAAAAATGAAAAATTGATCCAACAAAAAACATTGAAAAAAAAAACCATCAACAGAAGGCAAAAGGTCTCACATTGAAAGACTGTACATTTAAACTGAAAACCAGATAAGAAATTAAATGATGATTTAAAGGCAGGTGAATGGTATTGATTGTTGAGAGGTTTGATGTTTATGATTATGTTAATCAATTGAAGCAGCAAGAATTAACATGATGCAGGAAAACGAGAAAAAAACGGTAAAAAGACTCAAGTCTTGATCAAGATTAGCTTTTAAATTTACTTGTTGATTTATTTACTTTTGTTGATCGCCTTCTCTCTCTAGAATCAGAATCTTGATTAGCTGATTATTATAATTTAATCATTGACTTGAAATTTATGTTTATCATGTTATCATCATCATCTATTTAATTTTTGCCTGTCGACAGCTTTTCTCTGTTTTTTTTGCGTTTCTTTAATTTTTATGTTGCCAGCACCTTTGTTTCTTCATTTCAAACCGATCATCATAATGATGATGATGAGTGCAATTGTGATGATGATGATGGTTAAGCTGATGGTTAACCTGATGGTGGTAGTCAGGATGATGAGGAGTAAAAATTGAAACATCATATGTCATTCCATTTCAACATCTTTTTCACATTTTGCTTCAAATCTTTCAAGAAATGGTAATAAACATGACAACATGTTTTCCTTTTTTAAATATTGTCTCAAGACTTCAGCTGATGATAATCATTATTAACCCGCATATCAATCAATGTCATCTGCTTCGCTTATTAATTAAATCACATTGATAATTAATAAATTTTCAATTAACACTTTCTTTCTGGTTTGGGTTCAAGTTAACCAAAAAGGTTTGGACTTGGCCTTTAAATTTACACTCTTTTTCCCAAAAGTTGGTTCAATGTTTGCTTTTAGAGTTTAATTAATAATTTAAGGTTTAAACAGAAAATTAAGTGATCATTTATCGTTGATGATATCAATTATTAAAGACATTTTTCAAGACAAGTTTATATTTTTAATGATACATATTAACAAATATTTACAAAAGATTACTTTTTCCTTCCATTTTTAGGTTTTTTACAGGTTTTATTGGTTTAGTTTTTACTTTCAAAAGTCAAGTCCAATGTTAATATTTAAACAAACAATTCATTTCAACAGGAAAATTGAATTACTTTTGAACAAACCAATTATTAAGTAGATTCATTAATTTAATGCAATTCCATCTTTTGAGGTAACTTTTCATTCACCTTTCAGTTCTCGATCAATTGAATCATCACTATCGTTGTTCACCTGCATCATGATGTTGTTTTCCCTCGAAGATTCGTCCAAATTTCGTTTTTGTTTTACTTTTCGCCCAAGTTCATTGGATTCGGCATTCGATTCTTCTCGATCTTCTCCTGTTTCATCTTCCTCAATCATTGACACTGGATTTCGAGTTAATCGTGAAGTCACTTTACTTTCTTTCGATTTTTCACCTTTACGAAGATTAACTGCTTTAGAAGAATCAATTTCGCTGGTTTCAATTGTTGAAGTATTTTTAGTTTCATGCGATAAACTCGAATCCATTTTTTGGCGTTTCCTGGAATCTTTTTGACTTTCAGTATTTGCCTTGATAGCATTATCAGCTTCTTCATGTAGTTTGAGCAACTTTCGAATAGCCTGAGCTTTTAATTCAAGTTCGCGAATTTCCATTTCCGCTTGATCCAAAATACTGTCTAAATTTGTCGTTTCATTTGAAGTGGAAGCATTTTCAGATGGAATGCCTACAGATTTTGTGCCCTTTTCACCAGCTTTAGAACAATGGCCAATTTCATTTTCAGTTGGAATGCAATTAAATTCAACCTGAATTTCGACGTCTTTGGCTTCTTTTGTCTTTACTTGATCAACATTCAAAGTTGTCTTTTCATCGTTTTCAGCATCAGCATTGTGAGTCTGTGTTAAGTCAGTTGAACCATCGGATTCTGTCAATAAGAAGAACAAGAAATCGAAAATTAGAATCAAATTTACATTCTCTATTTAGCATTAGGAATGTGAAATGAACCTAAAGACTAAGACTGATGACCACAAAAGATTCTGAGTGAAGATGAAGAAAAGCAAAGTGACTCGCTAATTTGAAACTTTTCCATGCTGTTCACATTTTGGTAAAAGTTATTGAGAAAAATTTTCAGTTTACTTTTGCAGGAATGATCAAACTAATCACCAATGACGCTGCTTTTTTCGTAAGAAGCAAAACCAACAAAGTTACAAGAAAAGGGAAACAATAAATGCGATAATATCTAAAATGAAAGCAAATAATGGGAAATGGTAATAACAAAAGAAATTAATGTTCATCACTTAAATTTCAGTGAAAATCAGTAAACATCTTGGAGAAGGTAATGAAGCATATCTATTTATTGATTACTTTTGCTGGAGAAGTTAAATGCGATTGAAGATGGAAAATGAAATGAAAAATTCTTATTAAATCAGCAAATCAACAGACAACAGTAATGATAATGATTATGGTGATAATGATAATGATAATAACTGTGATAATGATGAGGAATCATGATCATGATGGAAAAGATGAAAGAAATAAAAGAAAAGAGAAAATTTGATAGAAATGAACTCATCATTGTCCAACTATTTTCAATATGTCAATTTATCTGATTACAATTCTCAGTTGGAAGTTAATGATTATGATCAACATTTTCCTTGCACTCTTTAATCCAATCAATTACATGGACAACAATTAATTAGAATAAACTAACCAACTCTGTTTAATATCAACATGATTAACTGTTGGTAAATGTAGCAATGTTAACATGGTTTAATCATGTTTACTTATTACACATTTAAGTGGAATAATTATCAAGTCCATTTATTTAATAATGATTAAAATGGTTATTAATTGTTTCCATCGTTTACTGCAAATTATGAGAATCAAAAATGATAGTTTTGTTAATCTTATTTAGTTGACCTGAGCGATTATAAAACAAGTTAAAGATGGATAATAGCAATGAATTAAAGCATAATGATAATCATTCCAAGAATCATTTAACTTGGTGAACAAAATAATGAGTAAATCAAATTGCATGGTAAAAAGAGAAGAGCAAAATTCAAGTTGAGAAACATGATTAAGATAATTTGATATTCATTCCAGTTCCTACTTTGTTCACTTGAATCCTCCCAAAGTCTATATATACTTGAATAGTTTCTAATAAGCTGAACAAAAAAGGAAATGTTGGAAACTTTTAAATAATATTAATATGATAACAATACAAGGTGGTTCATGGATTGCAAATTCAAAGATATTCTTTGAAAGTCTTGAAAAAAGCTTCGAAATTTCTTGTCCATAGAAAAACAGAAAATTGTTTGAAACATGAAACTGGATGAAATGAAGTTATCATTAGAGAAGGTCAAGGTTTCTCTAAAGTTGAACTTGGAGTGTTTCATGGACTTCATTGTCGTTGATGGAGTTTACGTTAAGACAAAGTTTTCCAGGCACAAATTCAGTGAGACTCAACTGAATAACTAATCAAGAGTTAAAAAGCATTAATGATTACGATTGTTTTGAGAAGTTAATTATTCTTGAAATTATTGCATTTATCGATGAACTTCAATGACGATTGAAAACTTCATCTTTTTAACTCTAAAAGTTTACAAGAAAATACTCTTGAAATGCATAATTCGATCAAATAGAACCTTAGTTTGCATCTAATTTTGGAGTTGCGAGAATTTCAAGTTCGGACAAAACTGAACGAATTTTCCCAGAATCATGCTGTTACTCTGTAAATCTCTGAAAATATAAATTCCACTTTCAAACTTCAACTTTGATTTTTGCATAATTTCAAAATTCGAGTGAAAAGGTTAATTTTCTAACTTTTTTCTACTGTTTGAGTTCGTCGACAAGTTGGCTAATCAAAAGGTTGAAAGAAAAGTTGGCGAAACAATAAAACAACGAATATAAAGTTATCTTTAAACTCGCATGAAACATTGAAACTTGTATCACTTCGCTATGATTCCAAGTTGAGAGAATTTCTATTGAAAATGTTTTCCAGTTTTAAAGCGAAACCTATCCTCATCAACACTCTGTATGCAAAGCAATAAATTTACACATGAAGAGAAACAAAAGGCAACAGTAACCACAAACACCGTACTACCAGCACCACCATGATGATGATGATGCTGATGATTCTTACTATGATGATCAACATTAAAGTTGGGCGGATCTGCATGATATAATTATTTATAATTAACATGCATTTAACCATATCATTAAACATTTAAAAGTAATTGCAGATAAAACGAGACTTGATATAAGACAATGAAGTAAGATGAAGGATGGTGAAGGAGGAAGAGACTGGGTGAGTTACTTGGTAAGGTAAATATCATTATCATCATTATGTTTTCAGTAAATTATGAAACTTTTTTTTCAATTACATCTTTTAATTGTATTTATCTCTCTGTGCATTTAAGAGTTGCTTTTAGAGCTGCTTAAATTAATATGTTTCACTTTTTTATTTGGTGAATGAGTTTTGTTTGCAACTTTTTTTTCTGGTTACGGTTAATTGTTTTACTTCAATCGGAAATGATTAATCAAAAAATGTTGACTCAGATTGTTGACAATTGACTAACAACCATTCAATCGGCAGAAATGAAAGAGTCGAAAAGAGCATAAAATGCCATTTTGGCTTTGCTTGGTTCACATTGAGACAAGACTTGTTTCAATCAATTCCAGGACAACAGTGAAAAGTGTGAAACAATGATTTCAATTTTTCAATTCAACTGAACATTCTGAGGTTGCCTTTTCCTCTGTAAAGTTATACATTTTAATAGACTTTAAATTGTTTAATTTTCAACGCCATCAACAACTCAATCAACCTGTAATTGTCTATAAATCAAATTGATTGTTACTCAATGAGATGACTTTCACTATTTACAGAGAAACACTAATTCATAAATCTATCAATTATTTTCGTTGTTCAACACAATTTCATCGAATTATTGCTCACCTTGATCGATAGTCTTGATTCTATGGAATAATGATTCTAATTAAAACTAGATTCACTAAAAACTAGGTTCAATTTTCTTAGCATCAGTTTTTATGCCATTTTTTGTAGGCTCGGCAAAGTATCAAGTTAACTTTTTGTGAACTTTTGACAAACAAATTCTCAAAGGAGAAATGGCAAAAACTAATAATTTGTTTCAGGCGACTCTTGGATTCACATTAGATGATTCAAATCATCATGTAACATAAGATCATTGCACTGGAAACGAATAAAAACAAATTAGTTTTCAGTGAATATCAATGTTGGAGTAAACTTTTTATGCACCTGAGAAGGAAGCGAATAAAGTCAAAAAAGGAAAATCAGAAAATGAAATTTAAAATTAAAATCTTGAAAGTTTCTTGTCGAATTGATTCTATGCAATAGAAAAGTTCTGAGCGCTTCTTTGGCATCAAAAGAGCTGGAAATAGGTTCACAACTTTATGATTTAGAACCAATATGAATGCGAGAAAAGACTTTTCATTTGCCTGGAGTTTCACCGGTAATCAAATACAAATTAAACAGTAAATTTTGAAAATTAGTTAATTACAATAATCTCATTGTTTAAGCTCTAATATCGCCTAATATTTGCATCGATTAAACGGATGAATTGAAATTATCCAGCATTTGCTGATTATACAGGAGGATGACCTCAGATTTTGTAGTCTTTTTGAAAAACGGAAAACAGAAATGAGTAAACAGTAGGTGAGGTCTCGACTGTGAAAAGATGAATTAAGACTGAATTAGCAACAGCAAACAACAAAAGCAAAAACTTGAATGAAAACAAAAGATATTGGAATTAAATGAATGAATTGAAGAAATGAGTAAAGAAAAGAAAAATGTTGATAAAAATTGCCAAAAACACACACGATATTGAGTTGAAATAACACCCTCACACTGAAAATGAAGCTTCAGATGATATTCTGTGAGTGTAAACTGAAAGCGAGAAAAAACTCGTTAAACAGAAAAAAAGTGGAATAAAAATGAAATTATTCTTCTTCTAAGGGTTTGTCTTCATTATCATTCTAACCCGAGTTAATTTAAGGAGTTTAAACATCAAACTTGATAATATTAGCAATAATAGTAATGAGAGAGATTTTTCTTCTTCTAATTTTCATTCCATGAAAATGACTATGAAGAGTGAATTAATTATATCGATGATTCCTCATTTAATCATCCGACTGAGAGAGGAAAAGTGAGAGACCAGAAAACCCAAAATGACAAACTATCTTTGTGAAATTAGCGTCAACTCAATTAAGAAAAAAACTTGAAGAGTCTCAAGAAGATAAAGGGATGAGGATGATGAGGAAGAGAAGGTGAGAGATGAGTTAAAAAACATTGAGTTACCATCGGAAAGTATATTTAGAAGTGTTTGGTGTTCAACCTTTTTCAATTGTTCAAGACATAATTTTTTCAGCTCGACGGTTGGTATATCCTGTCAAGAGAAGGCAAAAAATATCAATTAATATTGTAATTAGTTAATTAATATAAAAGATAATTATTTCAAATTGGATTCAGAATTATAAAGAAGTGAGTGAGAAGAAGAAGAGAAAATGATAATAAGATTAAAGTATAACATTTTGCTTCACTTTTTTTTGCATAAAACCAGAAAACCTAATCAAGATGAAGATAAGATAATTGAAATTTAAACTCGATTGATGAATGAAAGTTGAACATCATTATGAGTAATCATAGGAATCATTATGAACATTGTCTTACCAGTTTCAAGGGTTAACCTTAATTACTTTAATCTGATGCCTTGCAAGTTGAAAAGGTTTGCCTTGCCATTATGACATTAAAGTTACAATTTAAACAGTTTTTCAATAGAATCTTTCTTTTTTTTCTCTCTCTCTCTTTTCATGAATTGTCATGAAACCTGATTAATTTTTTGTTCACTGATTAAACCCATAGATAGTCAAAGGACGGAGAAGAATTATAAATACAAAAAAATAGATAATGAAACTAACTAGAAACTAATGTGAAAGGGACTCGACAGGCGCGATAATAAGATGCTTTTCACAGGGAATGATAACTGAACATAAATATATTTATACATTTTTCCATTGGAATAGTCAGTGTTTGTATAATAACATAAACACACATGGAAAAGGGAACAAGATGAAGATGAAGAAGGAGGCGAGGGGAGAGGATAACTCCTCAATCATACTCATTGCATAGTTTTTTTCACTCATAAACTCATTTGAATTTGTTTAATTAAGTTAAATGAAGAAAGGCTTGGGAAATGCAAGGCTCATTTTAATTAAGCCAGGCAAAAAATTTGAGAAACAAGCAGCTTATAGTTTTTTTGCTCTCTTTCATTTTTTCACTCTTTATTATTATTTTTATTATTATTTAACCCTCAATCGGTTTTATCATAACTAGAAGTGCAGTTTAATGAGCAATTTTTTCTCATCTTCATGGCTGCTTGATCCATTCATTACAAATCATACTTCCATCACTTTGTCGTTCATTCTCATCATAATCATTCCCTTTTTTAAGTCAAATTTTGCATAAAAGATGATGATCATGATGAGGATGCTTTTCAAACTTTCATCTACGACATTCATCTGATTCAATTGTTTATTCATTTTTGTTGATGGATTCCATTCGCGATGAGTTCTTGTCATTGGAATGGAATTGAAGAGAATCTCTTTAAGCAAGTTATATTGTTTTAAGAGGGAAAAGAAGGAGAAAACTTTAGATTCGTTGCAGTAAACCGCGAATTTTAAACTTCGAATTTCATCAGGAGTTAAGGAAGAATAGAGTATGAAGAGATTCCAGTCAGTTCCGTGTGTGAATAAAGGAAAATGCAATGGAAAACTTTACGAAGTTTCTTTTTAGCAGGGAAATCGCTTAAACCGATAACGTATGTAAAATAAAAATGGAAATGATTTTTAAATGCTATTAACTTAGGATTTACTAATTGGATTAGCACCAGATTTTCAACATATGTAGAAACATTCTCAGAAAATACGATCCAATTTACTTCAATAATTTAATTTCAAATGTTAAATCCAAAGTGATTAAGGCCGATCGTGAAGGATTAAAAGCCTTAATTCACTAAATATTATTGTACTCTCAAGATGTTAAAAAAATGTATCTCTATGATGCTTAATGTCTAAGTTATTGAAGTTTGAAAATTTTTTCCATTTTTATTTTACATACGTTATTGGTAACCAGGACAAACCTAATTGCATCTAAAGCAATCATCGGGCTGAATTTAACAAAGAAGGCTCGCTGTTTTTCAAAATGATTAAAAACATTTAGCTCTGATTACTTTACGGAGATGAACAGTCAAATATTAAGAATGCGTTTCTTGCTAATTGTTATCAAGGATTCTACATTCACTCTTGATGTTTTATTTTCTGGTTTCTTCTTTTTCAATTTCTCTAGTGAGAGATATTTCAATTTCAAGCTCTTTGAATTTGTATGATAAGACTATTAACACATCCAGGAAATTACTTAAAGTTGTTGAAACCTGATAATACATAATAGCATGTAATGCACATAAGACAATGTATTACCCTAGAAGAGCGTTCTGGTCAGTAAATGTTGAAATGAAATTGTTTGAATTATAGACAGGATTGAATGATGCACTTTTTTGCAACAAGTAATAGTTGTCCAGCAAAAATCAAATCGGCTAAAATTCAAATGAGCAAATGAAATGCCAATATTTTCTCTGAGTAAATGCTTATTTTATACAGAACATTTATCTTACATAGAAAGTATTTAAATTTGCATTTCTTCAATTCATCAGGCCATTAATTTTGTTTAAATATTTTACTCAACTCAGCTCGTTTCTTCATTGAAATTTGTGGCAATCAGAGACTATTTACAGTTTCATCATATTTTCAATTATGTAACAAATAAGTTTCAATAAGCTACAATAATTAATAAAATTTAATGTGATTCCTCTTTGTAGTCGCTTAATTCAAAAATATCAGTGGAGGTTACAAGGATGGATGAAAATCATTCATTCAAGTCAGTATATTATTAGGAGATTGAAATGGTAAATTTTCTGTTTATATCTCAATTTGCGGTGTAAACAATCTCTGGTTGATACGGAAACTCGAATTTGTAGCAAATTTTCAAATCGATAACATTATTAACCACACAAAAGAATTATAAGCTTCAACATTTAATCATTTTACAGAAAAAATTTGTATTTTAACTTTCCAATTTCATTTTAAACATTAAATTTCTGATTCTAGCCAGGAATGCCAGTCAACTTCGAGGAAAAACTAATTATTCAAACCACGAAATTTGCTGCTCTGATTTTAATCATGATGGATTAGTTAAACTAAATTATCTGTTACCAATTTCAGGTAAAATTTTGATAGGTAATACATCAAATTGAGTTCTAATTTAAATAAAAAAATTCGCTAAAAACATACTAAAAATGAAAACAAAACTCACCTTAAGAGAAGCTGGTACAATATCTTTGGGTAAATATTGAGCAGCAATTTTAAATACTTCATCAATTAGCTTTTCTGGTTCATTGATAAGTCGAGATAAAGGTTCAATGGGTTGTGTCAGATCTAAATCATCCAAACTCCACTTCAATTTGCGATTCTGAGAGGCAGAAATAAAACAACAACAAAAAAACAAAAGTAAAACAAAAGTGAAAAGACAAGCAACTAACCAGAAAACATGACAAATGGTAAACATATGAAACCAGAACATGTGAATGGCAAAAGACATTAATTCCTGGTAACTTACTTGACCAACCATTTTAACTGACGTTGAATGTTAAAATAAAACCAATAAAGGTACAATTACAAGAATTAAAATAAATATTGAAATGAAATCAATAAAACATGATATTGAGTCAAAAACGACTGACAACAACAAGACTTACACAGCAGCTAAGGGACCGTTCTATAATTTACAAGCGCAAAACAAAGCTAAAAATAAAAATTGAAAATAATCTAAATACCAAATTGAGAGGCAAATTTGAGTCAACATTGAGACCAATTAAAATTAATAGTCTCGATAAAAAGGAAAGTATAAAAAACCAACAAAAATAATAATAAAGTTATAATACCTCGCGGCAATTCCCTGTTCAATGCAAAAAACAGATTAATCATTATCATGAACAGAGAGCGATAAAAAATCAAGTTGACAATTGACAAGGAAAAAAATGTTGAATGACAAAAGCAATAAGAGGGAAAAGCGAATGGAAAAAAAGATTGTTTAATTCAAAGTGAATCTGAAATATAAATTAATAATTAAAGAATGAAAAAAATGGACTAAATAATCAGGGAAGGCAAAAAAGACTGAACCAAATGATAGAAACTTTTCTAATCTCAATTGAACATTTTTTACACATTCATTTCTTTGGAACACTTTCCTCTTCTCTCTTCCCTCTCCTCTTCACCATCATCATCCCTTTTCCTTATGCATCCCTCAGATCTGCTTGGATTTCATTTGAATGCTTTCTGTTCGTACGTTTGAATTTAATTAATTAAATTGAGTTAATTAAAAAGAGGAAGAGAGAGAGAGAGAGAGAGAGAGAGAGAGAAGAGAAAAGGAGAGAAAAAAAGAGGCAAAAAAATAAATACAAATATAAATATTCGTATAAATGAAAGTGTAGGTTGTGTGATATGATGTTTTTCAGGTTCCTTAATATTCATTGTGAGGATGAAAAGGTAATGGAAGTGAGCTTAACCCTTTGGCTGTAATGTTTATTTATATGGAAAAGATAGGCTCTTCTTAATTACATCTCCATAGTATATTAAAAATCTAATTCATTTCACAGTCGATATAATCAATTTTCAGTATAATACTCGTTTAACGGCGATTTTGGGTTTACAGTAAATTCATCGGCAAGGCTTTCCGATGTCAAAAAAGGAATCAAAACTCGTTAGTTGGTTGGAATTGATCAGAAGACATTTTAATTTTCAATGGTTTCTAGTTTAGTGAGCGAAGAGCCAAATGTACCGAAATTACCGAATGTACCGGTGTATTTGCACCGAAATCTTGAGGAAACCCGATAATTTAGGTGAGAAAATTAAGTAATTGGAGTCGCTCTTCAATTGATGGACATGATATTAAAGAGTCTAGTCATTAATCAGTTTTGTTGACTCAATATTTTTTGACTCTTGCGTTGATCCAAGCTAATTCGTCATCGACTAGCGATTATGTTTATACAAATCAGAAAGTTTTGGTCACTCAAGTTAAGCTAAACTGAGTGCAGAACGAAGTCAATCATTGAGTAATGGCCGAAGTGTTTTGCTCATATTCAGCTTCAATTCTGGTTCATTCAAAATTCCCATTCAACACAAACCTTCCAAAAGTGTTGATCAACCTTTACATTGACTAGCTTCGATACCAATTGCATTATCTTCATGACTGTTCAACAGAAATGTTAATGTTTCTTCAATCCATGATTTGAAACTCGCTTTTGAGAATGTATTAATGAAAATAAATTGATTGAAATTCGATCTCAAATTGAATTCTAATTCTAATTCCTTTGTTTAGATTCGAACAAAAATTCAACCGAAAACTCAGAAAAATCAACTTCCATTTTGTTCTAAAACTCCATCAAATCGAAACAAATTATTTCTTGAGCAACCGAAATCGAATCTGAATTTGCTTCATAACTTTTCGCATTTGAATAACCCTTATTTCGCTTGATTCCGTCAACACATTTCCTCAGTTAACTTCTAATGATTTAAAAACCAAACCAAATATCCTTTGATTAGATAAACTCAGAACCCTGAACAATCTCAATCTTGTTTACATAATCCTGACTTTTTAATTTACCTTAAACATCTTCCAATGCAGCTGAATATCAATCTAATCCGAGATTAAAAACGATGAAAAAATTATGCAATTTGATTTCTTATTCAACTGTTGATCAGAAATTGTCATTTTTAAATAACTCAGCTTCGACTTTTGAAATGTTTATTCAATAATTGAACGACAAACTGACCAACTTAGCGTTAATCCTGAAAAGCAAAGTGACAATTTTGGGTCAATCTTTAGACATTTTTTCTTCTCTCAACATTATTCAATAAATTTGTTAATTTTGGGCAACATTGAACTTCTGTTGACGACACTTGATTTACCTTAACTGTTGCCATCAATTGATCAGTTGATTAATTGAGAATAATGATATTCTTGACGTTCCACTGACATCAATAATGATTATTGCCGCAATTATTTAAAACACAAAAAAATGAAACTTAATTGCAAGCGAATTGTATTTCAACGAGAAACCCAGAAAAGTTGCACTAAAAAGTTATATTGACAGATGTTTTCACTTAACATTTAATATTGAACGTTTATTGACTCAATAAAAGCAGTTATCATTATTACCTATTCAACTTTATTGTCAATAATTAAAAACTGATTGATGAATTGACTTCCAATTGTGACTTTTGTGAACTTTTTTTGCTATCAAAAGATGAGAAACAAAATGTTTTTGTTTTTATTTTTGATCAACATTAATATACATTTTAACCAATTTGTGGGTTTGTTGGAGCATAAAAAGCGCCGAAACCAACAAATATTTTGTTTCTAATCAGCAATCAAAGTTAATCATGAGTCAACAATTAAATTAAAGTAAAAAGAAGAGAGAAAAGTTTAAAAGTTTCATTTTCTTGGATCAATTGAAATTGAAATGATTCAGTAAATGCAAATGTTTCACTTTATCCTTGACTAAGCACATCACTTGAAAAGTGAACTTTTAACCGATTGATTTGCTTCCATTAATAGACATTTTTAATTCAATAAGACTGATTAAGATGGAAACATTGATGATCATGTTTTACATGGAAAGGCCGCAATGCGGTTCAAAAATGGTTTCATGAAAAAAAGTTAAATTGATTAGGTTAACAGAAGGAAGATGAGAAGATGAAAAAAAAGAAGAGACAAAAAAGGCAAATCTTCTCAAGTGTAGAGATGAAGGTTGAAGGTAAAATTTTGCAAGGTTAGGCTTATTAGAAAATTGAATTCCGAAATGATCCCGAGTCAGGCGATATTAATTAACAATGAAAGAAGCTAAAACAAGATTCAAATTAAATCCATGATGAAGCATTGCTCAGCCTTCATCCTCATCAACCAGCTCATCTTTAACTTGATTCATTTCTAATTTGAAAAGAAAATCATCTTCAGTAGAAAAAAAAATTCTCTTCCATTTCAACCCTTCTCACTCTTCATCTTCATCATTAACAAACCTTTCCACCATCAACAGTCAACCCTTTATCCTCATCATATCCATTAAACGTCTGCTCATCTTTTCTCTTCCTTTCTTCTTCTTCTCTCTTCTCTTTTCACCACAAATTTGACAAACTCGTGGTTCCTTTCAAGATAAACATGGTCCACCTCCCCTAACCACCTCCTGATGCCACCCACTCTCCATGATAACCAGCTGAACTAATTTGATTAAAAGGTAACTGTTAATTTGACTTCCTTTTCATTTTAACCCAAACCTTGTTTACCTTGTTATTGGTAAATACAATTGTCTTTTGCTTTTTGCTTGTCATTCATTTAATCAATTGTTTTATGCATTATGTTATGATCTTGTTTATACAATTATTTTAATTTTATATTTCAATTCTTTATTCATCATTCAATGGATTCGTTGCCAATTCATTGTTCAATTGGTCTGAAAGTTATTAGACAATCAATAAGTGCACATTAATTGACTGTTAAATGAAAAAATTAAGTCTTCGCTTTAAAACAAAACAATTAAAGGCTGTTAATCGTTAATCATTAATTCATCATTTTTACCTTTTCTTAAATAATTTTACATTTAGAATTGTTTTTGCGTCTCTCTTCTTCTCGATTGCTTTTTGTATTACAAATCAATATTGAGCTTATAAAATGAAATGGATCGTTTGAAATTCATATTTTGGCGTATTTAATGATAACAATTATTAAATTATGAAAACCACGCAACTTTGAACATTGCGTTCATTAAGAAATGAGTAAACACCATTAGAATAATTAAGATTGTTGTGTTAAAAAAACTAAATGAGAAGTTAATTTTATGAGAAAGAAAAGGTTGAATAATTAAATTAAAAATAATTATCGATCAAATTGATTAATTATTCTATTCAATTATGATCAAATGATAATAAGAATTAACAAATCAAAACTATTCTCATATCTTGCAAATTCAAGAGATCAGACCTTTCATGATATCAAAATCAATTGATCTTTTCTTTCGCATTTTCTTCGATCTCTCAATTTGAAGATCAAATTTGCTGAAATGATTTTGGTTTTAAAAAACATTTCTGAAGGATAAACGAAGTGGCGGATAGAATCACGATTTGAACCAATCAGCCAAAGAAAAAATGAAGATCACAGATCAACTTGTCAACAAAATTTGCGAAAAAATTGACTTTGACATCCTTTTTAGACTTGTTCATACTCAAATCAGTCGATTCATGATAAAAGTCGCTCGATTAGGCGAATGCCAGTCAAATAAGACAACAAAATTCAGCTTGTTAAATCGGACAATCTCAAAGTCCAAAGCATTTCAGTTTCTTTGTTTTTGTTACCAAAAGTGTATTTGCTTGGCTCCCAATGGAACTAAAAATTAATGCTCATTCAATTCTGATCAAGAAACATGGTTTCATTGAAACTGTTGATTAGTGTTTTCAGATATTTGCTATTCATGGTTTTGATGCAAGTTCATCAATGATGAAATTTTGAATTGGATTGAATTTCGTTTTGCGGATTGCATGTGCATTGAGCTGCCCTAGTGACTAAACGGGCTTCAACCCAAAGAATCAAATTACAATGTTGATTGTTTCCTTTCAATTGTTGCAATAGTTTTACAAATCTGTAACATTGATCAGTTGAAAGCAAATGCAAAGCAAACAGTTGAAATTGAATTTACATCAATTGGCTGATTAACAGCCAGCAAACGAAAAAATTGTTGATTTATTATTATTCAACTTTCCTTTTTAATTACCTTTCCGTTTTTTTTGTCTTCTTTCAGTTGAAACTTTTTTCTTTTGTTTCACCACATTTTCACATTTGCATTATTATCAACAAAATTTATTTATTTTTTTTCACATTTTCCTCTTTTTCACATCATAATTGATATAATTGACAGAAAACACATTTACAGAAATGAAAAAGATGCAAAGGAAAGGCAGAAAAAAGTGAAACAAAGTCAAAATTGCAATGCAAATGAGCAAAAAATATGGTTAACAGTAAATGAAGAAGACAGGATGATGATGATGATGAAGAGGTTAACCATGATCAATTTGAAATTTTGATTTGAATTGAAATGAAAAGAGCGACTCTGTAAAATGAATGATGAAAGAAGCGAAGCTCAATCAAATTGAACAATCAAAGAATCGCAATTTGCATTGAAAAACATAAATATTTTGTCAACTTGAGTCTAAAGCAGCAAAAGCAACAGAGAAAAAAAGAAATTGCAAAAAAAAGAAAAGTTTTCAAAATGAGTTTTTTTGTTCAATTTTGAATAAAATAAATGATGAAAGGTGAGAGAGTGATGATAATTTGCAAACAAAAGGAGCAACAAAAAGTCATAAATGATATAATATAACATAATGATAAACTTAAGCTAATTTAAATTGCATTAAATTTTTTTCTCTTCTTTTCATCATTTCTATTCTTCACCAGATCAACACACACTTTCATCACCTTCAAGTTTCCCTGAAAACTCTGTCAACCACAGAAAATGTGGAATCACATTGAAAAATGTGAAAAGATGTTAGTGTTTTTCAAAAAAAATTGCATCTGTTTTTGCTGTTCAAAAGTAAAAGAGAAAAGGAAAACTTGTTGATGAACATTTTCCATCATTTTGTTGCATTTTTTTGTTCAATTGAATCATTTTGTTGAGTCGGTAAACTTGAGAATCAGATGAATTTGCTTTCATTAGTTGCCATTAACTGATAAGTTTCAGATGAAATGTAAAAAACATTTTGTTTGTTGAATGATCATTTATCAAAATGTATTGTTAATCGCATTTCATGACAGTTTTCAGACAAGCTGCAATTACAATTATATTGCAACTTAATTCACTTTCAACTTTACATTCAGTGATTTACAAGTTTTCACAGTGTTGCACGGCAAAACGGCCCAATAAACGAAACGGATTTTACATTGAAAGCCGCCATTGGATTCCAACAGGTTTGTGCAACTCAATCAATATTTGCTTAAGTATCAATATCGCCGCTCTTTACTTTGACCTCATGCAAGAATTCAGTTTATTGCCTTTTCCCCAGAAGATTATCATTTTGCAGCATTTTTCATCTTTTCAAGTTTGCGCCTTTTGCCATTACAATTAGTTGATTGAAAAACTCATTACACTTTCATTGAATACAATCATTAGCAGGCATAAAAAAGAGACTCAAGAGTTACAGGGAGAAAAATTAATAATAATTAGAAACTTCATTTTCTCAGATATTTCACATTCCAATTAACATTAATGGAATCAACATTTTCTTCACTCAAACCTTTTCTGTGTGTTCATCGTAAAGTTCCCAATGAGAAGGAAAATGTGCGAATCAAGAAATGAAAATTAAACAATTTACTATCGACCATTGAATGACTTTGAAAATTAAACAATTAGAATGAAAACAGGTGAAAAATGTCACATTTGTTAAAAGTTGGTTTACAATGGAAAGTCAATCAAAGATCAATTTACTGAGCATTAAAATGTAACAAAAGTATTAAAACTGTAACTAGAGAAAGCATTTCATATCGACCTTTTAATGAGTCAAAACTGTAATTACAATGAAAATATAAAAACTAATCACTTGGTTAATCCTTGCAAGTGAAAAAAGGTAAACAATGAAATGTTGATTGAAAAAAAAAGTTAATCTCAAGTCGCGTAAAAAGGTTGACAGTTTATTGAAACATGATTAGAGTTTTTTTTCCATGAAAAAAGTAATTATTAAAGTTTAGTTTTTCACTATTTTTATATTCAATTTAGTCATTATCATGCTTCCTACTGATTAGTCAATCTGCAGTTTACTCTCTCTGTTGGTTAAAAAGTTACAATTAGTAAATCACCTGTGCGTTAAAGTACCAATTGATTGTGATTAATGAATTATAATTGTTGCTTTGAAAGTGACGGAAAACGGATCAACATTATTTGTTATCATTTTTGTGTTCATTAGTTGCACTTTCTGATCAAAAAAAAAGGTTTACAAGTTTTTCTTCATTAATTTAGTTTCTCCTGATTTTCCAGTGAAAAATGATTAACTATTAATTATCATTTAAATATGGTTAAGTTGATTTGTATTTTGCCTTTAAAGTCACTTTTCACTGAGAGAAAAGTGTAAACTTGAAGATTGACAAACAAAATAGTCGCTCTTCACAAGCCATTCATCTTAAAATTAGTCCGCTCATCCTTAAAAGTTAATTTTTTAATTAATCCTCTTCGTAATTACCTGTAATCAACAACCATTCATAATCTTTAATGTTTGCAGGAAATGTGAGTGAAACAAGATAAGAGGCAAAAGTGCGCCTGAAAGATGATGAAGATAAGCGAGAGAAGGGAGAGAAAAGAATAAGAAGATGAAAAAAAGAGTTACTTTTCCCGATCATACATCTTCCTCTATTATTTATCATCTTTCATCTTTTTTTCTCCTCTTTTTCTTCCTCTCATGTTACGAGACTTTAAATTGATTAACAGCACATCATCATCAACTGATAACAAAACATTCCATCTTTTATTCTAATTAATCTTTAATATTAAAATCTTTTCACAATCAAAACTTCAACTTTTTTCTCTTTCAAATTTTCTCTTCAAAACTCGAAAACTCGACTTTTCAAGCTCGAAATTTATGCAAAATTGCTTTAAATCTTTCATCTTTTCAAAACTGAGAAGCGCGACTCTTACACTCGAAGTTGTGATCGACTCGAAACCTTCCATCGAAAGTCGAAATTTCACTTTTTTCTCCTTTCAACTTTTCTCTTTAAAGTCTAGAAACTTTTCGAACTCGAAATTATGAATTCATTGACATCGATTTGAAATCTTCCATCGACAATCGAAATTTCACTTTTTCCTCTTTCAAATTTTTTCTTCTTAAAACTCGAAATTTATCCTAAATTCCTTGAAATCGACTTCGAAAATTTTCTTCTTTTGAAAACTGAAAAAGTTAAACTTTTGAAACTCGAAATTAATTGCGATCAAAATTTTCCATTGACTATTGATTGACATTTCGAAGTGAAAATTTAAAGATTGTGAAGCGATTTGAATAACTTTGGTTTTTTGTGTTTGCTTTTTTTCTCAACCAATTTCAATTTAAGGCTTGAGATGAATGATGAAGGGAAGACAAAGGGTGAAGATTGAAAAAAATTAGTGAACAAAATTGGCGAATCTTAGGGATAGAGTCATGGAACCATGTAGGTTCAGTAATGACTCTCAAATTAATTATCAAGGCTTAATAATTAGAAAATTTTTTGCCCTTCTTTATGCTGAAAACTACTTGAAAGAGTGAACAAGATAAAATTATATAACAACAACAATAACGATCGATTCCTCATCCTCTTGGTAAAACTTTTCATCCGAAAAATAATATAATCAAACATGAGAAACACCGAAAGATACAAAGAGAAGATGAACAGTGAAAGAAGAAGAAGAAAAGTGAAAAAATGCATTTCATTATCAAATATGGGTTATGCCTCATCATCCTGTTCCTCATCACCATCGCCATCAGTTTTCAAAGTAAAACTTTGATCGTTTTTTTAAACATTGGCTCATCAGGCGACTCGATCGAGTTGACAATTGAATTCAAGGTTTGCTCACCTTTTGATGAACAACAAAAAGAAATGAAAAAATGTGAAAATATACATTATAATCTGCTTCTCTTCAGGCTTCTTCAATTTTGCTTCATCAATCGGAATGAACCTGGAAGCTACGTTAATTTAGGATCAAACTCTTTTTCTAATTACAATTTTTATCAGCCAAAAGTTCCAACTCATATGATGAAAGGCAACTTTTTTTCGCTTCTTTTCTCTCTCTCTCTCTCTCTCTCTCTCTCTCTCCATGATAATCCTCATTTATAGTGAAATTTTTTTCTATTTTTTCTATTTCTTTCTGGAAATTTGAGAAGCCTATAAAAAGTGAATAGTTTCATTCTCCCGAAGCATTATTCAGTAACATTCAGCAAAATTCATCAGCATTCAGTGGCATTCAGAGTGAACGAATCTCACCTTCTCGTTCTCACTTTCATGAAACTGAAAAAACAGAAGAAAAGAGAACGAAAAAGAAGACTTTTCGATAAATAGAATGGAGAAGAAGAAGAGAGCAAAAAATGAGTGAGTTGAGGGAGAGTTGAGGGTTACTGAATGATGAGCATGAAGAAGGAGTCAAATGATGAAAGTGTTTTGTCTCCTCCTTGAAGCAATATAATGGAAGAAGAAGAAGAAGAAGAAGAAGAGAAAGATGAAAAAAAGCAAAGTTATTCAAAATGGATTCACAAATTCAGAATTATCTTCCCAAATTACATGCAATTAGTAATTTGATGAAAACTTTTAATTATCATTTGGATGAGAGGAACAAAAAAGGGACAACAAAAAGTCGAAAGACAAGAAAGGTTGATATATTGGGATGCGAATCTCATTTACGTGAGAAGATGAAGAGAGAGAGAAAAAAAAAGTAAAAAGTTTGACAGAAATGTTTCAAGTTTTGCCGAGTCAGAGACAATCAGATGAAGATAAAGATGAAAATGAAGAGAAACAAAAAACTGGCAAATTCATGCACGTTTACATTGAAATTGCGGTGACATGACTGCAAGCAAACTCAATTTGAAATGAAAGTTTTTCAGTTAATTCAGGAAAAGTTTAGGTTTTTTTTGCATCATTTCATCTTCACTCATCATCATCATCAACATCTCTTAATCCATAACTTTTCGACATTATTCTTTTTCTACTTTTTTTGTTCGCTTTTTTTCCAGCGACAATTATTTCTCTTCATCAAATTTAATTGTAAAAATATTTTTTGCTTTCCATTCAAATTCAATTCTTCCATGCAAACGATTGACGAGGCAAAAGGATGAGGAACAATATTTATCTATAAAACAATTATCGAAACTTTTATTTAACATTTGGCCAGTTTTTTGCTTCTCTTCACTGTTCATCATTTTTTTTCTTCCTGCTAATTCAACACATAATCATCCGCCATTTGCCTGGAGCTTTTCAATGGGCTTACAAGATGAAGGGTTAAGGGAAGGGAAGATGAAAAAGATAAGCAATTGAATGCAATTAAACGACTCTTATTAAACTTTTTTTTTCGCCGATTCTCTTCATTCTCATCTTTTGTGTGTTTCAAAAGTTTGACAAAAAATCATCTGCGAGATTCCTTTTGTTTGTTTTCAGCGTTTCTTTGCTTTTCCTTCATTTCAGCTAATCTCATCTTCAAGAATCAAAATTATGCAAAATTTAACGAGATTAACCAATGTAAACATTAATCTTGAATTTGCTTTTGTTCAATGGTCATTCAATGCTAATCTAGTTGCTAGTCTTAGGAGCTTCAATTGTCTCGCTATTTGGGTCAAGTTTTTGTCTTTTGATTAGATTAGTTTTACTTTTTCAACTTTTCTCAACTTCTCATTACAAAGTGATACAAAGTAATGGAAATGATTGAGCAAAGTAAACGTCATTTGATGAACACAATTCGCGACTCGATTTGGTGATAAAACAGGTAACAACTGATGATGTTGATATTGATTGGTTGTGAAAATATATTGCCGACTGTCAAGTCACAGTTGATTATTATTAATACACATTTAATGAAGGATAAATTAGGTAAAGTAGAAAGAAAAGTACAGCAAATAATTAAAGGCAATCAATTGATATGAAAGAAGAAGAAGAAGAAGAAAAAGGTAAATAGAAAAGGTTAAACTTGATTAAACAATTATTAAAGTGTCAACAACAATTAAGTGATTTTCCTTGTTAACCGTAATCATAGCGCACTGTAAACAGTTAATCGTCTTAAATGTTAATTGATCAAAGATGCAATTGATTATAAAAGATGGAAAATGCAAATAATGAAACATTTCTGTTCAATGATATTCATGGAAAGATAATTGAATTACTTGTTAAACAGTGAAAAAAAAGGTTGATTCGATTGTTGATTAAATGAGTTAAGAAAAGGAAAAAGAAATGAATTTTTGTTGACAAAAAAAGTTCTGTTTATAGGTTTACCAAGCTGAATGCTGAAACTGGAAAAAGATTGAAAAAAAAGTAAAAAGTGAAAAGTTGAATTTCAAGTCTATCAGATTGAAGCTCAATAGATGACGCCAGTAGATGGAAGATGAGGAAAGAAGAAAGAAAGAGATTTATCATCATTCCTTGCCTTTATCTCGACTCCCTCTCTTTAAGATTGGATGAGGAATCGCTGAAAGAGGGGAAAAGTTTCTAATTAAATTTGGTCGGAGCAACGCTAAATTAATATTTTAAGAGCTCCTCATCACTCCCTTTTGCTTGCTCAACCCTCCCACTTTGCTCTTCATTTTGTTCATTAATTTCTCCCTTCGCTCTCTCTCTCTCTCTCTCTCATTACAACTCCACTTGAATCAAAATTTAATTGAAGTCTAATAACTTGCTAGGCTTTAATCGTTAACCCGTATAAGTCCATTGACAACGGCAACAACAGTAAATCCTGAAAACCAAAAACCCGCAGATCACAGTTGATCTTGATTAAACATCTTTTCCTCTTCGCCTCATCTCTAGTATTATCCCGGCATCTGATTATCATTCAACTTTTCAGTTTACATCTTGAAATGTCCTTTTAAGGTGATCGTCTTTTTGCCAGTTAAACTTCGCTCTTCTCACCTTTAATTGTTCAACATTTCAAATTGTTTGCCACTTTAAACAATCTCACTCAATAGCTCACGTTTCCTGTCTTGATCTCTCTCTCTCTCTCTCTACTCTCTCACTCAACTCACTCAATTGGCTCACAATCTGTTTCTCACTGGTGAGTGAGTCAAGCAAGAGCTTCCAACAACAAATAAAGCATCAGCAAAACAATTGTGTGTTTTGTGTTTAACAAAAGTGTAAAAAAATAGAAATGAAACTTACACCAATTATTATCAGTTAATTGTCTTTTCATTCTGTTTCTTCCTACAAGTATTACAATTTATCAGCCTCATAATTAATAATTTATCGTCAATTATCATTGTTCACCTTGATTGTATTCCAATATTGTTCAGTGTTCAAGTTTAAATTAGCCGAAAAAATAAACAGAAACAAACTCAACAAACGTTTCAACAAACAAACCAAAACTCGCAAAGTGATCTCAAAGTGAAACAAAGTTTTCAAAAGTTGAAACTAATTTTGGATTAAAAAACATGGATAAATCATTGATCAACATTTGACAGTCAAAAGTGTAAGTAACCGTCAAGACTAAAGCATGTTTCTGTTCAATTTGATCAACTTTTAAATCTCGAGATTCGCAACTAAATTTTCATTGATCTCGTCGCTTCAGTTAGATTGACTGTACCAAGTGAAGTGTCACAGGAAGAAGCGAAACAGTGACAAAAAGTTCGTCGATCATTTAGTTTGGAAGGTTGGAAGAATCAGAAAATTGATCGAACCTCATTTAGTGTTCATTTAGCAACTTTAAATTGAAATTTAATTTTAAATTGAAATCGCAATTTACAACTGTTAATCGTGTCAACTCTTGCCTTTTGTCAGAAAACGCAAAGTTTGGAAAAAAAAGTTTTCACTTTAAAAGTTGAAAGTTGAAAGATACAAGTTTTTAGATTAACAAACATGGATAAAGCAATTGATTACATTTGTGACAATTAAACAAGTTATAACGTGGATTAATTCATTGGCACTTTACTCAACTTCATCCTTGTTTATTAGTTAATTAGTTAATAGCAATAATCTCCTTCTAACGGCCTTCGTTCAAGTTTCCCTTTACTTTTCACTGGAAAACAAGAAAGTTAATTCTTCTTCTTCTCTCTTCTTCCCTTCTCATCATCATCTTCTTCTTCCTCCTTCTCTTTGTCTTCCTCTGAACACAAGTCTGAAAATTGAAGAACAAGAAATCAAAGTGAAATCTCAGGTAAAACCTGATGAGAAAGTTAAAAGCTCTTGAGATAAAAACTTGAGTTTGTAACAAAAGTATCACTTTCCATTGATATCAAAACAGAGAAAAAAAGTTGAGAGATTATTGTTGAGATGTTGAACTTTATCATCTTCATTCTAGTTTTAATATATTATTATTACAATTAGCAATTTATTATTATTATTGAAATTATCTTGATAATGTTTGCTTGTTTTTTGCCATTTTACTTTTTTCGTTGTTATCAACTGCAATAGGCTTCAACTGTTGAGGGGAAAAATGTCAGGTAATATTGTTATTAATTTGTTTTTATTATAACCAATAATTTATCTGTGAAAATGAAAACTGTTATCAAAGTGAAATAAGCCATTTGATTGATTTTTCTTGCCTTTACTTTCTGTTACAATTAACTAACAAAAATTAATGCAAACTCTCTTAATCACATGTAAACACTGCTTTATTGCATTGTTTTTCCCATTCAATTGCTTCTCATTGGAAGAAAAGGTGAACCAAAAGTTTTACCTGCAAAAGTTGAAACAATTTTTTGTTTCTTTTCTTTCAACTTTTCTCTCTCTCTCTTCATTCCTTCATTTTTACTTTCTCTTCTTTCTTTTCTCATAATCATAAATGCTGATCAATTTTGATAAAAAGTCATAAAATGTCACCCAAAACGCAATATCAACGCTATTTACCTTCTTGTTTGCTCAAAAACAAAACTTTTTTTACTTTTCATATCTTTTCTTCTTCTGTTTACAGAGAGATTTTCATTCTTTCTTCTCATGTGATTAGATTGTTGCCAATGATAACAATTTAGTTAATTTCAAATGATTTGACTCAGTTGATTTGTTATCTAATTATGAACAAAAGTCTTAAACTTTGATTATCTTGAAACGCCATCTATGGATAAATTTGAGAGAATCACGTGTTTCTAATTGTGTGTGTTCATTCAAAGCGATTGGACAGAAAAGGAGAAAAATTAATTTAATGGAAAACTCTTTTTGCCTTCATTTTATTTGCTGCGATCGTTTGATTGCAATTTCATTGAAAACGCATTTCAGTGCAACATGATAGAGAAATGAAATACAAAATAAAAAAAGTTGAAACAATTAGTTTTTATTTACTTTTCAGTTGATTAAGTTATCTTTCTGATTGTTGCCATTTCTATTGTAAAATTGATTTGAAAAATTTAATCGCAATCATCACACCTTTTCTAAGTTATCTGATTATTCATCTTAGTGGCCGTTTGGCTCATTCAAAGGTAAACATTGAGATTCTCACATTCATTCAGGATAAGAGTTTGAACATTCAATTAATTTAATTAACTGAGGAAACGTATTCACATTAAAGTTTTCACATGAAGTCTCCTTTACACAATCAAGTAACACTTTCCTTCAATCTTGATTATTGTTGATTAACCGAAATGGCGTTCATTTTCAATTCAACAGGTTTTACGAGCAAATTTACTTTTGCCAATTGATTGGACATTTGCTTGGATCAAAGTGTTTCTTCGCACATTCTTCAAGGATTGATGTTCTCGTACCTCAAGTTGGTGGATTGGCGTGAATACAGAATCACAAGTTTGGTCTTTACCCGTTGATTGGCAGAAGGAAAGTTTCGACTTTTGGATTACGAATATTTGGCAAAACGAAATCAAATTGATAATGAAAAATTTGATTAGCAAAGAAGCATGTGATGATGGATGCTTAACAAAGGTTATTTTTCTTATAAAATTTTATTTCAATGTTTCATGAAACTTTCAATCATTTGCAACTCTCTTCATTAACAAAGTTTAAAAAAATCTGACTTTGATTTTCTCGTTGATATTTGATTCTAACCTTTATTGGAATATAGTTTTCATCAGATTCGCAAGATTATCTATCATCAAGAAAGATTATCTAGATTAATTTCCAGTCGCATTGAATCGTTTTATGAGTCCGGTCTTTTCCCTGTAAATGAATAGAAATGCAGAAACAATAATTTTTCGCAATTTAAGTGAAGTTTGCAATTGATTAGCTTTAGAACTGCAATTAATCTGAAAATATTTTTATGACACTGACACAGAGTCTATATTGAGATTTTCTAAGAATCTAAATTCTATTCATTTTCTTCTTCTAACGATCATGAAATATCTTAATGGAGCATCTGAACCTTGAGATTTGATACGATGTTGAGTCAGTCGCTTGAAATACATTTTAATAGTTAAGCTCAAGTCGTTGCCATCCTTTGTAGACATAAGGAAACGATGTTTTCATGCAAATCAAACATCGCTTATTACTTACGATCTGTTGATAATGTGATGGATAGCAATGAATTGAGTATCTGGAAATTCATCTAATCACTCATTTTTCAGTTGAAATCAGTTTCAAGTTACAAAATCTCCTAATTATTACCACACTGATAGTTTATGTTTGTTTTAAAAACACCTTAATTTATGTTTTATATCAAACATTTTCCACCAAAAAGTTGTTTGATGCAAAAAAGCTTTTGAAAAACATATAATCGTGATTTCATGTTGATTGAATTTAAGATGCTGCGATCATGACTGATCCTAAATTCTTGTCACTGATTGGATAAATGCAAATCACAGAATCAACTGGACTTTCATGAAAACTATCTAACTGTCGATCAACCTTTTAATAGCCTCTCAAAGTCGAATGAAGAAAAAGAGAAATCTGAGCTTCGAAAATTTTGTGACTGTTTTTCGTGAGTTTAGTCTAATGTTAGCTTTCATACGATCTTCATTTCTTAAGAATCCTTTTAGTTTTTACGCAAAAAAGTTTATGCTTTCGCTTTATATATTGAGATTGGCCTTTGAAAGAAATAGAATTAACTCGAAATCTAAAGAAATTCAAGACTCAAAACTCATGAAAAGGTTAATAATAATATGAGCAGTAAAATTCAGGTGAAATGAATGTAGAGGCTGAGCAGAATGTGCATGAATATATTTTTATTTTTACTCAATTTCAATATTCAAAAATCATTTTGATGCAGATAAATGTATATATAAAAAATGAACCATTAAATTAAACTTGGATAAAGTTCATTTTGTTCAATGATTCAATAGATTCAGGTCTTGAAATGCTCTGAATCCAATTGTCAATCGAAATTATTTCGAAAAATTTCTATAATCTTCGTTGAATCCACTGAAATAGCATTAAGTTTTAAAAGAGATTATGAAAGTTTCGATTTCAAGATGAACACTGGCAACACGAATAGCATTTCGTATGAATGACTCGAGTTGAAAGTTTTTCATAAAGTTTTTGAAAAATTTTCAACCTTCAAATCTTTGAAATTTACTTTTTTTCAATCAATAGTTTCTGAACTACGAACTCGAATATATAATATAGATTTGAGAAAACTTCATTTCTTCAACTCTTGAACTTGCGAAAAATTGAATTTCGACCCATTTTCGTCCGATTTGGCCAATCAAAATCAAGTTGAGAAGATGATTAAACTCGAGGAATCCTTTCCATTATGCGATCAACAATGAATATGCAAATGGAACAAGTAACTTGTCCACCAGTAGATGGTGCTAGTGGCGTCAAAGATAATTCGAAGTTGAAAAAAATTCGAAGTGAAAATAAACTAAAAAGAAGAGTGTTTCCCTCCCTCCTCCTCCTCCCTCTCTCTCTCCTCTCTTTCTCACTCTTCTGGTTATTACCAGCGCATAACATAGAAGCTCCTCCCTTTTATTTATCATGTTATCAGAATAAATTTTATTGATTGGAGTTGAATGTGAGTTTGCTCAATGAATCGAGTCTTTCTTTTTTCTCTTAAAATCTTTTCTTTCTTGTAACCTTTTTAGAAGAAAAAAAAAGAGAAAAGGGAAAAGCATCGAGTTCGCTCCCCGCATGTGATATAATTTTTTGCTTTACAATGTAATGATGTTGATTGCTCTCCCCTCTAACCTCCCAAATGCTCACGCAACTCCCTTGCTCTTCGAGTGAGCATCTTGTGGGTCTGAGTGTCTGTAACCATGAGTTGCTGAGAGTAAAGTTAAAAATGGCTGCATGAAGAGGGGTATGCAACGGGCCATCGTCACTCCAAGCATCTCTTCAAAATGGTAAGACACTCAAAATTTTTTATTTTTCATCTTTTCTCATCCATTCAAAATTTGTCTCTCCCTCAACATCCTTAACCTCTCTCTCTTGCCATCCTCCTCTTTCCCTGAGTTCAGCCCTTTTCTTAACTTTTTATTCAACATTGTTCAATATTTTGTTTGTTCAATTTCATTTTAAACCAAACCTTCTTCACTTCCAAACCAAACCCTATTCTTGCCTGATAACTTAAAATTTTACTCTCCACCCCATTTCAACCTATCTTACTCCTTCCTCCACCTTTCTTGTATGCAATCAAAATTGAGGATAAAAAAGCAGGTGAAAAGGTTGATCATATTTTCCATTGATATCGAGAGATCACATTGTCAAATGGTCAACAGGAATGACTAATTGGTTGATTGTTTTAAAATTTTAATCATAAATAGTGTTCTAGAGTCGAGTTTCATTTGAAAAGGTAAACATTTATTCATCAGATGAAAGGTTAGCGGTTGTCCATTGAAAAGAAACGGTAAAAGAGTTGACCATCGAGTTAAGACTATCGATATCAATGGTAACCTTTAACCTGATTTTTTATTAAAAATGTGAGGCCAAAGTTACCGAAACAAATGAAAAGAGAATAAATTTTTAGAGGAAAAATGTTTTCCTTTTGATGGAAATGAGGATTTGAGAAAAAAAGGGTTTCTCTTGTGTGATACAAAGCATATTGGTCATTATAAATTTACTGTCCACACAATTTTTATTTATTTTTCATCTTTTCTCTTCTAATCCTGTTCTATTATATTGTAAATTTTGTCAGCTTTTAAGTTGCGAATGAAAAGGAAGAGAGACTCGTGGCCTGACCTGGTCTGGCCCGATGGCTCGTGCCAATGTCCATGCCTTGGAGGGTTTTAAGTCTCTCTCTCTTTTCTTCTCTTTCTTCTCTTTCTAAACCACATAAGATTTTATGTATTTAATAGCCAGTCTCCCTTCATCCTCTTCTACCTACTTCTCTCTTCTTCTCACTCACTGTACTTCTGGTAAAAGTAATTTTAAAGGCCATTTGAGTTATTGCCCAAATGTAGCGGAGTTATCCGTGTGTCCGTTAGATTGACCTACCAATGCGAGTGAACCCACGAGGCAGATTGAGTGAGTATTAGGGAGAAGCAAATGTGAAAAGAGGAAAGAAGATGAACATGAATTAGTATGACCAAAGTCCGTTTACTGGTCTGTATGTTAGTTTCGTAAAGTTTACAGTCTCATTGAATCTCGTTTTTTTTTCTTGTGTTAATCATTTTTTCAGTTTCATTTCAACTCATTACAAGCTTTTAATCAAAAATTGAAATCAAATTTGCAAATTTTCGAATTTAAATTCAAGTCATTTTTTCATTTTCATCAGCAAATATGGATAAAACAAATTGATTGTTAACTGTGATAAACTTGTACAAGGTTGGGTTAATTGATTGTTAATGTGTTGTGTTTACCATTGAAAGTTAATCGACACTCGGACTGACCAATGAGAAAATAATGTTTCTCTTTTTTTTCTCTTTTCATTTTCTCTCTCCTTTCAGCCTGATGAAGAAACTTCTGGTCATTTAGGTAATACTCAGAGTTATTATGAAATGGATGAACCGAAAACCAAAAAGCGACGGAAACAAAGTAACCCGGTTCGTTATGGTTCTGGACATCACTCAATGACCATAACAGGAGTTTCCAGTAATACAAATGGTTCATCGTCTGAACCTGGTTCTGGTTCATCTCCTGAACCGGAATCTGATTCATCAAATGATTTAAATGAAACTCCATCAGGTTCAGCCAAAGATTTTGCCTCTTTATTATCATTTAAACTTCACAGTGTTTCTTGTCAACAACCAAATTCTGTAACATCACCGTTACCCTCACCCACCCCACCGCCCCTGGAGCCGCCATCACCTGCAGGTTCACCGCCAAGTTCATCACCTAAACCCTCGCCACCCTCCACCTCATCGCCCTCAATATCAACAGGTAATCATTCTCACCATCATCATCATCATTCCTCATCTTCAACACCTCAGACACAAGTTGCCATTTCTTCTGCATCTCAATCCGGTCAACTGAATTGCGGTGAAAGTAAAGCCAATTCATCCGGAAATGTAATGCCCATTGCAATGTTTCCTTATTTATTCAATGTTCTGCCTGGATCGAATGGATCAAATGGTTCAAATAATTCTGGTGCAAACCACGCCAACGGTTCAAGTGTCAGTGGAAACGGAACTGGTGTTAATCTGACCAGTGGTGCAATACACAATGGAATCGGAATGGCTGGGTTAAACGCGGTTAATCCGGTCAACGTTCAAAAAATATTCAATCCAGAAGCTTATTGTGAATTGTGTAATAAGGAATTATGTAACAAGTATTTCCTTAAAACTCATAAAGCAAATAAACACGGTATTTACACATCAGACACGATCCCAAGTTCAACGGGTCCTGGAACAACAACCGGATCCTCAACGTCAACCAGTGTATCAGGGAATGCAGCTCAAGCTGCCGCAGTGGCAGTGGCATTCAATACCGCTGCAGCTTACTTTCAATCAACTGGAATGCCAACTGGCTCTGCTCAGGCTCAAGCTGCTGCAGCTATGCAAATGCAACAATTACTTCAACAGGCGAGCGCCAATTCAGCCTCAGGATCCAATGGTCCTGGTACAAGTGGAAATGGGTCCAATCCAACAACACCCAATATCGACACTTCCAATGCAGCTGCAATGGTTGCCCTAGCCTCACGAACTGTTGGAATGATCAACATGGAATCTTATTGTGATATTTGTCAGAAACAATTTTGCAACAAATATTTCTTAAAGAAACATCGATCCAAAATTCACAACATTCATTCCTCTTCATCTTCCTTGTCAGGCAACGCTCCTTTAATGTTGACTGGTCAAGGTTCAGGTTATCATGGATCTAATGATCACTCTTCGGTAACATCTTTAGCCAATTTAACGGGCTTAGCGCTGACTGCAGGCTCATCAATGGACCATCAAACCTGTAACCGTTCCATTTCACCGTCAAGTTCATCTGGTCAAAGTGATTCAACTGGTTTAATTGAAGCCATTAGTCTAGTCTCAACCAAGGTGCCCTCACGGTCACCCGCCATGTCACCCTCGTCGAATGATCAACACGAATCGATGTCAGTGATCACCAACAATAGCAACATTAAAAGCGAAAATTGCCAATCATCTTCTTCCCTTAAAGTGACAACAGTAACACCAGTCATTCGCACCTCATCCTCAGGTAATCTAGTCTCAACCGATCGCAATGGATTAACAACTCAAATCATTGCCTCTTCCCTCGCATCATCTTCCACCTCATCATCACCTTCATCTTCACCATCAACCACAATAACAACAGTTTCAACCGCAAATTGTTTACCAACCAACAACAACAGTTCAACCAATGCCAATGCCAACACCAATTGTGAAACCTATTGTGACATTTGTCGAACCGATCTGGGCAATCCAATTGCTCTTCAAGCCCATAAAACGATAATGCATTCAATGGCACCTCAAGGGTCACCCTCATCTTCATGGACTCGTGACCAATGGCAAGCCATGATGGCTTCACTTCAAGCCGAATCCTTTGCTCTGTTGGGTCGACCAATCAACATTCCCGCTGGATCGGCAGGAGAGAACATCATATTTACTCCTGAAAAGCTTCGTGAAATGGGTGTCATTAATGCTGACGCATTCTGTGAGATTTGTAAACGAGAATTTTGTAACAAATATTTTCTTCGAACTCACAAACTGAATAAACATGGCATTGGAACTCTTGATACAGCCTCCAACTGTGGTTCAACCAAGTCAAATGCTTCTGGTCATATCAAAGGTGAAGACAAAAGTCGAAGTGAAAGGGAAGATAAAAGTTCGAATGGTCCTCGAGAGTTCATGTTTGGTGAGCGACAGTCCATTTCGTGTCCAGAAGATAATACAATGTCACCTCGGTCTTCGGCCAATGAGGATTCAAACCAAGAACGGCGTCCTTCCTCACTTGGATCACCAACTGGTCTCATATTCAGCACATCATCATCCCATGTAACGATAACACCAACAACATCAACACCTTTCACCGATAAAATGAGAGCTTCATCAGCATCACCAATAACTCCAAGCCAAAGTTCAGTAACTTTAAGTGCAGTTAATTCATCATCTAATCAAGGTAAAATTTAAATTTCATTTTCTTCTCTTTTTATTGATTCTTTAACATTTGTCAATTGATGATTAATTGTCTTTTCATTAGGTAATGGAATTGCTTTAACACTCAACTCAGATAGTGAATTAATTTGCGATATTTGTGGCAAAAATTTTCAAAGTAAATCCTCTCTTCGAGCTCATCGAGTCAACATTCACGGTATTCGCATGAATACATTCAACTCGAGCAACTGTGTCATTAGTCGAACCGGTTCGCTGTCGGGTGACAATTGCAACTCTAATCGTCGAAGTGAAGAAAATAAATCGCCCGAATCACCACGAAACTGTTCAACAAACGCAACCTCAAACCAAGTAACAGCAGCCGCTGCATATGCATTGAATCGATCCTTTGGAATGGAAGGAATAATGTCCGTTAAATGTACAAACCTTTCCTCGAGTGGATCGGGTGGAAGTTCGCGTCCTCCGGGAAACTGTCGTAATTATTGCAACATTTGTAATAAAGAATTGTGTAACAAGTATTTCATGAAGACTCACATGATGAAGATGCACAATATCAACATCGATGAGCATCCAGCTGAAGCTGCGTTTACCTCAACAATCGGTGGAGTTACCTGTGATATTTGTCAAAAAGAATTGTGTTCCAAGTATTTTCTCAAAGTTCACAAGCAAAACACTCATGGAATAGGTGAGGATACACCGAGTATGAAGGACTCGGCTCGAACAGGACTGACCGCCGTTTCCCTTGCCAATTCAGTGGGATTAATGATTCCAGGTGCAAGTGGTTTGACCGGTTTAAATCAAGTAGTAAGTCTAACAAGTAAAGCAACAACAACGACAACCAACAGTATAAGCAACAATGCTCTGTGTTCATCTTCAGTGGCTCATTCAACCGGTGCAACAAGCAAGGAAAGTGAATCTGGCCTGATCGACTGTTCGTCAGGCCTGGCCTCAGACAAGGAAAACTCTGTCGGCATTGATCCAGGTGATACGGGTAATCGCTACTTTAGCCATTACACTGAAGTCTGTCCACTTTGTGAGCGACGTTTCAAGTCAATTAAATGGTTAAAGACTCACATGGCCAATGATCACAGTGATCATATACTTCGGCTCAACGGCAATGGAAACCATTGTTCCAACTCTGATCCCTCGACTGGAGGACATTCCCTGCTCTCTTACGACCTGAGCCGCATGTGTGTCATGTGTGGACAGATATGTTCAGACAGAATAGCATTGCAAATTCATTTGCTGAAAGATCACAAGACTAGTCCAGAGGAATTGGCTTCTTTAACTGGTTCCAGTTTATTTGGTTTAACCCAACTTAATGACATCAATTCAGAGGCAACTGATTTATCTTCATCGGTTAACAAGGGAACCAATAATTCTGTTCACAATTCTAGTAATAATAATAATTCCAATAATTCAAACAATAACAATAATTCAAACAATAATATCAATGATGACAGTAATAACAATGCTACTGCTAATAACGGTAATTCCAATTCGAGTAATAATGATATTAAAACAAATAGTGGGCAACAGTGCAACCGAGAGTCAAACATGTCACCATTAGCTGGACTTGACGGTCAAAGCACAGAAGATAATCCATCAATAGTGACTCCATCTCAACGAATTAACGGATCAATGTCACCCTCAAGTCCACCTTCAGCATCTCATGAAACATCAAGTTTACCCGATACTTTGATTAACCAATTGTGTAATTATGTAAGTTCAGCTTACTTTTTCTTCCCTCAAAAATCTCAATATTCATTGTCATGAAAAGAGAGAAAAGTTATTTCAATTTAAGCAAAATCATGCAAAAAAAAGGTATAAAAGAAAGGTCAATGAAAGTTAAACACACAAAAAAGCCAAAATTGAAAACAAAAGTCACGAGCCAAAGTCACTTTTTACTTTTACCTGTCAAGAGTCATGATGACATTTGCTTTTGTTGATTTGCGTTTTTACAAAAGTGAAACCTTGACTTACAACAAACAAGCTCGAGGTTACATTGCATTATTTATGAGCTTCGAATGTTGCCAGTTTTTTCCGTTTTTTTTGACCAAAAATTTAACAAATAATATAAAAATGAAACAAACGTTAAGCAATAAAAAGTGAAATAAAATAATTGCAAAGTGTCACTTGAAAATCCGGTTTAAATATGAATAATACAAAGGGAGGAAAAATAATGGCCTTTCCTTGGACCCAATGGTCAAAATTTTGCATTTTACTTTAAAAGAAGGAAAAGAAATGACCATTGGCATGAGAGGAGCGAGTGTCGACTTTGCCTTGTGTACAGTGAAGTGTAAAAAACGACTGATAATAAGGATGAAAGGAAAGATTATTTTTTGTTGAAAATGCCAACATCTTGCTTTCTTGTTTATTATCATTATCAGCATTTTACCTCATTTTTCAATATCAACTTCATCCGGATATTACGATTTTAATCATAATCTGCTTTTTTCTTCTTCTCTCAATGAACACCAAATAAGCCTCAATGAAAAGTATAATTTAGTGAAGGCAAATTTTTCCTTTTTATTAATGGCTTTTCAATTTAAATTGTTAACTCGCAACTTGTAACTTGGCAAGAGATGAAATTTATTGCTCAGTTGACTTCATTTCAAATTATCATTTTTTATTGTCTTTTTTGTGTGTCTTTGACTTCAATCATGTTCAAGGGAAATTGATCATCTTGAGATTAATATTTAATTTAGATTGAAATTTCATTTAATTGCCGGTTTTGGTGAGATGATAATTTGCTTATCTATAACTGTTGAAATGGTTGAGTACATATTATATTAAAAATCAATGTTCGCATCAAATTGAGTTCCATATTGACTTTTATATTGCAATTTTATGAAACAAACATTGAATTAGCAAATTCATGAGCTTTCTCAAGTTTATTGATAATTTTTTTCAACTCAAATTGCCTTCATCTGTGACTAATCAAGCTTAGGATTCTCGTTAGTTAAGCTTTCAAATGTTTCAGTGTTTCTCCTTTTATTAGTTTCTGGTTATCAAGGGATAGAAACTTGATAAAAAAACATTTCAACTTCGAATCATAAAAGTTCTTAATCATGAGTTATTTTTGAATCAAGTTTGAGTCATAAATCATTCTTGAATCAAAATAAATTTCTAATTCTTTTGAATAATATGTTCGTTTTAAAATCTTTCTTTCAATTATTTCTGAAAATTGTTCGGTTTACAACTGAATTCATCTGCAACTTGAATTATCGAAGAATTCAACTCGGAATTTTGTTTGTAAGAAATTGAATTTCGCTAAACATTGATTGTAAGTGGAAATGAATTCATCGAAAAACTAAGTTTCTCAATAAAGTGAAAAGCCTCAACTAGATTATGAATTTGGTTGTAAATTTTTGCTTTAAATTACAAAAGTTGATTGAAATTGCTGCATAAAGAGCGACTACAACTGAAGCTTTAAATCTGTCGATTAGCCGAATGTCGATGAATATTATCGAAAACAAACAAACCAAAAAAGCTTTAAATTTACCTTTCATTATGATTCTAATCAACACGATCCATCTCACCATACAAACCAACCATTAAGAAGTTTTATCTAATTTTCTGTTAACATCAAACATTAAACATTTTCCGACATTTTGTATCCCATTTTAAGCTGCCTGACTGTCACTCAATTGACTCTGGATTCTCCCTCATTCCCCACCCACCAACCACCTTCTAATTTACCCACCTTTTGATTGTTTTTTATGGTTTCCTTTGCTAATTTAAATGCAACAAAAAGCAAACCTCAAAGTTTGTTTTTGCAAAAAGCAAAAGCTGTTTAAACAAAACAACCCGCCATTAGAGTTGCAACAGACAAAGCGAGACTTGACACACTCCCACAACTCTCCCTTTCATCTCATTTCTTAAATAATATCATTGAGTGGGTGGAACGAGGAAAGAGAGAAAAGAAGAAAAAGAAGAGAAAAAAAAACGATAAAAATAAGGTTTCGAGTAAATTGTAAAACAAAGTACCTCGACTATTAGACACTTTTGTATAAAATTTGGACTCTGTTTCCTCCCACTCAATATCCACCTCAAAACTCCCCTCGACATTTTTCAGCCTCACTTTGCGTTTCTCAATCAATATTTGCATTTCAATAATCACAGTTATTCACACATTATTTATTTATTATACTTTGTACAATTTCAAACTATCTATCTGCCTATTTATCAACTTTCCTCATCTTCATCTTCATTTCTCTTTTTCATCTGTTTACATTTGGATTGGTGTTTCCAAGGATATTGTACAATTGATTGTACAAAGTTGACATTTAAAGACATAAGACCAATTAGCTTATTATTTTTACTTTTTCTTCTTTCTTCTTTTCCATTTCATGTTATCATGAAAATGCAAAAGCAAACCAAGACGATGATTAAAGTTGATAAGCTTTACCTTAAGCTTAATTCAACAATCAATTGCGATAATTTTACACTCTCTTTGATAACAAACTTGCCAACAATGTTTATTAGCAAATATAATTAATAAATCCATTTGAATAATCTTTTCATCTCAATTCTTCCCATGGCATCATCATTGTCATCATGAAAATCATCCTTTTCCTGTTGTTGCCATCATCAATGATCGTAAATGAAAGTTGATCAAATGAAAATTAAGATTCTTTTCCTTCTTTTTTTTCGTTCATTTTTCTTCTCCTTTTTGATATTTTACTAGTTAATTTGCCATTAATTGTAATTGACTAATTGATCAATTAGAGTAAAAACATGAGAAAAAAAATGTTGATAGAGAAATGATATGGAACTTTGGGAACTTGAAATACCATGACAACATGAATCCATTACGAGGTCATCATCAGAATGAACTGAATACCAAATCAGTTTCAATGATTATTATCAACTGAGAAACATGATGAAGAGAAAGAGAAAGAGAAAGAAAAAACAGCAAAGAAACAGAAATGAATAAATAAATTGTGTTTGTTTAGTTAATAGTAAAAGTAAAAGTTTCTGTTATTATTTGTCTTTAAATGGTAATCAATCGATTTCCAATGAATCAAAATGCTTCATTTTTATTAACTTGCCATGATTAATGTAAAACTGGAAAGTAAAACCTTGATTATTAACTTGTACATAATGCAAAGTAATCATTTGATGCCATTGGAAACATTTAATTGAACATCAGTTTAATTGTAATCAAAACTATAAATTTGTTTTTGCTTACAGTTTTTTTTCATACTTAAACACAACAATGGATATGATTATCAACTTTGATTTTCAACAATTTGATTCCAATCTGAAGATTGGCATTTTCATCTGTCAACCTTTTAAGGCTTTTAATTAAATGTCAATCTTAACCTCTTTTGCGCTCTCATTGTGATTAATGGCTGAGCATTTCATATTGTTAATCATTCTCAATTAATTAGTCACATCTTTATGTTTATCATCAAGTATAGTTTAATCTTGAAATGTTTCAACAACAATATAATTGTAAAACAAAATGAAATGAATAAAAAAAAGATGAATCAACTTTTTCCCCTTTTGGATAATCAAAGAAACAAACAATCGCAATTAAACTTGATTGTGCGATAAAAGATTTGATTTACTCTTTTGTTTATTTGCCATTTTTGCAGTTAAATCAATTGGTTAACAGTTGCAATGTTTTAACAGTTTTAGTGTTTAAAGAAGGTGAAATTTGATGTTTATCATTGAATTGACATTGATTCAGATTAACTTAATTGTTGATTCCATTGTTTTAATGTTCAAAGGTTTAAACTGATAAGTTGATCAACACTGAATAGCTCATGCCATCTATTAGAATGACAAGAAAATTGTTATCGAAAAATGTGATTTTCTTTCAATTTTCTTCATCCATTCAATTGATTAACCCTTTTGGTTCATTTTTATGGTCAATTTTGTTGCCATTTTGAATAATCAAACGCAAACCAGTTTTTGGCTCATTTAATTCAACTGATTTTGGATTAAATGAGCAAAAATTGAGGATTGCAACTTATCCAAGTTGATTCAACAAATGATTGATTTAATTCAATTAACTCACACTTGCAATTAATTAGTTAACCTTTTGGTTAACAAGCAAACCCTGAAACAAACAAAGAAAAAAAGCGATTTAAATTACAAAGTTGACATGAAGTATCCAACCACAAATGCCTTTGGTATTGATTTTTTTTTCACTCTTCTTCATCTTCTTGTCTTCATTACATTTAATCAATATTAACGTCCGTCATTAAACTGGTTACTTGAATTACAATGAAACTTGTCAAGAGTTTACCAGCGTTAATAATGGTTGATATGAATGTTAATTGTAAACGATTATTCATCTTGTTACAGACTGGGCTAGCTGGCTACCTGAGCAAGTCAACATGAATCAACCTTTTAATTTCACACCCAAGTTTGCTTGAAAAATGTAAATTAAGATTGAAGTGAAGTGGAAGAAAGAAATGTTATTAAAAAAAGCAATTTAAACTGTAATGAGCGATATGAGGAAAAAGGTTTGTCTTGAAAATTAATTATCAAAATGTTATTATTTTCATTGTTTGTAAACATTTTCAAATTGAATTGATAAACGCCCACAAAGAACAGTTTGTTTATCAAAATTATAATGATTGTAAAACTATAAAATATAGTGAAATGATATTATTTGCAGTTCCATTGGAAGGCAGTTCAACATTATAATTTTATTTTATAGGCTTTTTAATGTTGAACAGATCAACAGTTAAAAATAGGCTTTAAAATTTAATCGATACAATTTTTACTCCATTTCATTGAAGATGGCAGCTCTTCTCAGCTTCGTTTAAATTGACCATTTAACAATTGAAACTGAGCACAATCACATGTTTAAACTTTGGTCAGGATTCAGTTTAAAATTGAAATTGCGCAGAGAAAAAAGTTGCCCATTTTTAATCGTAAAAGGATGCTTTTGCAGACAATGTTGCAAGCAAAAGGTGAAAGTAAAGGTTGACTGGAATGAAAATTTCCAATCGATTTTGTTCGCAATTGGTCTTTGTTCCTAAACTGATTTTTCAACTTAATTTTTAGCATTTATTGCTTCTGTAAGTTACTTTCAGGAATCGCCAACAAAAGCTGTTCACGTTCAGTTTCATTAAAATATTTAGAAACATTCATTTCGCTCAGCTTATAGTTGAATGAAATTCATTTTGTGACGTAAAATCACCTCAAATCAATAGCTATTCAATTTTGGCTTTTGTTGTAGTTTCAGTTATTTTTGATAATTGATCAACATTGAGTTAAGTAATTGGTAAAGTAAATTGTGAAGAAAAAAAAGTAATGCTATTAATATGAATGTTGATCCAATTAAATTAACTAAATGCTGATCAGGTTTGATTGTAGATTGAGACTTTATCGATCCATCAATTAATTTGTACCATTTGTAGATTATGATGTGACTAAATAGACTTACCTTAACAAATATATTTATGCATTGAAGAGAGAGAGCCAGGATTTATAGTAAATTGCAAATAGTAATTCACAAAATTAAATGTTCTGGTCAACCGACAAGAGAATCATTAGTTAAATTAGTTGCCATCAAATCAAATGATCAAGAATAAACAACAAAACAGGTTAATTTGTAATTTGTAGATTTTTCTCTCTTTTTCACTGTTATTGACTTTCCTCAATCCTCATACTATTACCATGATTGGAATAACTTTTTGTTATTGAATAAATTTCTGCTGCAATAATCAATAATCATTTCATTTCAACTTTTCTCGTTCCTTTGATAGGAAATGGAAGAAGCCGATGATGATGCTTCCTTCCCGTCGTCACCGACCAGCAAAGGATGCATTAACCTGTCGACCTCGGCCTCGGCTGCATCGGCTTGTCTCAACCTACTTCAACAACAGCAAGGTCAGTTGTCGCCGCACTCTTTGTTCCCAAGCACTCTGGGAGTGCCAAAAAGTCCATCGAATTCAAATTACATTATTCAAACGTTTCTAATGACAAGTCAACCCGAAGTAACGGAAAAATCTTCATCATCTTCCAATGATTATTTCGTTCCTTCCCTGGTTTGCCTGCCAGTCTCACAAAAGATTCATGAACCAGTTACCGTTTCATTTCAATTAACACCAACTGAAAATTACGTGTTACGTTGACATGTAAAGTTGACATGAAATTCATTGCATCTGTTGAAGATTCTTTTTGCCTCATCACAATCACAACTCATCAACCCTCATCCATCAGCACTAACCCTTCCGATCACCTCGTGTGTGCAAAAGTCGACATGAAAAGGTAAACCAACGTAAAATCAAAAGAAAAACAGTGAAAAAAACTTAACACAAGAAAATCAAACGAAGCAAAATCAAAAGCTGATCTTGAATCAAAATCAAAACACAAATCAAATTAACCAAGTTAATTAGCACACTAAACGACAAAACACACACACACACACTCAACAAGAAAACCCTTTTTATTTGAAGCAAAATCTGCGCGCGCTTTTAACCTCAACAAATTGAACCAACAAAATCAAAAGTTAAACAAGATTTACAAAGAAATAACCAATTCCTTGTCATCATCATCATCATGATCATCATAAACTATCATCAACATACTCATTGTTTATCAACTTAATCCTCTTCTCAGTTCCTTTCAAACTATCCATTCCAACATTGAGAGCTTCTTGTCTTCAAACATTTTATTTTCATTCCAACCAAATTGATATAAATATTATAAATATTATTATTATCATTATTATATTTATGCCCGAAACACCTTTTTTTGTTTAACAGTCAATTTGAATGAAAACTTATTTCATTTGCTTTTTAATTTCTTTTAACTGTAATTATCATTTTGCATCCAATTATAACTATCATTTGAACAAATTTGCAAATCTTTTTATTTTCATTTTTTTCATTTCAATTCTTTTACTGAACAATTCAATCGATTCCTTTGGAGGATTAAGACGCTCTCTTTCAACCTTTCCTTTCCTTCATCCATCTTGATCTTATTCACCTTCTTGATTGCCATTCATCGGGTCCAATCGATTCATTGCTGATAACATCAACAACGATTCAATATGAAACCCAAGTTCGTGTCCAAAGTGATCAAATGACGAAAGATCGACAATGGATTAAACACGGAACTTTGAACAGCATGAACATGACGCTTCAATCCGTTTTGACCTGATGGTTTCAAGAGAAGCAATGAAAAGGTTTTTCCCTTTTAATTTCATCTTCACACTGTTTTCCCTTTCCAAATCCTTTGCCTGTCAAAATGAGCATTTTACTCTGAAAATCAAACTCGACTTTCTCATCAAATGTCCGCTATTCCGAAACTAGCCAATCAGATGAAAGATGAACTGTCAGAGCTCAGATGTTGAATGAAAAACTGGTTTCGTCAAATGGGTTTTCGCAGTGATTCTTGTGCTACAACAATTTATTGGTGCCTGACGAGTCCCATTGGAGTATTGACGATGCTGTAGCCAGAACTTTTCATTCTCATCTGTGAACCATTTTCTTGTTCACCAGAAGTTGTATTATAATATTATAAGAAGAAGAAAAACAAAAGTCTGATAATTTTACCTTTTAATCTGATTATCATAAGCTTCAATTGAGGATCAATTGAAAGCCTAAATAGAGTCGAGTTGATGAGCAGGTTAAAACATTTTGTTGTTGCTCGCCAAACAGTGAAAATTTGAATAAATTTTGACAGGTAAATTAAGTTGACTATATCATCTGATCATCTCAAGACAAAACCCTTTCCTCGCCCTGTTTCCCTGATCCAAGAGTAAACCCAAGGAAAAGAAGAAACAAAACCTCACTCAAATATATCTACTGATGTAACATTTTCCTGCCTCTAAAGACAAAAGTTGCTTTGGTAAAAACACAAACACCAAAACCTTTTCTCATGAAAAGTTGTGACCATTTAGTTTCTGTAACAATGAAGAGCAAAAAGTTGTTTGAAAAAGGAGCTGAAAAACAAATAATTGTGAAAAGACGTAATAATTCACATTAGAGAAAAATATTGACAAAAAAAAAACACTTTTTTTACCCAAAAAAGACAAAAAACAAAACCCAAAGAGAAACTCAGGAGTGAAGTTTCTCAGTGATGAACTACAACAAATGACAAAACAAAAAATTATTAAATTTAAAGGAGTTTAAATTACAAAAAAAACAAAACAAAGAAAACAAAAATTGCAAAAAAATGCCCAAAAAAATACAAAAAAATAACGTGAATTAAAGGTGATGATTACAACAGCGTCTTTCTCATTATTATTTTGTCTTAACTACAACATTTAAAAACAAACAACTTTTTATTATCATTATTAATCACTATTATTGTCATTATCATTATTTATAACAAAAACGATCTTCTTTTTCCATTTTTAAATTCTATCGATAAAAGAACTTTTCTTTCCTCTGTTTTTACATTCTCTATCAACAAATGCAGTAAATGTTGACAACGAGTTTAATGTTGATGGTTTGTCTCAACCAAAGAAGAAGAAGAAGAAACTTATCACAATTTATATCAAGAGAAATACAAATTTGCTCACAACTGATGGGCCATTAACCGGACAAAGTGACGTTGACTCATGGAGAGAAAAATTGATTAAAGAATTGAGAGAAAAAGGTGATTATTTTTTAGTGTTGAACATGAAGAATGGACTGAAGTGTGATACAAGATTCAGATGGAAAAGATGATGAAGGATAAAAATGATGTTGAAGGGAATGAGGTTCAAGTGAAACAGATGATTCTAAGTTGATTGCTTGCTATTAAAAGGCGAATTGTTGTTGATTATATTATATTTTGTATCAAGCATCGACTTTGTATGGGTTCACCGATCAATTGGAATGATCGTTAAATGGGTTTTCGCAGTGATTCTTGTGCTACAACAATTTATGGTGCCTGACGAAGCCCATTGGAGTTATAACGGTAACAATTTATTCCAATTGAAAGGTCCAACCTTTCGATCAAGTCATTTGTTCGGCAAACTTTTCCAAAGTTGAACTTGGATCAACTGTGTGCAAGTGAATTGTAATACTATTTTCAAGTCTCTTTCCTCATCCATTCTGTCAACATCAAAGTCCCCTTCATCATTGATCCTCGTTCACTTTCCATCTTCGCCATCTTTCATGGAAAACATTTTCTCTTTCAATTCGACATTCAATAGTTTACCGTCACTCTGTCCGGCCCAATCCAGCCTTGGTTATCAACTTTACCTTTTCTTCTTCTTCGCCATTCCTTCGCAATGTTACAAATTTTTCCGTTTTTTCCGTTTCCCTTCGTTTTCCAATCATCAAACATCAATGCAACAAATCCAAAGACGAGAAAAGTCTTTAAATTATTGACCTCAACTGAACATCAAAAGTTGACCAACTCATTCCTTTTCCAATTCCTATTTTCTCTCTCTCTCTCTCTCTCTCTCTCTCTCTCTCTCTCTCTCTCTCCTTAATCAATGTCCAATTAATTTATTTCATCAATAATTATTGTAGAGTTAACCCTTTCTCTTCCCTCTCTTTATCATCTTTATACTTATAAATATAAATATATTTGAATGAATATATATAAATATATATATTTGATTCCCTTTTTGCTTCTTTTGACCGATTCCTTTTCATCCATCAACATCAACTCATCAACACAAACGAAACATTATCAATATTTAAATTATTATTTGATCTCAACTATTTATCATCAACTTATAACAAAACCAAATCAATTACACTTTTAGTCGTACTTCAATAATATTGACAAAACTATACGTTTCTAAGTTTCTCAATCAACAAAATCAATCAATGATTATGAAAATGAAATAAAAGCCCAAAAAGGATTGATTGAAAAATGACAATAAAAAGGCAAATGTAACTTTAAAACCTCTTCCAATCATCCTCATCCCATGGAACTGAATACCAACAAGATGGAAAAAGAAAAGAAAACGAAATTTCAAATTCCAAAGGAAATTCTAGAAAATTGAAAAACAATTATTGCGAAAAGACTAAATGATTAACTAACATAAAATACACACAAAATGATGCAAATATCCTTCATCAATCCTTTGAACGACAAAACATTAATTCCTCTCATTTTGGCTTTCCTTTTCTTCCTCATCTTTTCTTCTGTTTCAAAATGAAATCCAAATTTATCGTCAATCTCTTCTCTGTCTTATCTTCATCTTAATCTTAACTGGTTCCAATAAAAGGAGGAAGGAGATGTACTATATTATACATAACACTGTAACTTTGGTGCCTTCTTGTTATTGGAATCACACCATTTAATCTCTTTCTATTTTTCATTTTCTTCTATCTTCTCTTTCTATCTTCTCTTTCTCTCTCTCTTTCTCTCTTCTCACCTCCCTCTGGTGTGTTTCAACCGAAGTAGTAAAAATGATTGTTTTTATACCCAAAAAATAAAAACATTTCAACTGGTCTCATGTCTTTGCTTTATTTCATTCAACGGATTCCCTTTACTGGGTCAACTTGCTTTCCCAGGGTCAGAGTTTAACTGTTACAACTGTAAGTTGAAGAGGTAAAGTGTCCATTATGTGACCGTCGAGAGTTGGTCCAACCAAAGGCGACTCTCATTACAGTTGCACTTTCATTTAGATAACATTTCAAAAGGACATTTGCCAACATTGGTTTTAGCTTTTCATTTCATTCACAATCTCATAGTTTTTTTAAACAGATTGAAACTGTCGAATTATCATGAAAGTTCGAGTTCAAGAAAAAAGTCATTTCTGGTGATTTTAAAATTACATTTTCAAATTCAATGAACACTTTTCAATAAAAATAATTTAGAAATTTATTCAGAAACTTGATAGCTGAAAAGGTCAAAAATTTATCTCGAAAAATTGAAGCCGATTATCAAATGAACATAATGAAAGTACATGTCCGATCAGAAAAACAAAACTGGAATAATTTTTTATCGATTTCGAGTTTCTTGAAAAGGCATTTCAATTTAGATGAACGCTTTTAGATAAAAAATTATTTAGCAATTCGATTCATTAAAAATGAAAGATCGGTCTTAAAGCCAAAAGACTTTTTACGAAATTCGCAATGAAAATTTCGACTTGAAAATCTGGTCTGGAAAAAGTTCTGATTGGCTGTTTAATCATTCTTTTTGCAGATTTCACAAGTTGCTCGGATTTTATCACCCAAGCTACTCAATTTCAATTAACCGATTCTTGGCTCTTTTCAATCAATTGATATTGCAATGTATTATAGATAAGAGATGATGGAAGCGAGAAAAACATCATCTAACAAGTCATCATCTGCAAATTGCAATAAAACATTGTCAAGGGGAATGATGATGATGATGATGCGAAGTAGAGAAAGAGAGAGGAAGAAAAAACGCAAAAAACAAAACAAATGCAAACAACTTGTGCTGAAGAAACAAAAAGATGGAGAAAGAGATGAAAGATCAAAAGATGATGAAGGAAAAGACAAAAAAGCATTCACTTCAATTGTGAATAAGGGAATAGAAGACAGAATATGATGATGGCGAGTGAAGAAGAAGAAGAAGAAAAAGAAGAAGAAAAAATAACAAAATGGTAAAAGGCAGGGTTTACTTGGAGAGAGAATGTGCATTGGATAAGATGATGGGGATGAAGATGATGATGGAAATGAAATGAAGCAAGTTAAAGGTTCATATTATATAGAAATGTAAAGAAACACAAAAAACTAAGAGATTAAAGAGAGAGAAGAAAGAAAGAGGAAAATATGGAGGAATGATGAGGAATGGATTACATTATAGGAGATTGTGAATTACATCAAGATGATGAAAAAGCAGAGCTGAGGCAGGATGAGGTGAAGATGATGAAGAATGAAAAAATGAAGATGAAGATGAGTTGTTTATAATACTTCAATATCAATATTGGAAACTTGTAAATGGATCCTCGAAGTTCAGATTCCCTTGATAGAAAGTGCTTTTTTGCTGAAACTCGAACACTGAGGATGACCAAAGGAATGATGAAAATTCTCATCTTTTTTATCTTCTTCTTTATTCTTTTCTTTCTTTCATTTTTTTCCTCTTCTTTACTCACGTCTTGATATTTTTTATCACAATCAAAGGAAAGAGAAGAAAAAAGAGTTTTTTCTTCTTCTTTTTTTTCTCTTTTCTGCTCATCATTCCAATACATTTTTGCCTGGAATCATCATCATGTTCATTCCACTTTTTTCTTTCTCTTCTTTCGCTTCTGCTTCTGGAATCTTAAATTGAAGTGTTTCCCTTCAGATTACATGTAAATATGTATTTATATATATAAATATTAGATTCAGTTGTGATCAGTTTTGTTTCTTGTTATAATAATTTATGAATCGAAACTTGTTATTGCTCAAGCTTTTTGCATACCAAAGCCAATGAAGGAATCGCAAGAAATGAGGAGAAAGATGATGATGAACAAGGATGATTATCGAGAAGCTTTTTGTTTTTACCTCGCAAATTCCGATGACAACTAACAATGAATATTTCATTTTGACTTAGCTTCAGACAGATTAACCATAAGCTTAGTTAACTCATGTTATCATTCAAAATCGACTCATCTATCAAACATCATCACCATCATCCGAAAGTAATTTGGTTTACATCAAAACTAAGTCTTTTCATCATCACTTCTAATGAAATTTTGGATCAATCACAAAAAGCTTTTCAAACTTTTAACAATCAAACACTTCGCCATTTGACTATTCAAGTTTATCGGCAAATGAAGTGAATAAAAAAGCACAAAATCGAAACTCAAAAAGACACAATTCGAACTTGAATTTTCGCAAACTAGAACAATTGAATGGAAAAATGACTGAAATTTTTTCACATTTTTTTACGAAAAACTGCATCTTACTGCAACTTCGAGCTTCAATTTCATTTTAACATTCAAAGACTTCAGGTCTTGTAATCAGAAGGCAAGAGATTGAAACAAACTTCAAAAGACAAAACCTGATTTTCAATTTTCGGTGAGAAAAACGCAATGAACAATCGAACAAAAAAAGATTGAAAATTCTCTATCGACTTTTCACGAACAAAAAAGAAGCTTCGAACTGAAAGTTGATTTAATTATGAGATTGATTAATTCGCGAAACTGGCTTGTTTATGAATAAATTAGAAGGAAAAAAAGACAAAAAACAAAGTTAATGATGTTAATTAATTCATCAAATGACATGAAATTGCAAATAAAAAGTCAAGACTTGTTTCGTGATTAAAGTTAATCAAACAATTAGCCTTTTGTTTCATTGGCACACTTCTTGGCCAATGGTCAAATCGTGTGAATGACCATCTGCTGCTGTCTACTAGGAGCGGTTCAATTTCATCATATCAATGGTTAAATATCACATAATACGCTTTACCTTCTCAAAGGCTAATAACCTGTTAAATTTTAATTTAACGTTTTTAATTGAAAAAAAAGATGAAATTTTGTATCAAAAACGCCTTCAGATTCTGTATTAACTTTTCTCTTTTTATTTACAATTTAATTTTCATCTTTAATTTCAAGGTAAAACAATCAATAAAAGCCAAAACTGTGTGACCAGTTAAAAAGCCTGTCCTTAATTCTGATCCTCATCAAAATAACAATTAGTTTAATTACAATAAAATAAATAACAAAAGATTAACTTTTTACACTTGAAAAGGCAAATTGAGAGAGAAGATGAAAGAAACCAAAAATTAACCACAATTTTGTGGTTACCACACCTTGAGATGCTATTTAAGATTTAAATTAATTTTTCTTCTTCTTCTTCTTCTTCTTACATTTTTCATCTCCACGCCTTGTTTATTGAATGAACGTAAATGATGATGAATATCGTTGATTATCATGATGAGAAAAGAGAAAAAGATTTTGCTCGGTTGAAACTAAAGGTTAGAAATGTTATTACGATCTAATTAATAGACGAAGAGGAAGAAGATGATGGTGATGAGGATGATTATCAGACACAAAAAACAAACCAAAAGATGGGAAGGTAAGAAGATGAGGAGAGAAAAAAACGGAGAAGAGAAAAGAATTTATCAATGGAAAACATCGACAGGAATCAATTAATAGTCAGGTAAGAAGGTACATTTATCATGATATTACAAAGAAGCTTAGCTTATGCATCGTGTTCAGTGTCATCTTACATCTTTCATTGGATATAAAAGCTTACCTTTTTTAAGCTGATTCAACCTTTTACCATTTTCCTATTTTGTTTGAGTCTTTATCATCTTCTGATGGCTGACATTGCAGACTATTGCACCTTCATTTGCATAAATTGTTGCTCGCATCATTATCCTTGTTTCACCATTTGCCAGCAGATAATCAGGAAAGAAACAATAAGATTGGAACAAGTTTCTTGGTTTCATTTTCAAATGAAACAATGTTTACAGGGAAAAATGAATAATGATTATTTTCTCATTCTGATAATCAACTCGATTCAGTGTCTTTTGTCACCCGCAAGAGGATCAGGATGAAGATGGGTCGACAGGAACAAGTCACCCCAAGAGGCTAATCATGAACACATCATTTGTTGAAACTTGTTTCCCGATTTACAGGCAAATTCATTCTAATTGTCATTCATCATATGCTCAATGGTTTCCAGTGATGAGTTGCAATTCATAAAGGTACAGTAAAAAGAATCATCTAATTGTTTAGTTTTCTCAATTGCTATCAACTCATCATGACAATCAACTTGATTTGATTAATAAATTGAAAAACATCAACAGATGACACCAAATGGCTCTTCATTATTGTTTGTTTGCTGCTGTTTTTGATATCAAACAATTTGTTATCATTAACATTATTCTCAAAAATTGATTGCTCCAGTTAATAACAGTTCAGCTTGTTTCTTTTACCTTTTAGCACCATTAGCTTGCGACCATCAATGGCATCTGATCATTCCTGATTAGCCTATTAACCATGAAAAGTGCGTGAAAATGCATCTCCTTTATTCGCATTTGTTAACATTTAACTTTTCTCTCTTTTGTTTTGACAAATGTTTGACAATTTATGTTAATAGTTACCTGTCAACCGCAACTCAGGCACGAATCATCAGTTTATTAAAGGTAAACTGATTTTAATAGCCAAGACTAACCATAACTGACAGCAAATTTTTCAACCATTTATGATAATAATTGCAATTAATCAAGTTGGTGGAATAAGCAATTTATCGTTTTTCGTGTTTTCTGTATAAATAGTTCGAACAGATGATGATGATGAAAATTTTGTGGATTGTTCTTTGAGTGAAACTGAATGATATATTTTCAAATTCCTAGTTCAAAATTAATTCTAGTTAATCTTTTATTCCATTGATTCTCGGTTCGTTTTTCTCAAACTTCGAAACAGCCATTTCTTCACGAAATTTTGGAATTCTAGGAAAATGGTTTCGATTGCACATCAGGAAATATATGACACTCGAAGTCTGCACTGAAATGTTTCGATGAAAAACTATCTTAACATCAAACATTCGCGTTCTGATCAGTGTCTTTTCAAACTTGATTATTCGAGAAACTTACTCTAGTAATGTGAAAATACTTTTAAAAGCCCTTTAAAGTTGTGCGTAACTTTATCAATTTTCAGGTTAAAGTTCAGTCTAAATTGTTTATTAATTTATTTGTTTGCTATTGCGCTTAAGAAATGTTCATTCAATATTCACTTTCTGAAAAAATACTTTATTGAAATTTTCTGATACTTTCAGCAAACCGCGAGAATTAAACAAAATGAAATGTGCAAAAACTCTTGAAGACACGCTAACAAATGCAATAGAACGATCACTGACTCGAAAGACGTGCTTTTTATGCATGTTTAAAGTTCTTGTTAAAGACATTCTCAATCAGCTATAGTGATGAAAATTATGTTCTTATCAAATCGATCACTTTATGGCTCACATTTTGCTTTTGTTGTTCTGCTGACAAACGATTCAAAAACAGCATTTCGGATGAACTGGAATTTTGTGAATGAAAACTTGAACAAAGTGCAATTGAATGGTGAGTGAAGCTAGCAGATGAAATCGGAAAACAAGATTGTTTGATGTGAAAGACAAGAAAGGATGAAAAAAATATGCAAAGGAAGACATTGAAAAGACTGACCTGAGGGGTTGACATGGATAAAAAATAGGAAAATGCGATGATAAAGATAATGGCTGAGGAAAGGAAAGGAAAGCCAAGGAAAGGGAAAGACTTTCCTTATCATAACTGGAACTTATCGTGTTTCTCATGTTTGGTCAATTTTATTGGCATTTTTTTATTCATCAAACTGTTCATTGAAAATCATCTTTTCTCTAAGCCTTATAATCTCATTACAAATAATAGCTTCGGGTTAAATCATGCTTTTATTATATTTTATCTCATTGAGTGATTACTGGTGTAACTTGGAGTAACGGAAATAAATAACAGGCAAGGGAAGAGAATAACATGTATTAGAAGATGAAGATGAGAAGGAAGATGAGCTCATCTCGTCAAAACAAGATTTAGGCCAATGTTTCGAAGAAGAAGAAGAAGAAGACAAAATTAATAATAAACTTGAAAACACGAGTTGAATAAATGTTGGCCAATTACGGGTGAAACTGTAAAAGGATATCCATTAATCTGTTTAAAACATTTTAAAATGATGATTAATGGTTTTCCAATTGTATAATGTTACAGTTTATTAATTAAATGAAGAGAGGACGGCCAGCCAATGGCCACAATGAATGGGAAATAATGTTTCAAGATGAATGCAAATGATTGACACAAAAGATGCATAAATGTGGTTATGAGTTATTGCGATGTTTTGCTTAGTGAAAAGCAACAGAAGCAAAGGAAACTGTTGGGAGAAAATATTGAGTAAAATTACAGATTATTTGAAAATGGCACATTTGCCAATATTAAACAACATCAACAACAACAAATGGAATATTAATAACAATAATTGGAAGCGAAAGGATGAATTGACCGGATTGACCGTTGATTTTCTCCTCTCCTTTACTTACTGCGTGAGTCCAGTCGTTTTTAAGGTCAATTTCAAGTGAAACGGGCTTGTCATTGTGAATGGCCGAGAGACGAGGTCGATTGAAAAAAGTAAATAGAAAAGTATTTTTTGCCATTTTTTTCAATCTTGAGCATCTGTGAATGAAGAGAGAGAGAGAGAGAGAGAAAGAGTCACGCGAAAAAGGATGAAAATGATGATGAAAAGTTGCCAATTGAAATGGAAGGAGAAGGTTAAACAGGATTGAAGGGTGAAGGGTGAGGGTGGAGGGAGAGAGTAAACAATTGCTTTTAGACTGACCATCGCCATCATTATCATTATCATCGTCAACAACAACAATTGAGCGGAGAAAATGTTGTTTACCAAAAAGTGAAATAAAAAACTAAAAGAGTTTTGCTTCACGTCAACTGATTGTTTTCATCTTTTTACACAAATGATGAGGCATCTGTCATTTTTTTAACTCTAACAGAGAGAATCAGTTGTTGACTGGAAACAAAAATGTTAATCAGCGATTCTTTACTCTTTACTCATCAGGAGAAGAGAAACTGACTCTTGAAGTGCGCGTGCCACGAGAAGAGAGGAACAGCTAAATGAATAGGATTACGAGTGTTGCTTTTTTGCGGATAAAAAGGACCAAAAGTAAAAAAAGGTCAAAAGAGAGAAAAGATAATGAGGGTAAAAAAGGGAAATGCTAATGGGTCAATTCACGTTGGTCATTCGCACTTTTCTCATTCTCTTTGCCATTACATTGAATGATGGCGCATTTTCACCACTAATTCACACAAATCTCCTTTTGTCTTGTTGCTTCGGTTTTTTACTCACACTGACCAAGCATCCAACTTTGAAATATGAGTTACAGCCAAGGTTGAGAGAGGAGGAGTTGCTTCTTAAAAGGCTATTATCACGATGACCAACACAATTGACTATTGAATGTTCTCTCTGTGAGGGACTGAAGAAGAAGAAGAAGATGATTGTGATGATGAAAGATGGTGACTTGAGGTGTCCAGTTTGTATCAATGAATTAAGACCATTTTTATACACATAAATATAATTCTAACTGATGACAGGATAAACCGTTAATATCTATCTAAGGTTCTTTGCGACTTCTCTTCTCTCTCACCCAATAATTCATCCTGGAAACTGCATCAATTTTATCTTCTTTTTTACTTCGCCATCTCTTCATCTCTTTACTATCACTTGGCGTTTCTTTTTTACTTTACTTTTGGCCTTTTTTTCATTCGCCATTTTTGCTCACTTTCTTTTACTTTTTGTTTTCTTTACTTCGCCATTCAGTGCTACTGGTCATCATCATTATCATCAACATAATGATGAGCAACGGTGAACAAAACAAAAAGTTACTTTGACCGTTAACTTGAAGCCAACCTTTTTTCACATTAATTCAATTACCTTTTGTTTCTTGCATTATCTTCACTTTGCGCTTTTCACTTCATTTAATCTTTTAATATCAATGAATTGCAATTTAAATGATGCTGTTCGAAACTCGAAAACTGGCCAATGTCCAGCTGAGAGTTAATTTTTTCCATTCAAATATCAGTTTTGCTTTCAATAGCTTTTCTCCTTTTCCCATTAATTTGTGAAATTTTTCTCGACTTTTATCTTTAAATGGCATTTATTCGATAAAAGCCAATCCTCGATGTTTTACTGTTCATTTAGCTTCGTATCTCAAGATTAAATTACACTGTTTGATTAGCTTTTCTCAGACGATATTTGATCGATTTTGCTCTGAAACATGAATCGAAATAATTTGATGAAATTATCTCACATTTGAACTTTACGTCGAACACCAAATTTTGACCTTTAAATGGAAACTTTTTTCCATAGAAAATCAATTCTCAATTTATCCTTTGATTCACATGTAAAAGCTTCACTTTCAACTGAAGATGAAATTTAACGCAATTTTTATTAACTTTGCAAAGAGCGCAATCGATGAATGAAACTCTGAAACGAAACAAAAACTGAATTAGTTTGCAAAATGTCATCGCTTATTAAAGCAAGAATATTGACAGTTGAATAGTTGGAAATTCATTTGGCTGTGAGACAATAAAACTGATTGCAATGGTCATGGACAAAATTCTGGTCCAATTATTTATTCAAATATGTCCACTCATTTGATTTTGATTGTCATCATCAAGACTCTTTCCTTTCAATTCCAACCTGACATGAACGTCTTAAGATTTGATCAATTATTTCTCATTGTTGCTCATTTTTTCTTTCTCCTTCCCTGACTTCTCTTCTCTATCATTTTTTGCATCCATTATACATAAATGAAAAGATGATTATTATCATGCTACTAAAACAAACAAGTTATCATATTTTGTAGCCAATCACTTAAACTTCAGGTCACGTCAACAGAGACTTTGTTGAATATTTTCATATTTGATTCCTCATCAACCTTATTTCATATTGACTTTTTGCTGGATGACATTTTGATTATTTGATGAGAAGGAAAACAAGATGAAAAAAGGGAGCCATTCATCGAATCACATTCTCCAGCATTAATTGACAATCAAAATCTTAATCTTATTTTTACATTATTACAATTATTCTCATGTTGACAATCATGTTAACTGTCATTTCAATATGAAACAAATTATATTAAATCAAATATCAAACGGTTGACATTTAAAATTACAATAAAATTAACTGATAACTCAATAAACTCAAGGATAACAGTTGAAGGTAAATATTCAATAATCAGTGGCAATCATTACAGTTGAACCAATTTTTCAGTTGTTCAACTTCGACAAATCATTTGTTCAATTTAGTAAAAGGAAAATGTTCATTATTAAATTATGCTCAATCGAAAGTGAAAAGTTGATTGGAAAATAAAGAAATTGAAATGCAGAGTCAAATCCATTTTAATGAAAAAGCTTGATTAAACAGATGAATTCAATTCTAAATTAGTTTCGATATTTCAATTCATTATCATGGATATCATGACAATGCATTGGAATCATTTTCATTACCTGGTTCGACATAATTCTTAGAAATTTTATCTCTCAGCTGCATCATCATATACATGAGAGCTTGGTCCACATCTAAGTCAATTCTTGGCCCCTCACGATCAGATTTGTAGTCGCCTAAAAATTTTTGCCATTCTTTGTATTTCGCACTCAGACCAGTTGGGAGATGCTCCATCTTAATTGGGCCAATGGCAGTACCTTTTATGAAAAATTTATGTATCTCTTTGAGCCCATAGAAGGTTTTATAATTTTCGTGGCTAATTTGTCTCAGCATTTCCAGCCCACTCTTCAAACATTCCACATATTTTGGGACGTTCATAAAGGAGACCAAAGTAGGCAATGCATAGCAATGGCCACGATAATTGTGCAAACCTGATAAATAGGTAGGATTTTACTGAAATAAAATCATGTTTTAGTACATAGTAATCAATACAATATTGGCGCATAGCATTTATAAGCTGAACATTCAACTAAAACCTTTCGAAATTTTTGAAAAATTCTCAGCATTATTGAATTTCTCACCTCACTATTGTCATGATAACTCATGATAATAGCAAGACAATCAATTTAATAATGCTTGAACTTTCAAACCGAAAAATTAGTTTTCAACCTAGAAAATCGATGCTGAGCTTTACAGGTCTGAAAAAGAAATGAAAATCGAAAAACTTACCAATTCTGTTGTAAAGGTCTCTTTAAGATTTTTAACTAAAATTGAGGCTGCTATAGCTGCAGAGGTCTTTGTTTAAATGCCACGCTGGTTGCTGTAAAATTCAATTCACCACATGAAGTGGCAATTTTCCATTTGGTGATGAAATAAGTTTGACTTTTGTAAACTTTCTCATCCTCGAATTTTTGCAAAGAACTGAAAAATTCTCTTTTAAGGTGGTAAATATTATTTACCAATTCTTTGATAGGTTCATAGGTCATTGAAGTAACTTCAATTTTACTTTTATTCAAAGCTTCGATGAAAGCACTAAATTCAATACTGAATTCTTTTGGTATGATCGGTGAAAAAGCACTCATTTTAACTGCACCAAAAAACACCAAAATAAAAAAAAACTAACGATTTTTAATTCAAAACAGAATTTTTAAATGAACATAAATGAACTTTTTTGACTAAAAATTGACTAAAATGACCTAATTGCTAATCAAGCTTTTAATAGCAATGTAAAATCTTTAATTACATTAAATAGATGGAGCTTATTGTGAAAAGGCCGCGAAAATTAATCTAGATTAAGCATTTTATTGATGCAGATTAAATTTATTAATCTACATTAATTCATTTTTAATTAAGATATTTGTTTAACCGGATCAACCCTTAATTTCACAAATTTTCGGTCGATTAACTTTATAATCGAATATCAAATTGTACAAATTTTTTCTTGAGCAAAACATCGACTTATTTCAGCTGATATTCCTGTGGTTCAGAAACTTCGGGACTTTAAGCTTTTATATCGTTGTTCATTTTTATATTAAAATATTGAGATAGCAACTCTAATAAGCGCAAAAATGCAAAATAAAAGGAAAACTCGTGGAATGATATCTTTAACTTAAATGTGGATAACTCATTGACAGAGATTCGAAACTTGATCTGTAACATTTTCTGACTCCGAAACTATGAACGCACTTATTTGGCCTCTAATATCATCAGAAGTGATTTCTGGAAAATAGTCTCAAGATATAGCAAAGAGAAATATTTTTAGACAAAATTTGAACACACAAAGTCAATTCAGAGTTGATTAACCAGAAAAATCGTGAAATGCTTTTGTCTTCATTTGTTACTTTGAACACTCGAGTCTTGGAGTGACATTTTGCATCTTGTAACAGTCTGAACCGCATCAAATGCCATTATTGACAATCGATTGAATTTAAATTTTTGTCAGTCACTTTCGCTATTCTCGCCATTGATATGCTATTAATTCTGCTCAACCAATTATTAGCTAATGATACAATTAAAAGCATTTTGTTGGATGAAAAAGGAGAAAAGGTTAATCGTAATAACATAATATAATAATATAATAACATAACAAGAAATCAGTAAAACTGCATTGTATTCTAATATCACCAAATTATCTTTTGGACTGTTTAATGATATTCCCATGTGATCACTTCATTTAGTAATTAGCATGGATTGAGTATCAACCAAATTAGAGTTTCCAGTGCAAGAGTAACAATTTGGACCCAACATTTTACGAATACTTCTTCTGGCGATTCCTTCACCTTCTTTTCCCTGTAAAATGCAACCTTTTTTGCATAAGAAACTACTCATTAGAGAAAAACATTGCAACTCAACGGAAATGATTATCAACGCTTGTCACTTCCGTATTGCTACCTATTATCAGCCTTTTCACCCTTCGATGAATCAGACTATTGTTAACTCAAATTTTTGACCCAAAAGTCCAGCGCAGAGAAAAGAAAAGAGAGAGAAAAAAGTAAAAAAGAGAAAAGTTTTGCAACATTAATTCCCTGTTGAAAGAAGCTTGGAATGAATAAAATGTTACAAAAGAAAAGAGTTTGAATAATTAGAATGATTCGACAATCATTCAAAGCAATTCTCAAGATTCATTGATTCATTGCTTTTTCCTCGCCCTGACAATCTTATCGAACTTTTGGAAGGCAAAAAAGCCAAACTTTTTCATTTCCAATATATTATTCCAATGTGAACGGAAACAATTTTCTTTTGCCATGTTCAATTCCATTGAGAGAAACCTGGACTCAGCAAGCCTCATCGGGTTTACTATCAATTTCACACTCCAATTCATGCAACATTCTCATGCATATAAATTGTATAAATACCTTTACTCTTCATGTTGACCAGATTCAATGAGCCTTGATTCAAAAGGCAACTTGAAGGCGACATTGACATAAGAAGAAGAAGAAAAAAAGTCCAACAATTTAACTTGTTTCATTAAGAACAATGATAACAGTGATTCCCATTTCAACCCAATTGATCACACTTTTTATTCATTAACATTTTTCTCTCCTTTCGCATTTCCCTTTTCACCTTTATAATCGAGTTAAACAATCAACTCAAATCTAAATTGATTAACTTTCGCTTCATTAATCAAAAGGCCATTTGATGCAAATCATAAGAAAAGTCCTTTTTCTGGATTCACCAGTCATTCAGGCAGCGCAATTGAAAAGCTCAGATGAAAGCTGATAATTGATGTAAAATGGAATCTCTTAAAACATTAAAAGTCAACATTTATGATCATCTTTTTATTGATATCATTTTCGTTATCATTTTATTGCCGTTATCATCATTACTTTAATTATCAATTTTGCGTTTCTTGTCAACTTTGTCCAACTTGACTTTACCTCAACAAGCAATTAATGTTTGCTCAACTTGCAGTCAAACAAGTGACTCTAGAGTAAACATTTTCACAGATGATATTAGTTTTTCATTATTAATAATTTTGTTTGTTTTTTTCAATATTAACCAAGATAAAGTTCAGTATTCAGGTTATCAGACTTGATAAACTCTCATCTTTTTTAATCTGCCTTTTCTATCCATTTTCATCTTCCATTCAAGAGACCAAACTGTTCCAAGTGTTTCCATTGTGCATTATTGGAAAACTTGAAGTCATCAAAGTCTTTCAACAAAAGTTTCAATTTGCTTTTTGTTGATTGGAGGCTAAAAATTATCCAAAACAATTAAACATGAGATTCAATGGAAAGTCTATCAGAACTGAAGTCAGCTATTTTGCGAAAAAAAAACACAATTGAAATGCTTTCTCATGACAATTGGTTTTCCAGAAAACAAAAAGTTCTCAATTTTATCTGAATTAAAGTGTTCTATTAATCTGTAAATGAGTTTCATTCCTAAAGAGCTACTTATACATTTCTCATTCTTAACCATTCTTTCCCTTTTTATCCATCATTTTGACTTCATTTCCGTCCATATTTCCTGATTACTCCATCATTTTGTGACATTCACACATAAACACCAAATATTATTGTAATCATTGTAATCATAATCATCATCCTTTTTCCCTGATAATTAACTCTCATCTGTAAACAGTTTCTCATCATTTCTCACCATTTTTTCAAACGAAAACTTTCAACATGCTTTTTGGTCAACTCTTCACTTCTACTCTCCATCAGCATAAATCATCTTCTCTAACCAACTTAATCATTCACAATTTACCTTTTATCATTTACTATCTTCAACCTTGCCATCTCTTCACATTTACCTTTAATCATAATAAAAGAAAAGATAAAAATGAGAAAAACTTTTTTTCTTCTTCTCTCATTCATTTCCATCTTTTTACTTGTTTCACTTCATAATATTAATATAAACACTTATAACTCACGTCATTGTTTCCAACATCAACATATTACCATTGCACTCAACAAATGATAATGAAATATCAAGTTTAAACTGAGACTATTGGATGTTATTTTTGAGTTATTGGGTGCATGAGTTACTGTGGATGTTTCAAGATCGAATCAATATCATGATGCTTTGATATCTGATCAAATCTTCAGACAGTTAATTCTAGACGATTTCAAGTCGAGAAGAGGCACAAACTCGTAATGCAAACTTGCAATGAACTTCATGTGTATTGTCACCATTTAGAGTTGATCGTATTATAATTTTTCTGTGAATCAAATTAAATATCTTGAAATTTTTCAAGTTTATCAAGCTTTTATTCGACAATAAATTTTCAAGGTATTAATCAGCTCTTGCTTATTCGATTTCGGAATATAAGTTGCATAAAGAAACTCCTAGTTCAGCATTTAAGTGATCATTTGTTTCGAAGTTTTTAGGATATTCTTTTTATAGAGATGAACGGGCGAAAAGCATGAAAGGATCAAATTCCTACTGAATGTAAGTAACTCAGGAGTTGACCAATAAAGTGGACACAAGGTTCCATCATAATTGTTGATTACTTGTGATTAAAAGGACCAGGCAATTGCTCGAAGCTGTTTTATAATAGTTTGATCAACTTTCCTTGATCAACTTACTTCAATCGATGAACAGTGTTTATTCAAGCAAATTCATTTTAATTGGAATGATAAATGATGAAAATTGATGGTTACATGAGCTGTTTAATTCGCGATGAAATTTAAATTGCAAGACTGAAAGTAAATCCAAAAAATGATTGAAATAATAACATTTGTATTGTTAGCCTTATTATCATGATGAGAGAGCCAAATAGTTGAGTCTTTTTATGTTACACTGAGAACACATTTTGTAATATTATTTTTGCTTCTAATATCATTGTAACTCTTATTGTTATTATTGTTGTTGTTTTTTCTTTTTGCTTCTGTTATGGTCATTATTATTATTATTATGTGGACTAACTCAATTTTGACATTTCTTTTTCTTTTTGATATATTTCACTCAATTCTGTTCTGCATTTCACAAGGGAAATCATCAGAATTTCAATAAAACCGTGAATATAAAAACAATAACACAAAATATTAGAAATGTAAGTGCATAAACAGATGAGATAATCTGATTATATTATTTTGAAAACATTATTTCATTAAATGTTCAACAGAAATAACAATTCAACTCGTTCTGCTTACATGCATTTCTAATACCAGATCAACATTTAAAGCCAGAAAGAAAAGCTGAAATGGAAATGCGTTTTTCAACTTTCAATAGATTAGTTGCAATTTAGTTTATTTGTCGCAGTATCGATTACAGTTAGCTGAGAGTGGCAGCAACTTGGGCTTACAAAAAATTGGACAAAAATATCAAACAAAAGTTATTGATCGTTTATTTATTTATTTAGTTATTCAAGTTTTCATGAAAGCATATTAATGAAATTCATCGAAGACCAAAAATCATTTAGTCAAGTAAAATAGTTGCTCGATGACATATGATCTGGGAACATCTTCTGAGATGTCAACGGACGATATCAAAGGGGAAATCGAATAGGGTACCGTGCCAAATGCGAGGTTCACTCGTTCGATTTTGACGAAACCTGCAATTAGAAAGACGCGAACAAAATTAAAATACTTATGTGTAATGACTCGAGTAAAAGAGAAAATCTTAACTAACCATTTTCACCCCAATCAGTTCCCCATGAATTAGTTGCCAAATAATAATCTACACCGTTTTCAGTTCCCCAACCGATGAGTTTTAGATTTTGAACTCCCAATAATTTATCAGAAGAACGTCTGTAAATACCTGGAAAGAAAATGATTTCATTATTAAACTAAGCTTTTGACCACATCATTTGACTTTCAACTTTACCTGATTTGTAGCTAAGAAAATCTGAATAGACTGCAAAGTACACAGGTCTTGGTCCGTTTAGTTTTATATCATTCATAGAGTTGGCTGTAAATCTATTGGCCCGGTTGGTTACGTTAAAATATCTATTATTCTGGATTTTATTTGACTGACATTCTTGTGGAAAAGGTAAGCAGTCCTTTGCATCGTGCAATGATTCGACTGTAAAAATTCCATGTTTAGACCAATATTCAAGAGCTTGACCAATATTTGCGCTGTTACTGCCATTGTAACCACTCGATCTAACGATTTGATCCACGGTAGCTTCAACATCAATTTCAACACCGTGTTTGATGCAAAGTCGAACAGCAATTACACCAACAACAGGGTAAATCCATGATGGATAACCTTTTGTTTGATCATAGACCTTACCGATTGAAGTACAATTAGGCCAAGCTTCACGAGCATCGAAGTTATCAGGAAGTACATACGGGAAATATTCTTCAGTTGGAATATCTTTAAGATAATAATCGGAAATATTTTGAGTGAAAATCAGCTCATCTATTTGTATTGAACTTGATCCATTGAAATTTTTACCATTTTTGATCAAATATTGAGGTTGACCATTAAATAAATAAATAAAATACAGGACTTACCTTCCATGTCGTATGCAAAGAGTTGATTGCATTTACAATTTCATCCGTTAGTGGAGCAAAGTCACTAATTTTAGCATAAATTGAATAAACACAAAGCGTAAGAATCAAGAAGAGTCTCATTGCAACTTTAAAGTTTCCAGTGAAGTTAACCAATAAATCGAATCGAATATTAACGTTTTCAAATTAAGTTACAAGAAATGATAAATAAGCTTAATGAAGATTCTCATTTTATACTTGATTAAGAGGATATTTCTCGTTGTCAACAAGTAATCAATGTCAATCAGTTGTGCCAGATGCTGCAAAAGTCTCATCAAATTCTTAAGGAATATGCCAAATGAACAATAGAAATTATTGTTAAATTTCATTTAATTGGCATTTGAATAGTCAAAACAGGATCATATTGTCATAATAATTTATCACCTCAGCTATCCAACATTGCAGTGAATAAAACATTTCTAAAATCGTAAGTTCTTCTCTCTAAGTTCATCGTGAGTTCACTAACGTCAAGAATAAGGGTGTATCCGGTCAATGAAAAAATGTTGGTTAATCTGGATTAAAAGACTAATGTTGTTGAGAAAAAAAGAAAGATAAGAAATTAAACTGTCCGGTAATGATCTGGTTAATTTAATTATCAGAGATGAAAAGATAACACAAATCAGCTGACATAATTTCAATCTAAATAAATTAATTAAAATTTAAAAACAATAGATGGCATTGAAGCTAATCTGGGTTAATTTTGTCGTCATCTGAGTTACTTTTTTTCACTTAGATTAACCAAGATTCTAGGTTAATCTTGGTTAAAATTTCATTGACCGGATACACCCTAAATCAGCAAAAATTTTATTGTTTCAAATTGTAAATTTTGAAAACTTAATAATATTAAAACTGAAATAAAAGATGAGCTCTTATGTATCTAACTTTCATTTTCTGACAATTCAATTCAATCTTATAAGTTATAACGTTGGTTTAAATCTCAACTTTGATAATTCCTATTGACATGTTACCATTTGAAAAGGTAACATTTATCAAAGTTGTGAGACAATACGCAGATGGATTTGATTTTATGCTGAATTGATGACAAACAAAATTACCTTGATGTTCTTCAAGCTTGGTCATCATATGATTGCTACAAAGCTGTAAAATTATTGATACGATAAGTTAATAACGTCACTCGTTGGCCTAACATAGGACTTTATCAAGGACCATCACATAAAGGTTCAACTGAAAGCTAACTTATCTGTTGTACAAAAACAGGGAATTTTTTTCTCAAAATAATTTCATTTTCTGGTTGACCATTCAAAGTTGCATCAAAAAATGAGTTACATGAAAAATTTGCTTCCATAAACGAACTAAAGGCAATCCAAGTTTCAAATTTGGACTTGATTTTCTCGAAACTGTCGATCGCTGAAATTTTCGATGGAATCGCTTTGGAACTTTGAACTAACTTTGATGTTATATTATTTTACCAATGATTATTTCATGAACGCTGATTAAATATATGCTACTCAGAGAACAAAAATGCGATCGAGAGTTCGCTTGATATTAAATACAATTTTCATAGTAATATTTTATTCTGAAAACATGAGAATAAATTGAGTAAATATCTGAATGGAGTAAAGAAGCAAATTTCATTTTCACAGTCAATTTATCGTCAAGTTAATGATGGTTTGAAAATTTTGCTCATTCCTTGAATTATCATGATTATTGGTTGTTATTAAATAAATTAATAGGAGAAAAGGCCGAGATAATTATTATGATAACAATAAACATAACCGTCTAAAGTTGAAATCTTTATCCTGAACCAATGTTAGTTGATTCAGTTTCATATTGATAATAATGATACCATTGATAATAACGCCATTGATTATTATAATAATAACAATGATGAGATGATGATGATGATTGTTTTCCAAAATAATAATAAAAACATGAAATAAAAGAACCCAAAAAAAGCTAATGATAATATTGCAACTTTCTTTCTCCTCTTTTCTTCTTCTCCTCAGTCTTGAGATATTGTTAACATGTAATAGCTGAAGCTGTAAGAAATTACATGTTTTTAACGCAGAATGATGATGATGGAAGAATATGAAGAGAAATGAAGAGAAAGAGAAAGAAAGTTAAGAATTGGAAATAATGATGATGATGTTCTGCTAATGAGGTTTCCGTTCATCATTTTACCATCGAATCAATTATCATCATTTGAGAGGAGAAAAAAAGGGTCCAAAGAAGAGAGAGAAAAGAGATTGAATGTGATACTCTTTTTCACCATGTAATACATGGAACAGTGTCCATTGGAAAGGAAAGAGAGAGAAAAAAAAACTGAGATGAAAATGAAGAGATGAAAAAAAGGAGCAAATATAAATGACCAAGTTGAACAAAAGATTCAGCAGAAAATGAGGATTCTGTGTATGGATGAAATAGACAGGCTCATTAACTCCAAAGGTTTTTCCCTGTGTTTACTGAAAGAATGAGAAGATGAACAAAAAAGAAGAAGAAAAAGTAAGAAAATTACATTCCAAATAAAGAATTGATTATTTTGTCTCCAATGTTGGACTTTTTTATCTACTTCTTTATGCAACTTATAACTGTTTCATCTTCAATCATCATTTTCCTCTTTTCGCCTTGTTTACATAATTCAACGAAAAATAATCCAATGTTATCCTCATCATTCCTCTCATCATTACCTTTCAATATTATTAACTTGAGTTGCTTGCAACTGAAAGCCTGAAATGATAAAACGTTTGAGTCTTCATTTGCTGTTTAATTATTCAAATGGATGAAAGTTGAAGAAATTGATTGAAAACTTTTCTTTTTCCTATTCTCACGCTGTTCGCTCAGGTCTGTGGCCACCTTTAGGTTTTATAGCTTCTTGTTGCTCAATGAACTTGTTGACATTTTCATTGAACAGTTGAACATCCAGTCAACTTGTTATAATGAATTTTATGCTGATGACTTAACAAATTAAATACAAAGTTATCTTCGCATTCACATAACTTTTCCTTCCTCTTCTTCTTGAACGCCTTTCCTCCGACGATAATAATACTTTTATTCAGTCCATTCATGGAGAAGTTTCAAGATAGAAGAGACAAGATTAAATCTCCCCTGATTATGATTTTACTCTGCAATTGCAACCACTAGTTATCCATGTCATTCAATAGTTTACTTCTCATCAACTAATGGATGATGGAATATCAATGAATTTTCTGGCTTCATTATTTTTCTTTTCTCAACATTTCTTTTCGCCTTCTTTTTCAGCATTTTTTTGTCACTTTTACCAGCATTTTGCGCTTCTTTTGATCACAATTTTCAATGAGAAAATGAATGAGAAGAAAAATGCTGAATACAAAAAAAAGATGAAGACCATTTCTCTAATAAAGCTTGCTCATCATTTTGTAACATTTTTTTCTTGTAACTTTTGTTGAAGATATTTATAAATATTCTTGCTCTTCATTCATCCTCTTCTTTCCTCCCTCTGTTTCCACTTCTAAAAAGTAGCCATTGTCCAGTTAACAATCCTGATTCCCTTACATGACTTGGCTTTACAAGCAAAATAATAACCAATTGTAAATGGCTTTGCATAATAAATTACACATTTTAATGTAATTCCTTCTTTTCTTTTTCTTTTTTCTCTTTTCTCCCGAATCAACTTTTCAGTGACCAATGGTCAATATTGTTTTCCACTTTTACTTTCATCTTCATCGTCTTTATCATCTTCATCATTTTCTTTTCTTCTTCCTCTTCTCTCTCTTCTATTATTTCTCTCTACTAACACATTCTTTTTAATGTTTCTTCAAATAAATTATAACAGCGATATAAATCATCCTTTAATATTTATTCATCTTCAACCAAATTGTCACTCAGTTGACTAATGCTTTTGATAAATTAACTGATTCATTTTTCATTCAGTGAGGTGATAATCACACGAATTGAATGTCAATAAGTTCTAATCATTAAAAAATATTTCTTTAATAAGATTGCGATTCCTCTCAAACGGCCATTTCGATGCATTTGTAATGTTTTGTAGCGTTTCGCAGACACTTATTGCAATGGCTTCATCCAATTAGCTTTTGCAAAGTGTTTGCAAATGAATCTGCATGAACCGTCACGATCTGCCTCCAAATCGAAATAAAGAAGCTCAAGTTTTCACAATTTCGATTAAAAAATGGAATTCGATGGCGGTTTCCGCGCCAATCAATCGTCATCCTTTAGTCTACTATTTTTCTGTGAATTTCAATTGGAGCTTTAGTTGATTGTTATTACAACTAAAAGCAACGAAGAATTTTGAAATGTCTAAATGTATGATGAAAACTTGCAATAGCACTCAAAAACCAGTGAAAAGTAAACAAAAAATGCGTAAAATTTTCTTCAGACCCACTGCAAAACCATAGACTTCGTTTATAACCTTTAAAGTTGAACGCATTTTAATTGAATAAGTTCAAAGGACGAATTGTTCAATAATCTAAGTGATCGTTTTTCTTTACATTGTTTCCCATGATTTTCATTTATGAATAAATTCTTAAAATTTTCAAATATTTCGACTTCAATTGTTATTGCTCTTTTATGAAAATTAAACTATCATTATTTAAATTATTAGATCTTTCAAGATGATACAAAAAAGTATAAGCATTGTTTTACTTGAGTTGTCAGATCTTTGCCTGTATTCTTTCAACATATGATTGTTGAAAGAATGATGATTGTGAGTGATACTGTTCTTGAAAGATTGAGGGTCAAAATTTAAAGGTCCATGGTCAAAATAAAGAGAAATATTGATAAATTGGAAAAAATTTCCGACTTGAATTGTCCAACATTGAGTTTTATCGATGAAAAATAAGTTTCAACTCTTTAACTTTACGGACACAGAAAGCGTTCAGTTTAACTTGAAATCGGCGTGATCTAATGTACAGAAGCAGAAAAATTTATTTTTTGAATAATTGTCTTTTCTGGTTTACCATTTAAAGTAGGACCAGAAAAATTATTTTGTTGAAAAACCTGGTTTCACAAATATACAAAAGGGGTTCGAAGTTTGACCGAATTGTTCGGGTTCTAAATAAAATTTTTACATAGCATGAAAGCCATGATCAAACTACAATCACGAAAAATAGTAAGGGCTTTCTCTGGATTCAGGGTCCTGAGAAATTCAAGTTTGAATAGTGTGGTGGGAAAAATGCAGAATCCGTATTTTATAGCATTTATGGGCAAAACTTCTTTGGATATTTAGGTTTACTGCTTGATTAGGAATTTATGTAAAATTGCCTTTCAATTAAAGAGTTAAGAGTTGGTGAAATAATCTGGTGCTTAGACTTAAAAAAGGAGATTGAAGTTTCAACTTTGGACTTAATTTTATTGAAAACTACTGATCACAAAAAAAATTTAATTTCATAAATGGACTAAGTTTTCATGCCACTACAAACCCACAAAGTCCCAACTCTTAACTAAAAAGGCAAAATTTTTGGTAATGGCAACATTAAAAATCACTCACCATGTTAACTGACATCTTTCTTCTTGGAAAATTGGAAGTTCCGACTCAAAAAGATGCTGTAGAGAAATTGAAATGAAATGAAATCACTGGCTACTTCAAATGTAAAATTCTCACCTTAAAGGCCAATAAATTTGGTTTTTTTCTTCAATGAATTGAAAAATGAAATGAAATTAATTGATTAACAATAAATGATACTTTTTTAAGGTAAAAACTAAACTGAAAGGCAATAATTAGCAAAATCAAAAATATTATTTACTTAAATTAATCCTTCATTGTTGAACTTAAATATCCAAAAAAGTTTTTCCCCTAAACACAATGTTACAAAATACGGATTCTGCTTTTTTTCCCCACACTGTTCAAACGTGAATTTCTCAGGAACCTGAATGCCGAGGAAGTCCTGACTATTTTTCGTGATTGTAGTTTAATCATGGGTTTCATGCTATGTAAAAATTTTATTTAGAACCCGCTCAGTTTGGGCACAATCTTCCCGCAAAAATTTCATGTTTTGACTTTATATATTGTATAGATAGTAATCTCGACTAGCTTAGCTATAAATTTCATCAATTTGTTAATGAATACTAATAGATACAAATATCGACCTTTCATTGTAGTTCGAGGACAATCCATACACGACATTTTTGACTAGAAATCATTTCTAACATAATATTATAATATTTGTTCTCAACTTATCAATGCCATTTTACATTTAAAAATCATTTATCATAGCCTAAAGAGCATCTGATTCACTAAGACAAATGACTTTTACTGATCATCCTTATAAAATCAAATCCTGCTCACCTTGTTACAATATTTTTTGACAATCATCAATCATTACACTTAGCATTTATCGACAAAAAAAGAAGAAAGAAAATAATGTTACAGTAATAAAGTAGCAAATAGCATTGAACAATTGATAGGGAAAATGAAAAAAGCCGAATTCGATCTTCACAATTCAATCAATTAATAATATTTATTTAGCTCTGATTGAACAATCTGAATAAAGTGAATGATCAACTCTCTTCTTACACTAAACAGTTGAAAGAAAAAAGACATTTTCTCATAATTTTCATTTAATAACGCTTTTTTATCACCTAATGATGTACACAACTGATTATCCAAACAGTTATGCAAGTTGAATGAGGTAACATTGGTTGGAACCTAATTTCACCCACGCTTATATCCCATGGAGTTTTTTCACTCCCAAGACTATTTACTAATAAACTAGAAACTTGAAGAGTCCGCAAAGGAAAAAAAGAGAAGAAAAGCATTTTCTCTTCTCTTTTTAGTCTACTTGGACAACAAACATTTTTGTCCGATTAAAGTTATCAAAAGAAGTCTAAATGATTAGAATATAAAAGAAATCGATAATAATGTTGATAATTTGAATTTTGATCACGAATTTTTATCCCTTTTGCTTAATATGATATTGTTATAACTGGTCTCTGGTCTGTTCCTTTGTTAATGTTCAACATTTTGAATAGGAAACGCTCTCTCTGCACATTATAATAACATGTAAAATGAGTAACACTGACATTGTAATCCTTTGCGATATTCATCTAACTAATGCTCAAAGGTAAACAAATAAGATTATCGATCAACTGGCGAGAGAAAAAGAAAAATTATAAACTCTCATTCGATTTAACCAAGTAGTTATCAAAACTAGCAGCATTTTTCAATCATCAACACACAGAATGAAACTTTACTCTTGAAATGATTAAAGTTTATCAATTTATTAAAGTATAATTGCAATGATTAGCAAAAGTGATTAAAGCTGATGATCCATTGTATTGAATATCCTTTAATATCCTTGGCAATAACCTTAACATTGTGACTTTTCTGATTGTCTTTCATTTTTTCTTCTTCTTCTGACCATTTCTCTTTCTTGCCTGACAAATGATCAAAAATTGTTCCAAATCAGTGAATTTGCTTTCATCAAAATAATAATAATAATAATGTTTTACCATTAAATGGATTATACATTTTGAGTTTGATTCATTCCAAAAGCAAATCAACAGCAAAAGAAAGCCATTTTTGGAGACTTCAATTGCAATATTATGTTGACTTGGAAGGCAAAAAGGAAACCCAAAAAAAGTCTCATTTTTACCCCAAAAACGAACTTCTTTCTGCCTCTTGCCCTTCATACTCCTTTAACTATAAGTTGGTGAAAAAAAGGCAAAGAAAAAGAAGGAGGAAAAAGAAGCAAAATTACTTGCAATTGATTGATGGATTCAGAATGAAAGCGAACAAGAAAAAAGGAGAAATTTTTCTGAGTGAAAAAATTTTCTTCCCTTTTCGTTGATTAATTACCTTTGGTAATAACATCAAATAATATCAATATAATTACAAATGAAAATTGTTGCAATTCTGATGGAATCAAAGTGAAGGGCGAGAACAACAAGAAAGAAAAAAAGTTAAAACAAGTGTTTGGGTTAAACAGTTATTAATGACACTTTACAGTCAAAGGTCAAGCTATCCCGTCAGTCCGTACTTCATCTTCACATAATCATCATCATATTGAGTTTATCATCATTGGTCTCATCTTTCCATCAATTGTGACTCCAAATTAGGTAACACATATTCTGACCCATCATCATGGCCATAATTTGCTAGAGTTTCATCATCCTTTCATCTTTTTATCATTCTATCTTCCATGGACATTCTACTTGTCAACTTAGATTGATGATGAGATATTGCAAGTTATGCGTGATTCTGTGATCGCTTCAGCTTTGAAAATGATCTTTCTCTTCTTCTTCTCCAACCTTCTCTTCATCTTCTCTCTTCTAAGATGATAATTATTTTCATTCTTCTCTTGCCTTCTTCCTTCCTTCCCAGTCCAGAATATCATGTTGTAATGATATTATTTCTCATATTTCAAAAAAAAGAAGATATCAGTTATTTCGCCATCAAATATCATGGACTCTTTTCATTTCTTAAAACAAACACAATCAAACTTAATCAATCAAGCGAACCAGTAAAAGGCAGCAAAAAGTGAAACATCATCTCATTTGATTATCATTAATTTATTGAACCTAATTTTGTTTCGCTATGCAAATTCATCATTCCATTTGCATAAAATTGTCCATTTTGATGAATTAATTTTATTAACATAATTAATCTGTAAATGGTTGATGAAGAAAAGACCTTTTTTAGCAAAATCGTGAAAATAATTTGACAATTGCGTGTTTCATTGCGAATCCAATGCTCAACAGAATAAAGGTTGACTCTTGCGTTACCTGGGAGTTTGTTTTATTAGTTTACTGCTTCTTAAAACATTCCAACAAATTAATCTTTTGATTTCGCCTCAGATTAACATTATCAATGGAATCAATATTTAGCTGTAATTATCATCCTTTCATTGTCGATGGTTTCATTGAAACTGGCCGAGTGAACCTTAAAGGGCAAAAGAAAAGTAATAACATGTTGGAAGGAAAACAAGAGATGAAGATGTGATGAAGAATGGTGAATGGTGAATGGTGAAGGGATAAAAATGATAAAAAGCGTCAGAGAATTATGTCAGTTCATTGAAGAACAGATCCGATTCAAGATGAAATAAATTACAAGTTTTTCTGATTGCAAGATGCAAAAACTAATGAAAACATTTCTTATTTGCAAGGAAAAAAAAGAAAAGAAAAAAAGATGAAGAAAATCTTTCTTCTTCTTCTTCTTCAATTCAATCAATGGGCTTTAAGACTGTTCAATGAATCAACATTGAAAAGGTTCCATGAAGCGAACATTTTTCGCAGCCAAATCCACTCTTCGATTCCCTGGTTTCAACCTCATTTCTGAACAACTTTTCCTCGACCAACAAATTATCCCTTTAAATAGTTGTAATAAAGATGACAATCAAATGTGTTAATAGTGTCACATAACGATTCACCTTTAACTTTCCGCTTCTCCTATCAGAGTTCATCTCTTGATAAATTGCCAGTCAACATCAAACAGGTAAAATGGAAGCGCAAATTTCCTGATAACTTTATGATTGATATTCTTGTTCGCCTTCTCCTTCTTATTCTGGATTAGATTATGTAAGGCAATCCCGCAATTTGGGCCAAAATATTTACGATTCCAGGATGGAATCAGTTTACTGTGACGATAACACCATATTTTATTCTCATTCAGATGTTGCTCATTCCATGTTCTCCTTGTTCGCCTGGCCTTTTCACAGGAGGTAATCTTCCTGCCCTTTGGTCAATGAATTCCGATTCATCCGGCCAACTTGCTCATCCAACTTCCTCTCCATTCCTCCCACTTTGCCATCATTTTTCGTTCTTCAACCATCAATGATAATACTTTTTGCTTTCTTTCTCTTCAAATGTTTCCCTGTTCCTTCGGCGTCCAATGATTCGTAACCAATCAGAAAAGTTTTCGAGTGAAAAATAACCGGATATCATGGAAAGGTGATGATTCCATGTAATGAAGCAACATTATAAATAGTTTTGCAAACTTTTGGCGAAAAGCAAAACCCAAATGCTAACAGAAAAAGAATCTTTTTTTCTCTCTTTACATTGATTTTGATTGATATTTCAGATTAGATATTGTCGTTGATGAAGATTAAAGTAAAAGATTAGTGTTATTATCAATGATATTAACTTGGAGTGATTGTTTTCATTTCCTTTTCCATCAATTCTCGTTTTTATTATTGTCCAAAGAGAAATCACTTTCGATTCTGTTGAACCACAAACACTCGCCAACCTGATGAAAACATGTAAAGTCAACCTTTCAGAAACAATTGACATCAATATGATTCTTGGAAACTTTATTAATAACAACTTTGCTGATAATTTTAATTTGAATAAAGAAGAAAATATAATTTTAATCTTCAAAAATCTTCAACTTCAAGTTTGAAATTTCAAAATTCAATGATAATTCACACAATTTGCACTTCTTCCGAGCTCCATTCAGGCTTCCCGAAAGAATGGCTAATGTAAAATCAGAACGAATTGCAGATGAATCGGTCAAATTCATCTCAGTTCTAAACAATTCGATCTTTGATTAAATTCGAAATTCTCATTCAAGAATTCATTCATCCAAGAGAAACAATGATTGTAAATTGATTTGCAACTCTTTAAAAATTTACCCAAAATTTTCAATAGAAACCGTTTTTAAGGATTGAACAATATGTTTCTGTAAATATAACTAACTTTGATATTTACAGAAAACCTCCGATTCCGTGAAGCGACCTTTCACTTTCGACATTCATTAAAATGCGAACATAAAAAAAGTTGACTTTCTCCTGATTTCAACATTGATCACATTCTTGTACATTTTATTACATTTTATTCTCTAATGTTCATTATATTACCATGTAAGGTGATAAAAGATTTGTTTTTTCATCATCGCAAGGTAAACCAATATTCTCAGTGTTGCCAGATAAAAGCATTATCAAGCAAGAGTCTGAGCGAGTTACAATATAATATCACAAGGAATGATAACTTGGTTTTGATGTGAATGAATCATATTAAGATGAAATACCATCAACATGATAATACTGTCGACACCATATTCAATAGCTTTGCGTTTCTGTTGAAAAACCATTAATTGTATTAAGAGGCGAAAGAAGAAAAAGAAGCGAATAAACAAAAAATTCTGTTTTCATCTTCTTCTGATTCTTTGTATTAATAATGATGAATAAAAAGCAATACGCGAAACTGAGAACTGTCTACCAAAGAATAAAGGACGATTAATAACAACAATTACGCTTAATTATATGACTTTCCTTTGCAAATGGTTATAAAATGGAGAAGCAAAAAAGGACAAGAAAATGCTGACGTTTGTAATGCGATGTTATCATGAAAAAAGATGCATGAAAAAAAAGGAACAGAAAAGAGGATTCGAAAGAAAGAACAGAGAAAAAAACGAAAGAATAAAAAAGCAAAGTTAGACAGAATCAAATTAATCTCTTTCTTTCATGGAAATTTCATTTCTTTCTGTCTGTCTCTTTGTTTCTCTTTCGCCTAATAAGTCGCCATTTTTCTCGATTCTCCATCAGCATCTTTGGATATATTTTTTAGCCAAACTTGCTCTTCTACTTTTTTGCGTCTGTCTCATCAATACATCAACATCTTCCATTTTTGTTTCTTTTTCATCTTCTTTTTTATTTTCCTTCTAAGTGGTTTCCCTCCGCATCCCTTAACATCTCTCACTGGCCTTTACCGTATTCAACCATCTTTTACCTTTCTCTTTATCTTCTCACTCGCGAATCCCTGGGGTTGAGGAAAGGACTATTTGATGAAGTGGACCATCCCTTTACCTATACTCACTAAACTCACCGACTC